>JAZKJV010006494.1:600000-1018434 GCA_037367405.1 Ottelia alismoides
CCGTACTACCCACGTATTTTAGACTCTTTCTGAAGTCAGCTCCATCGATCATTCTCGTGTATCCGCTATCATATCTGCACGATCATTCTCGATCACGGAATTTGGGGGTATGACAAGTCTCCCCCATCTGAAGAATCGTTTGTCCTCAAACGAGCATGCCTTCCTCAGCTGGTCCCCGTCACAATCCTCCATCCGCACTACACCTCTTGATGCTGCTCAATTGGAAGAGTGGTGCAAGCTTGCACCACCTCCCTTCCTGCATATGTTCTTCTCATGAACAACCGTGTCCCGCCATGACTTGGCCTTCACCGTAAGAAATGGAGCTTCCTCGTCGGTTTCCGTTCTCGGTGTATGCTTCCTAGATCCAGCATCTCCATCACTAGTGTATGGTAAATCCAGCTCCATTTATGGAGTACACACCTCCACGCTCGCTCGTTGCCGATCTCGATCGTTCCCAATGGGTGTCCCTGTATCCTGGGAGATGAACGCCTCATGCGTTCCGATTATCTTCGGTATCTCGCCTCCTACAAGATCATTAATAGTGTGGCACATCACCACTCCACTCCCATGGACATTTATCTTCTTGTCCATGTTGCATTACCCTCCAGAGCCCTATGTCGCCTTCTCGTGAATGGATGTTATCATATCCGCATCTTCGGTTGTGTGGCTCCAACGTACACGTTAGTGCTCAACACGTAGCTTTGCACTCCTGTGTATCCTCGTTAAGCCTTGGCGCCTCCAAAGCTCTTCGTGGTAGAGCTCCTTCCATTCATCGAATTTGAAACTCTGATTCGAAGTGTCGTGAGGCGTACCTTGTGCATAGCACCGATTGCTCTCAAGTGTACCTCACTTTCTTCTTCTCCTTCCTCCTCGTCCGGACGAAGAGAATTGAGATTTTCCTTCTTTGAGCAATCATGCGCCCGATGCGATCCGTCGCATATAAAGCATCTATTGCTCTTGGTTTACTCCTTGGAGTACTCACGTTTCTCTGTTGGTGGCTCCTGGACAATGCCTTTGCCCTTGTCCTTCAAGTGAGCCTTCAGCTTGCTGGTGTACTCCTCCTCAACATTGTAGTCTGGTTGGGCATCATAGTCAACCAACGCATCTGTCATCACGATTGTTGAATTCAGGTCCTTCACGCTCTGCCTCCGCAGTTCAACTTGCGCCCAGCTTTGCAACCTGATCGTGAAGTTGAACAGCTTGTCCTCCTCTGACATGCCCTTGATGTTCAACAGCAACGACGTAAACTACTTCGCGTACTCACGAATAGAGCTTGTTTGCTTAAGACATTGAAGAGCTTCCCGTGCAACCCACACAGTGTTCTTCGCAAGAGTTGCTCCTTCGATTCCGTGACTAGATCATCCCACCTGGAGATCCTTGGTCTCGCCTCGCGGCTCCTCCACCATAACTTAGCGTCGTTCGACATGTACATCAATGCCAAACTCACCTTCTCGACTTCCCTCGTCTTGGTCGCCTCGAAATACACTTCCATGTCCCACAGGAAGTTCTCCAAATCCTTCTCACTCAACGCATTTGTGAAGGGTTTGGGTTCGGGTACCTTCAGTCGTCGCACCTCCGTGGAGCTCCTGCCATTCGCCATCACCTTCTTGATAAGGTAGATCTCGCTACGTAGATCCTCCATCATCGTGATGAATGCTTCCAGCTTGTCCTTCAAGGTCTTGATCAGCTCCGTTGAGTGTTGGGTCTCATCTCCAACCCTCCAAAGAATGGTCATCTAAGCATGCAATGCGATGGCCATGAGTCCCAATAATGGACTCCATCTCAGCCACTACTTACTCCAGTGCTGCAGCGCATTCGGTGACACCCACACCTTCGCTCTGTTGATTGAAGATGAACTTGCACCAACAAGTTCCTTTGCTCACATGATCAACTGTACCAACAGTCGCTCCTAACTTTGCCTTCTTTCTTGGCACTGACCAAACTTTGTGATATGCTCCTATGCTATGATATCAAAATGTCAGACCGTCAAAATCCTGCTATTGATTTCGATTTGTGCGGCATTAGCTAACCCATAGCTAACTCGTCTTCCTGAGTAGAACGGTCACGGACACGCTCCAACTCTTCTCGTACTTGCACTTGCTCACGTGTCGATGCTCCAACACAAGCACAAGCACGAATCTCGGATCACTCAAGAACACTCTCAAGAACTCACTCAAGAAAGCTCAAGAACGCTATCATACAATCACACAAAGATGGGTACAAAGCTTCTTCTCTTATTAGAAGGGAAAACTCGCTCTGGAATGGGGTGTGTCATTCTACATTGTGTGTTTACAAATGAGCCACCACCCTTCCTTATATACAAGACTCAAGGCAACCCAATGGATACTCATTATTACATTTACAATAATGACAATAAAGACTCAAGACTCTTCAAGTTCTATAGCAACCCTTCATCTTCCCGTCTCTTCGACTCCATTGATATCCTTTCGTCTTCTCGTATGGTTGATGCCACATCAACCGTCCAGTCATCAGCACACTCACGCTCCAACGCCATGCTGATGCAGCTTTGCCATATTTCATTGAATGCCACTGAACACTCGATTTTGTGTCAAAAGGAACCCGTGGTCACCATATCCTCGTGTGGTAAACCCTTCTTTAGAGCTCTACATGCTAAGAGGAAGTTCGCCAGAACTTCGCTATCATGGCCTCCAAACCACTCTCATACGCATACTATCGAGCATGCTCGAAAACGCTCGTACTCAGCACCTGCAACACTCCATGCCTCCTTAGATCGCTACGTATCACTACCGATACCGTGCGCCTTTGTGTGTACGCCTGTGTGACCGTACCGCATTGTACCGATTCACTGCATACCGCCCTGCTGCGCTCACGTACGTACAGTTGCGTGCATCCACCATCATGTCTTGCACTGTTGTCTGTACTCGTTGTGCTCGCACTGCTACAAGTTCCACGACACTATTACCGAGCAAGTATCCTTTGTGACGCTTTGTCACGTACGGTTGAGCTTCCAGACTCCCGTGGATAACCTCCGTACTACCCACGTATTTTAGACTCCTTTTGAAGTCAACTCCATCTATCATTCTCATGCATCCACTACTGTGTCTGCATGATCATTCTCGATCACGGAATTTGGGGATGTGAGTTGTCTCCCAATGGTTTTGCAGAAGTCTTTCCATGAACTGATTGATTTTACTCACAATAAGCGAAGTTTGTGGATGTATGACCATACCAGATAACAACTTTCCAAAAAAATATAAATTTCCAACTAGAGACGTGTATTTTATGCATCAACAGGCTTAGCATCCACATCGTGCACATGAGCTTTTTTAAACCCTCCATTATAATCATTCCCCCTGTTTCTTCTTCCATTCCATGCAGCTATGTGTATTCCCACCCACACCCCCTCCCAATCCCATTTTCCCTTCTCACCTCCAATTTTTTCCTAAAAAACGATCCAAGCTGCATCATTTTGTTCAGAACAGGTTTCCAATTCATTCACGTAATATGGCAGACCTTCTACCTTCCCCACCAATATTTCATCTATTTAATGAAGGTCAACTCTTTTTCGAATCAAAATGAAGGTCAACTCTTAGAACTTGTATTGCATTATAAAAACCTTCTTCACTAACTTACCACTGACCGACAACCACCACGACTCCCTCTTCCACATCTCCATCTCTTTCTCCTCAATCACCACCAACTCAATCAGCGACCCTTCTTCCTACAAAATCTTATCTCCACCTTCACATGTCACCACCATTAACCAATCTATCTCCATACCCCCAACTACCCTCCTCCACCTCTCCCCTTTTCCGGTAGATTCTCAATGCACATAATTCATCTCAAACCTTTCTCCTCAGCCTAGTCAACCCCTCCACCGACCATCACCATCAACTCCAATCTCTGCCACAGATGACACCCAGCACATCACCCCTTCGCAAGGTCCACCAAATCCCGACCATCTCCAAAACTGGCACCCAAGCAGCTAGTCACATCGCCTAGTGCTCCACTCCACATCGGCGAGTCCTCCAACCTTATGTCCTCCCCCAAGTGTGTTTCTCGACACCACTAAGAGCACCATCATTGCCTTCACCACACCCACCATCAAACATCACAAAGTGCAGTTTTTTCCACCTCTTCACAATGCTGCCACCTTCCAATTGCATGGATCCTCACCACATGAGTTCACCTTCGAGTATGGTGTCATTACAATACATGCAGTCGTATCGATAAAGACTACTCACATTGCAGCTACTTCGTTAAAAAATAATCCTAATAGATTTCTTCTGAAGTCCTTGGGACTTTTTTATGAGAAATAAATTAAAGTGGCACTTGGCTATTGTTATGAGGGGTTGCCTTGACTTGCTTGTTGTCTCCCACTTCAACTTCAATCCACGCTTGTTGTGGCATATCCTGCTTATTATATCCCTTGCATAACTCACACCTTGCAAACTCATCAAGTTGATTGACCCCATATCTTGTAGCAGTACTCCCAAGGGGCTTTCTTTTTTAAGGACAGTGCAAAAGGATAATGAAATCTACAAGGAAGCAGCAAGTTATATTTGCAGCTGATACTTACCAATGACCCCTGCAATTAAGACAACTCGTCCAGAAACTAGATTTTCAAGATAGGGAGAATTAGATGCCGTCTGATTTCATTAGTTGTTTTTTCATTTTTGTAATTCAATTTTTATGTTTGTAAATCAAGAGATGGCCCTTTGCAAGTGTCCTTTAAGGAAGGGACCTGCTTTTTATGAAGATGCGTGTCTCTTAGATGGTATTGGCTTTCCATATAAAGCCCTCATTATGTATAATGTAAGGAGCAAAATCTATTGAAATGAATCGTGTTTGAAGATATCTTTTACATCTTTAGGATTCTTTCTCCTCGTAAACCATCCACTACAATCATTCCCCTCTGTTCTTCTAACTCTCGGCAGCTTGGTATCCCCTACTCCAAATCCCACTTCTTCCTTTCTCACTTCCAATTGTTTCCTCCAAAAAATTCTGAGTTGCATAACACCACCTCATGGTTGTTTGCTAGAAAAGGTTCAACAGGTCTTATTTACCAACTTGAAGTGGGGTAGCACACTTCCACGCAATGTCAATAGCAATCAACTATTTTATCACCCCCTATACTCAATCGAAATCAGCATCGGAACCTGATTTATTTATACCACTATATGACAAAACTATCCACGAGAAAATGAGGGCGAGGTACATAGTTCGTGAATCATGGCCTAGTGATTGTGACTCGTTCATTATACATGACAATGTAAACTTCTGATAAAGTGTTTTGTAATATCATAAACTATTAGTTAAGGAGTAATGAACTAGTGAATGGCGATACGCATTAGAAATTTAGAATATAATGATTAATGAATCGAATGAACAAGTAATATCTTCAATTAATCCACAAGATTCGCATTTATCTCTAAACATGCAAAGCACCACACAAAAATTGAATCAGTATATTGATGTACCTAACTATTTCGTCAAAATGATGGAGTTCGTGTATGACATGCTGACATGAGATCAATATTTTAAAGTAAATTTAGGCAAAGAGCTTTGCAGGCCTTCCAATGCCATGCCATCGATACCACCAGCATGGCACAAAATGGAGGAGACATGTCAACAGCATGTCAAGGCACATCCAACACTAACCCCGATAACTGCTCAAACATTTTCCTAAACACAACAATGGCGCCATGGAAGAAAATTATGTTACCAGTGTGAAGTGTGAACTATCCATTAGTTTGAGTGGGTTGGTAAGGCATGTACAATAATTAATCATCTACCAAAATAGAGAATGGAGACAAGTTCATAACCAGCTTGTCTACTAAGATGTATAAGAGTAGATTCTCTGAAACAATGAGTAGAAATCTAACAACGGCTCTATACTCAAACCCCTCCTAAGAGGTGTAAGACGAGATTCTCCGAAATAATGACTAGAAATCTAAAGATGGTTCTATACCATAGTAAGCCATATCGTGATATATCGGTACCGACAGGTGACCAATATATCGCCGATATGGCCGATATTTGCCCTTCCAAGGCCATTTTCTTCTTCACAAAATCGGGTCTGATTATCGGGTCTGATTAGAGCAATATGGTGTCTATATATCGACGATATATCGTATCAACATGATACCGATAGCGATACCGATATTACCTACACTGTGAATCTATACTCATATTGATAAGATGCTAATCATGGTCTATTTATTAAGAGTTCCTAGATCCAAAAAATAGTAATTGGTCTCTTATCAAATCTCATAATGCACAGGATTCAGACTTTCCACACATATGAGAGCCTATATAATGACCCTATATTTCTTGTTTTCTTCGAAAAAATCAATTAAAAACAAGCCCCATTAAGTCTCTTCTACCACCGAGGAGCCTTTATTGTTCTATGTGATAAGAAAATGCATATAAAAATCAAAGGAAAGTTTTACTAAGCAGTTGTGAGACCTGCTATGCTCTATGGATGTGAATGTTGGCATGTGAACCATAGACATGTGCAGAAAATGGCATTTGCAGAAATAAAAATGCTAAGGTGGATGTGCGGACATACACGTAAAGATCGAATTCGGAATGATGCAATCAGAAGGAAAGTGGGTGTAGCTCCGATCGAGGATAAGATGTGAGAAAATTGCTTAAGGTTGTCTGACCATTTGCAAAGGAGGCCAGGTGATGCACCAATAAGAAGATGCGAGTGTCGGGATGTTGAGCGGCTAAGAGAGGGCGAGGAAGGCCCATGAAGTGTTGGAATGAGACTATCCGAAGGAATCTTAATTTTTTGAATCTAAACCCGAGAGTGACCCAATAGATATGAATGAAGGCAAAGAATCCATATAGCCAACCCTACTTAATGTGGAAAAAGACTTTTTTGTTATTGTACTAACCATGTTATGTATGGTATTCTGTTATACTGATGAACTATTTCATTACTTAAATTTTAATACGATATTTTCTTATTTTGATATTAAAATATTCTTATGCTAGAAAAATGCGAAAAGGAGACAAAAAAGATGAGAAAAAAGAGAAAGGGAAAGGAAGAAGAAGAAAGATGAGAAATAGTGCTCTAAGTGAAAGGAAGAAAAAGAAAGATGAGAAATAGTGCTCTTGCTCCATGTGCTCTGCATCCGAAAGATAACCTTTCTTTCAACATCCTCACATGAATGAGTCGATGTCATTGGATCTCATGAAAGAGTGTAAAAGAGATCCATTACAATCAAGGTTTCCACAACAAAATCCATTTTTCTAGATGGGAACAATAAGAAAGATGCCTGCTTTGAGACAAATAGTGCACTCTGACTTCATATTTTCAATGAATCGCATCTTCACAAAAAGGTCATCAGCAGTCCAGAATTAAATAAAGAGATCTTTACCTCCATAATCATAATTCTTCAAGCAGGGGGTCATAAACAACATTTCAAGTCATTTTCCGGTGATTATCATTTTTAAGAAGTCCATATACCTAACTATACGAGGATTGTAAAAATATAAAATAAATAATGCATGGAATCAAAGACATTAAGAAAACTTGGATTTATGTGGAATCTGCAAAGAAGCAGGATGAAACCATAAGAGAAATGTTTCAAAAAAAGAAATCACATGAGAAAACCATATAGGGTTAGATATTCTATTATCTTTCTCTCAATGAGTATATGGAGTGTGGGGCTTTTCCTATAACTCACCAATATAACCAAATCCCGCCACCTGGCAATGTGGGACCAAACAACTCTCCACACATATAGGGTTCAATTGCACAATTCTCTTAACATTCTCCCTCAAGATGGAGCATGGAGTGCTCAGCTTGAATAATATAACCCTCAACACATGCAAGCGGAAGTACATATCTTAAAAACAATTCAAAGTTGAAAGTGCATCTCCCGTGCTTGTATCTGGGGAATCTGCGACTGATGGGCTCTGAAATGCTATCAACTGGCTAAAATGGGCCTCTTTACAGGAGACTTTTGTGAGTATTGTCACCATATAATTACTTTAACAATGGGATTCCATCATCAAACCGCACAATGGGTTCACAAGAGCATTGCACTAATCATCTCCCACACACTATCTTAGAGATTGGGATCTCTATTCAAGAGTCCATATGGATCTCTTCATATTGAGCATCTATTACTCTCTATCATACGTGGTTTACATTCATACTATAAATTCAACACGTGAATATTTCACGAGTAGACTTCCAAATACTCATACAAAATCGAAGGTGTTCAGTAACAAGGATCAACGTCCCACCCTAGATACGTCCTCTTTCGGCATAAAGACGTAACGAGAGCGTGTAAATGGTTTTTCTTTCCCAGTAGTTCCATATTGTTTAGAAATTAGGACTTGTATGAATAAGTTGTGGTCAAGGTTCATGAAAGTGGTATGTGTATACGTTCGGACAGGTTACCGAATAGCGATTAAGCGGTATGCGGGGGGCATATGTGGAGTATATGTGGTTCTACACGATTTTCAAATTTTTTATTTAAAAATAAATAAATATCTACAAAAGTATTCAAACACAAGTCCGATTTAGAAAATTTCGAAGAAAAGCAAAGCACACTACACTACAGAAGAAAAAATACAATCAGATAAGTTGGATAAGAACTTTCAAAATATTAATTCTTCTCATGTTGTTGAAATCTTGAAAGTAGTCAAACTACAAGCTCATTTACATGAAAAATCTGATACACTATTAAATTTTGAACAGGAGGAACAGGAGACTATTATTTTTAGCCGTAAAGACTCTGAACTTGTGATTCAAGTATCAGAATGTACTCGCTGCTCGGAATAAACTACAGGGGGATTCTTATACTTGGACGAAAAAAACAGAACTTTGAAAACTTTAAAAATCAGAACTTAATCAATGGGGCAAGATTCTTATACTTGAACTTTAAAAAACAGAACTTTAAAAACAGAACCTATCGTGCAGAAACTCCATCAACCCAATCGTTTCACAAAAATTTGACACCAAGATAAAAAGTCCAGCCAAGGAGAACAAAGATCAGGGAATAGGAATCTTGCAGAGCCACCAGAACAGGCCAGGAAACCTAGATTTACAAAAAATGAAAAATAAAAAAATCTAGAAATTTGTGTTACCAAAGGTGAAGGGCTTTGCGGTGATGGAGGACCTTGGAGGCGGAGGAGCTTCACAGCAGAAGGGAGGCACGATGGAGTGGCTTCGCAGCGCTTGTTGGAGGCGGAGGAGCGTCGGGTGGCGCTTTGCAGCAGTGGCTTGAGCCTGGAGCGAAGGGTTTTGGGTTGGATGATCGACTATTGAGGGAGAGGGGCTTCCAGGATGCGTTATTCGAAGTACCTTTCTTTGTTATCGGATCTGGATCTTGAAGATCCATGTTCAATAACCGAGAAAACATAAAGCAGCCCGTATATGCGGCCTCACAGCCCGCATATGTGAATAGGGCGCATAGTAGTGCGCTTCAGGAATTTGGATCGCTGAAGAGACCGCTTAGACATATGTGGCCGCATATCACAGGCTGATTTCATGAACATTGGTAGTGGTCATTTCAAAAGTAGAGTAAATCAGACATCATGAACATCGCAAATCACATTACATTTGATCTATGATATTCTTTGATGTATTCTTATTATTTATTTTTTTGAAGAGAAAGAGGGTGTGACGTCGAGGAGACGCGCACTCGTAAAGTTCTATATATATATATTATATATCAAAAAATTGGTTACAAGGACCAAATGGTCTTGAGACTTTTAGCATGCTCCATAACCTTTTCCATGTACATTCTCTCTACATGGAAAATATTCTCATTCTATGCAAGCCACATGGACCAAAAAATAGCCGTCATCCAAATCATGGTATGGCAGCTCTCATTCCCTAACTCATTCATTGAGTCCCAAAAACCAACCCAATCAGTGGTTGACTCTAACTCGACCTGTGATGCCGCCCACACATTCCTTGCAATCGGGCACCCAAGTAAAAGGTGCTTGACATCTTCATTAGATGTAAGACACCATTGGCACGTGCTGCCAACTCCAGGAAAGAACATGGTTCTCTGCGCAGCAGTCAACAAACATCCCTTCTTAGCAACCTAATAAAGAACTTCGCCATTAGAGGGACCTTCCATCTCCAAATATTGTAGAGATATTTCTATATTCTGATGTACATTTTCCGATAATTTATTTCTTTGTGTTCATCTTATGTAATTTACACATAGATCTCTCCTTTATATAAGAGATCCTAGGGTTCACAGGAATAAACAACTCTCTTATTTTTCCCAACATGATATCAGAGCGGTGGTCCTTAGACCGGAGCTCTCGTCCTCGAAACCCTAACCCTAGCCCCACCTCCTACTCTCCGTGCGTCGCCCCTCCGCACGTTGCCCCTCCGCACGCCGCCTGCCCTCTGCACACCTCTCAGCGATGCCTCTCCGCGTGGGCCCTCCGTGGGTCGCATGCCACCAGTGGGTCCTCCACTTGCCACATGCATCGTGTGCCACCAGCGGGCCCTCCGCTGACCATTGTGTCGCTGCACCTTTAGCAGCTGCAGTCGCCGCATCTCCAACGGTTGAAGTCGTCACCGCGTCGAGGTTCGTTTTCTTGATGGGTTGGGTATAGTTCGAGTCTACACATGCAACCAAATCCCCTCATGCCTTTGTAGACAATTATTTTTATTGGTCTACTAATCCTAGTTTTCTTCAACCGACATTATGTCAGAGAGCAAGGTCGATATTCCCGCTACTAGAGCTTTCAGAGGTCCAGCGCCTATTGTCAAAATGGACGGGACAAACTATGAGCTCTGGACTATGCAGTTCATGAGCCTTATGAAGTCTAATGGTAAGAAACACATTCTTGTTGAGGAGGAGCCGGTGGAGAAAACTAGGGTAAACGCCTCGTGAGAGGCATATGATACATATGCCAAAGTTTGGCTTTCTGATACATTAATGATCGAGATCGCCAATGATGTGCTACATTAGCCTACTACTAAGGCGATGCGGGACATCCTCGCAGCAACATATTCTCAGGCGAGGAACGAGACGAAGATCCTCCAACTCCATCATGGCATATTCACTATCAAGCAGAACGGGCGCCCTCTTCATTCATTGAATACATTTTTACGTGGGATGGTTGAGAAGCTCCACAGCTTCATGCCTCTAACAGCAACTCCGGAGAAGCAGAAGACATATAGGAATGCTACCATGGTTGGTGTATTCCTGACAACCCTTGACCCTGAATATGATGCTACTCGCTCCCAGATTCTAGCGGATGCTACATTCCATTCATGGAGGAAGATTTTCGCAGGCTCAGCAGGATTAATGTTCCGTCCACATCTACTATCTAGACTTCTTCGGCAACGGTAGCCTCCTGAGGAAGAGGAGGCTCTTCTTTTCACGGACACAGACCTCGTAGTAGAGGAGGTCACATTCGTCAGCCATGCATGTACTGTCACCGTCCAGGACATACCGAGGACACATGCTATTCCAAGCATGGCTTTCCGACATCAGCCCGTGTAGCGGAGAAGGTTGAGTCTCCTGTTGCTCCTACTTCAGACCAGATGTTTGATGACCTCGTAGATAGACTGTGGGATATCATGCCTCCTGCTTCTTCACCATCTCCAAGAGACCATTCAGATGTAGCAGCCTCCGCATCTACCAATACGTCAGCTGCGGCTAGTACCTCAGGTAGTACTTTTACTTTTACATCCTGTCACGGATCTGAGATTACTGAATGGATTATGGATTCTGGAGCAACGCACCATTTATGCGGGGACAGAGATCAGCTTACAGCATATAGACAAGTTCCATTAGGGAGAACTGTTGTGATTGCAGATGGGACTCGTTCCCCAATCACCGAACAGGGGGAGATTTGTTTGATACCTTCGATGCATCTGCAAAATGTGTTACATGCTCATGATTTCTCTATGAATTTATTGTCCATTAGTTAGATCACAAAGGATTTGCACTATAGAGCTATTTTTGACCCACCGTCTCTTGTTTTTCAGGATATTTTTACAAGCAGAGTGATTGGGTGTAGCCGTGAGCAGGGTGATCTTTATCGCCTGGTCCGAACTCCCTATGTTGGCGTATCTTCTTATATAATGGGACCAGATTCTTCTTATACCTGGCACCTACGCTTCGGTCACCTCCCTCTCTAGAAGATGTGCCATATGTTGCCGCAGATTTCATCGGGTTCTTCCTTCCAGTGCGAGGCATGTCAGTTGGGAAAACATCATCGATCTACTTTTCCTAGTCATCAGAGTTGGAGCAATAGCTCTCTTTTTGAGTTGTTTCATGTTGACATTTGGGGTCCGAGTCAAGTCCCTGATCACCAGGGACATCGATTTTATCTTGTTGTTGTGGATGATTTTTCTCATTTTTCTTGGGTCTTTTATTGAAAAAAAAATATGAAGCAAGGGATGCGATCAAAACTTTTATCAACGAAGTGCAGAATGTTTTCTCTACCTTTATGAAATTTGTGAGAACTGATAATGCTTTGGAATTCTGTACTCATGCTCTATCCAATTTCCTTTCATCCCGTGGAATTATTCATCAAGCATCTTGTGCTTATACTTCTCAATAGAATGGTGTTGCAGAGAGAAAGCATCACCATCTACTTAATGTCACTCGGACTCTTCTCATTCGAAGTCGTGCCTTATATTCGTTTTGCGGTGATGCAGTTCTTACGTCATGCTATTTGGTGAATCGTATGCCATCATCTTTCTTTGGTGAGAAAATTCCTTTCTCTATAGATTTGCTTGTGAAGGAGTTGTTCTCACTTACTCCTCGTGTGTTTTGGCTCTGTTGCTTTACCGCTGTTATGATCCATTGCACAGGAAATTACTATATCAGTGTTGATGTCACATTTTTTGAGTCTGTAATGTATTTCTCTCCCCACAGGTGACAAGTTTGGCTTCATCGGACTCTGACGACGAGGTTTACATGCCATCGCTCCTACGAGTCAGTCACCCCCTCCTCTTGTGCCTGATGTTCCACCACCGCCACCACCACCAACTCCTACTACCTAGTCGCATGTGCTCATTGTTCCATCATTAACAAAATTCTATACCCATTGGACTGCTTCTGCTCATGATCATCGCACGTCATCCAGCATGCCCCACGTTTGTTCTGATAGCATGGTCTCTAACAATGGGTCTGGAGATAAATCTGTGCAGGAATCATAGTAGGAGGATAACCCATAGATGGAGGAGGTTTCCAATGACCTGGATATACCCATTACAGTTCGGAAGCAGACGCGGTCTTGTGTTTCCTACCCTCTTGCCTCTCAGGTCTCCTTTCATCGTCTGACAGAGGAATTTCAGAGATTTCAGTGGCTCTATCTGTCATGAACACTCCACGAATTTATCAGGAGGCCTTGAAGGATAGTTATTGGCGCTTGGCTATGGAGGAAGAGATGGTTGCTTTGCAATTACGTGGTACCTGGAGTTTGGTGTCTGCTCCTCTTGGGGCGTCTATTATCAGTTGCAAATGGGTGTTTACTGTTAAACATCATATTTGCATGATCGCTACAAGGTAAGATTAGTGGTATGAGTTTTTACTCAGACTTACGGCGTGGATTATTTGGACACGTTCTCTCCAGTTGCCCGTCACTCTACTCTGCATGTCTTACTTTTAGTGGCAGTGGTACATGATTGGCCTTTGTTTCGGTTAGATGTTAAAAATGTATTTTTGTATGGAGATCTACAGGAGGAAGTTTACATGCAACAGCTTCCGGGGTTTGTTCTAAGGGGGAGTGTCAACAAAGGCAATATATGGTCTTAAGCAAAGTCCAAGGGCGGGGTTTCAGAAGCTCTCGGATCTGATTGAAAGACAGGGGTTCAAGAGGTCAAATATAGACCATTCACTCTTTGTACAGAAATAACTAAAGGTACAGTTGTCATTATGGTTTATGTTGATGATATACTTGTTACAGGAGATGATGTACATGTGATCAAGATGGTAAAAGAATTTCTGTGTCGTCAGTTTGTAACCAAGGATCTTGGTACCCTAAGGCCATGTTTAGATTGAGGGTTAACCCCCCTTTTGGTGGGTTTACCCCCCAAAACCCACCTCTTCTCTCACTTGTAGGGTCCACTCTTCCTCTATTTTGTAATACATTATATAAATAATTTCTCTTTCATCTATTACATCAAAAAATAATATATTATACCATCATATCATCTAAAAATTTATAAACTACTCAACTTCTACTCACTTTTCCAAACTTCAATACAATCACATCACAATAACTACTCACTTTTCCAAACTCCAATACAATCACATCACAACAAACCCACTCAACACAAAACCCTCTATCCAAACACCAAAACACAAAAACAGGTTGCCCTCTCCAAATTTACCCCGAAGTAACCCGGCAACCAAACGCACCCTAAGGTATTTCTTAGGGTTGGAATTTGCTAGGTATGCGCAGGGTCTTGTGATGACCCAAAGGAAGTATGTTACAGATATGCTTGTTGAGACAAGCATGATTGGGTGTCGACCATCTACTACTCATATGGATCCCAGCATGAAGTTATATGATGATGATAGAGATGAGGTCGACAGAAGGAGATATAGAGAGATGGTGTGAAAGCTCCTCTATATTACTATTACTAGACCTGATATCTCCTTTGCATTGAGTCGGGTGAGTCAGTTCATGGAGCAACCGACAAGCGCATATGGATGCTATATACATGATTTTAAGACTAAATCTTCTCCAGGTGCAGGTTACTATTTAGAAAAGGAGCGACTCTTTCTGTGTGTGCCGATGTAGACTATGCAGGGTGTCCTAAAGATAGGACGTCTACTTCAGGCTTCGTTGTGTTTGTTGGCAGCAAGGCCTTAAATGTCGGATTTTGATTTCATTTCGATAAGCCTGGAAAGAGAAATTCGGTGGAATTTCAATGGAATTTCGGTGAAATGGCCGGAAATTGAGAAATTACTTGAAAACTCATTTTAAAAAAATAAAGATTTCTAATATTCTTTAACTCGATAAACGAGATAGAAAGATAGTTTTTTGCTAATAATAAGATATTAATATGATAAGTTACATTAAATTTCCACCCAATTGCCCCAATAGTAAATAAAAGTAGTATACTGCTCAGAACCAGAACCGGATTTGGAATTGTAATTAGAAGCCATTGGTTTCTTCTCTTGAACATGAAGAGAATGGTGACATGTGCATATCTCTTGAATAAGAATGAGGTGACAAATATGATAACCTACTAATTAAAACATATAAATATATCAAAATAAAGAAAAATTAAAAATAAAAATATCTTCATTTAAAACTTTAATTTAGCTTTAAATATTGTGTCTAACTGATTTGATTTGGATTTAGATATAAAATATAGAAAGTAACTAAAGAGACTACTTTAAACATTGTAAGTCACTCTATTAACTCAACACATTAGCGAATAAGTGAAAATTCATTAATATATGCAAAATTCGATGAAAACGAAAGGTAGATTCCCTTATTTTTGTTATTTCGTTGAAGCGACATGTAATTTCGATGAAATTTCATTGACATTTCAGTGATTTTTCGATGAAATCCTGGAAAAAGAAATAGGATAGCGTTTCAATTTCGGTGGCCTAAAGAAATGGAAATTTCGAAGAATTTCGGCAGAATTTCGTTAATATTTGAGGCCATGGTTTGTAGTTCTCTTGTTTCTTAGAAAAGCAAGAAGCAAACGATGGTGGCTAGATTAAGTGTCGAATTTGAGTATAGGGTTATGGCTCAAGCAAGCACGGAAACGATGCGGGTTCAAGCAGTGTTAGCAGATTTGCATATAAATGTACCTCTACCCATCTCACTGCTTTCGCGATAGTTCAAAAGTCGTTGACAAGATTTTCCAGCCTCGACGATGATATATGAGGATTCAAAGCTCTCACGCCTAAATTGCATGACCGGGCTGCTCGGGAGGGTGAGTTTCAAATGGGATTCGAGCAGGGAGTTCACCTCTCACCCTTCGCAGGAAAACAAGCCCCTGAGATATATAGTAGGAAAAGATCTTCCAGTGGCAAAAAGCGAGAATTTCTCATACGAGTAGAACGACGAGAGGCGTCGGACGAGAAGAGGTGCGAGGTAACGAGGCTTTAGAACATATTTCTATAGTAACGAGTGTAGCGGATCGATTGGGCGACCCGAGAAGGAAAGGGAAGGATCCTATTGGTCGTGAAAGAGATCAATGAGCTTCAGGAGACTGATGCTAACGAAATTGGCCTTTGTGCTGAGGTGGACGAGAAGGCTAAGGAGTCCTGAGGTCTCTTGCAGCAGCTTGAGGTCCCAAGTTCCGGAGAAGGACTTCGCATGTCGAACTCTTTCATCCCGGGGGGGCGAAATGGAAGGTGCAATGAGATAGAATGTGATAATCAGGCTGCCTTATTTATTGCGAATAATCCTGCATTCCATGAAAGAACGAAGCATATTGAAGCAAACTGTCATTATACTGGAGATATGATTCAGAAGGGTTTGATTTCTACCTCATGCAGTTCAAGAGAGCATACGGCAGATATCTTTACCAAGACATTACTCAGGGGCTATTTCAGAAATGTTCGTCCAAGTTAAGCATGATTGATATCTATGTTCCATCTTGAGGGGGAGAGTAGAGGTATTTCTATGTTCCTATGTACCTTTTCTGTTATTTTATTTCTTTATGTTCATCTTATGTAATTTACCCATAGGTATCTCCTCTATACAAGAGAGCCTAGGATTCCCAGGAATAAATAACTCTCTTATTTTTCCCAACAAATATCAGTAAGCATGTCAATGAGCTTGTTGAATCAAAGACAATCTTCAGATAGAAGGCCATGAAGGCCTTTCGAATAGTAAAATGACCATCAGCCAAAGACCAGTAGTCAACAACGCCATGAAAACTCCGGCGCACTGACTGTACCTACAGAAGACGTAGCAACTCTGCAAAGTGTTGTTCAGAAAGCTCCAAACGAACAAAGGGACTAGCTATTGGCCTCCCAACAATCCCTTATGGAGGCCCCTGCAAAAGTTGCCAAAGTGAAAAAACATGGGCAACGACTACGAGCACGCAATGACTCATGTCTTGTCCAATCATCAATTCAGAACCAAAAATCACGACCATCACTGAAAATCGATCACAAGAACGGAATCATATGTGGAAGCACGGACCAAATTCCCTTCCAAAAGTTGGAAGGCACGGGAATAACAGTAACCTATGAAGAGGGATCACAAGAAACATCATGCATTGATCGCAACGTCCTATAAAGCATATCGAACCATCCTCCTTAAATTCTGGTGACCCAGTTCATCAAAAGGGCATCATTCATCACCTCCAAACTTTGGATCCCCAGCCCACCATCATCCTCCCTAAGCACCAAAGTCTTCCACCCCACCAACATTAATCCTTAAGACTCCCCAGAGGTGGACCAAAAAAAACTTCACATCATCGCTTCTAACTTCACCTTCACCACAACAAGCAAAAGACGTGTAGACAAAAAGAACACGATGATAGTCGAGAGGACCGCCTTCAACAGGACTAGGCGGGCATCTCTAGAAAGACAAGACATAAGCCAAACCACTAGCTTCTCCTCCATCATCTCAATAACAGAAGCATGATTTGTTTGTCGCAACCTTCCACCCACCCACGTCAAATCAAGGTAAAGGATGGGTAGCCTCCCCTCTACGTCTGCAAAGCCACCTTACAGATCGCCTCCCCCTCCCCATTCATCTTAAAAGGAACAAAAGCAGATTTTGTGTGATTGATCTGTAGGCCAGAGGACCAACCCAAAACAACATAAGAGCAAAGCTCATCCATTTTTTTGACACTCCAAAGCTCATCCATTTTGCAGATATCGCCTCCCCTTCCACAAAAAATACAGTATCATCGGCATACAAGAGCATGGGGATGTAGATCTGATGCAAGAGGAGGAAAATCTTTTTTTTTGAAGAAAAATACGGGTGGCCACCTAAGTTAGGACCCACCTCAAGTACCATGTATTTATATAAATAACGTATAATTACAAGCTTTTACATAATCCAAGATCTACAGATTGCTTTACAATGTTCTAATACATTCACGGAGTGAAAACAATTTCCCCAAAAATAGCGTTATTCCGCATGCACCAAATAGCCCAGACCATCGTGAAGGGAAGTGCATTGTACTCGTATCCAAACCCGCACACAGAACGAATATCCCTCCAAAAGCATGAAATATCTTGAGCACCGAGCCAGGTAATATGGGACATGCTCCCACACCTCAGCCGAGGACTCGTATTAGAAGGACAAGTGGTTCATATCCTCCACCGCTAAGCCGCATCTATCACAGGAAACATCCTCTGCCCCCTAACAGAAGCCCCGACGTTCCTTTGTAAGAATCCTCCCAAGTCTGAACAGCCACAAGAACACCTTAATCATGTAGGGCACATTGCTTCTCCATATCAAACGCACATCTACCCCCTCATCATCCTTCACCCCATCCGCCGCAAAAAAAATAATTAAGCTTGTTCGACTGAAAATCTGCGATCTCCCCAGACATAGTGATCTCTGTCCACCGTAGGAATCACCTCGCTCGCTAACTCGATCTGCAACTTCAAGAACTCCTCAATTCTCTGGTCTGAAAGTTCCACCACAAAATCGGTGACCAGACCCCCTCTCCCCACACCGCCCTTACCACCACTACCTTATCTGTCGCCATCTGCATCAACCTTGGGAAACGCTCCCCCAAGCCCCCTCCCCGTCCAGTCATCCAACCCGAAGCGAAATCCCCCTCCATTCCCCATACAGGGCCTCAGCTTGCTCGTCATCTCCGACACCACTTGCGAAACACCCCTCCACAAAGCAGAAGGGAAGTATCCCAGCTCAACCTCCAACGACATAGACACCCCATATATCTTCCTCAACAGCCTACAAACTAGGTCCTCCGACTTTCCCCAAATCTGCATCACCCATTTAGCAAAGGGCAAAAATCTTACGGTGGAAAATATTGTTCAGTAGAAGAAATTGAAGGATGGGAAAAGAGAAGACTCACTGATTGCGAGGGATTTGGAGAAGAAGAACCGCGGAGATCACGTACAAGGAGGAGAGAAGGGGGTGGATAAATGAGATAAATCTCAATTTTATTCAACTTCAACTGCTTAAAACATTTGACTACCAACCCCATTCTATAGGAGGCATAGGATTACAAAAATAGAAAGAGTTTAGAAAACAAATTATAGCATACCTTACTTCGACTCTAAATATCTCTAACCAACTAAGTAATTGATCTAACTATTTAGCTAATTGATTGGAGATCGCATGTGATCCCCTTATTTTAAATAGAAATAAAATTGCAACGAATTCAATTAACCATAAATAAAATTTGATATCGTTCTTCGTCGATTCCGTTCTATTTGAAATAATAATATTGAAAACCAAACAGGACTGAAAAATGGTTCATGGGCGGATAAGTGGAAAAAAGAATTCTTCATTCTCAATATCACAGCTTATCCCCAACATCATCAAATCGATTTAATGCAGCTACACCTATCACATATCCTCACTAATTATTCATCCCCTTGACCACCTTAACCACTCTACTGTTGTAATTTATTATTACTCATCGATTATATTTCCTCCTTTTGCTGACAAGACACGAGTACAAGTTGCTCATTATCAGAGCTTCCATCTTATCGCAATCATCGGTGTCCTGGACTCTTGGCTTTCAATGCCAACTACAGTCACCAACTTGTCACCAAAACATTCTCATCTTCACTGGCTATCTCCACCAGCTTGTGTAGGAAGACGGTCTTTGTTTCCGTCAACCTTCACAGCAACGCCTTTCCCCTGTATATCTTCACATTTCTACAAAGTTGGTTTTACAGAGGAAGCACATCCACTTCATTCGAAAATAAGTGTTATCTTCATTTTAATAACACGCTAAATGGCTATTAGTACCATGTGAGTAAACAACTAATTTCACGCTCAGTGTGTTCTGGGAGCTAACATCACCATATTTGGGGTCCAATACTGTCTCTATTTCCATTTGATGGTCCTTCCAATATTCGAAACTCTTTCCTGTGAGGCCACATTGTAACATCAGACCTTGAGTAAACAACTCTAAACAACTAATTTCACGCTGTTAGATATGATTCCTATTTTATTCTCCGTTGTTGCACCGCAAATAGCAGAATAATAAATACCAAAAAACAAGAATTTTCAAATCAAACTAATACCAAAATGGAATACCAAACACTATCAGCCCAATTCCGCGTGATTGGATGCAAAGGAAGCGACGATCCGGAGAGAAAGGGACGAGAGGATCACCAGATGAGGCGGAGCGATGGCGGAGGAGGCATCGGCATCGGAGTTGGGATTGGCGGACATGTGGACTTTGGAATCGGAGAGGCAGAGGCGGAGCTGGCGGTGCGGGAAAGGGGATCTGCAGCCGCGAGCCCTAGAGAGGCGGGGGATCTGGAGAAGCAGAAAGGAGGAGCTGCAGCGGTGGAGGGGGCCGATTCCCACGCCCAGGAGATGGAGGAGTGCCCTTTGCATGTTCTCTTCCCCCTCCCTTTTTTATTAATTTATTTTTATATGTGAGAATAGTGCAGTGGAGAGGGGGTCTGTTCTGTTGACGTTTGATCGCCGGTGCGAGTCCCCGCCAAATGGCTTGGGGTTCTGCGGGGGACGGGACCTACAAGTGGACGGAGGCGCTCGACGTGGGCTTTCCCACTGGTGGAGATGGATTCTTACGAATAATACGGCATCTCTTCCTTAGGTCGTCCATTTTCTATGCCCATTCGTTTTTCAAGGTTAGTTGTTGCAAAGTCGTCCGTCCCGTTGCTCATTTCGGTGTTCGTATTGAATAATCTTCCATTTAGTTCTTCCATCTCATGTCACATCATTTATATAATAATAATCCATTGTATCTCCAAGAACGAGCGATATACCTCATTAGTGCATTAGCCCTTGTTATCTGAACATGTCATGAATGTCCGATCATTCTTGTCATCAAGAACAAAAATTATTGTTACTTGAACTAATAGACTAGTATAATTCAATAAGCGTTGATGGTTGTTATGATGGGACCATACTTTTTTTATAAATTAGGAAACTATTAATAAAAAAACCAATTTCAATTGTCATAAAATGATTGAAAATATTAAAAGTATTAGTACATCGTATAAAATTTTCATAGCATATTATATATTTAAAAATTGTAAATTTGAAAAGAAAATAAAAGACTTTTCAAAATTGTAGTCAGGTCCAATGTAGAGACAAACAAAAATGGAGCTTGAGGTCACGACGATTTCGTGCCTGATGAACCTCGAATCACATCTGGAGATGAAGGCTTGAACAATCTGGAGATCTAGTCACATGTAGCCTCAAATGGAGCTTAGTTGTGCCTCAATTCAGCTCTCCGTGTTGCAAAGACAGCTCATGTTAGCATCTCAACACGTTGGGGATTCCTTCCCCTTACATCTGCCCGAATGGTGATGGATCAACGATCTAAAATCTGATCTGAAGGAGATTCGTTAGAGGATGACGTCAGATGATCGGATCTGGGATTCACAACTCGATTTCATATCTTGATGTCCTGTAAGGGAATTCTCAGTTCGAGGCCATGATTCTCGACCCAAATTTTAGAAGTATATGGTGAATGCAAGGCTAGACTAGAGGCAGTCGGGCTAGCCCTCACTCTGGCCACTGTGTGTGCAAGAGATGGTAGACTATGGAAGAAACACAAGCAGCTGACAGCAGAGGGTGATGGCGATGAAGATTAGCGAACATGCACCTCGATTTGATGAGAGATCGGAGAGAGAAAAGGGGGAGAAGAGAGGGAGGAGGAGAGAAGAAGATTCAAAAGAGAAATTTGTGGGAGAGAAGAAATGTCTGACCTAAATTACCTATGGAGGGGTCACCTGGGATGGACATTTATTATCTTCGATGTTCTTAGCCTCAGTCCCGATGGATCAGAGAGATTCAGTTATGCCTCGTTAGAGAAGACGACGCAGGCGGTAAAGATGTGAAATCTTTGTCAGATCTCTCTTAGATTGGCACGAAACCCCTCGCTTCGACGAGTTGACCCTGAGACATGTCATGATATGAGGCTATACGGTCGAAGCTCACTGAAGAATGTAAAATTGAGCAAAAGATCTGGAGCTCTAGTAAGGGTTGGGCGATTATAGAAGAAGTATTAGGTGGGGTTTTGTCCAATTGGGTATATGGGTAGGTGGCGAATGTGACTAGTGATTCGACTATCATCTGGTAAAGATGGGGATTCAAGAAGGTTTGGGTGTGATTTGGGAAAGGGGGAGAAGATAGGTAATTATTGAGATGAAAGAAAGAGTTGACCAGTTCAGCAGGTCAAGTTGACATGCTAACTCAGTGAGACACGGCCTAATAAGAGGCGGGACTTCTACTGAATCAGCTAGTCAAATTAACCAGTTGAACAAAAATTTTCAAAGATACTGAAAATTAAATAGAAAATTAGTTTAAATCAGAAAACTCATATAATAAAAGTGGTAGGTAATTTTATTTTCTACAATTAAGTATGTTTACATGTTTTTATTTGGGTTAAAATGAAATAATTACCTTTCAACAACTATATAATATAGATATATTATACGTATACACAACATATAAATATTTTTATTTGTTATGTTTATGCTTATTTTAAATATTTTTATATTTTATTTATTTAAAAAAGGTTTTTAGAAGATTAACTATATTTTTGTTCATTTTTTTATTGATATTTACAAGTCTAAATAACTACTGTCACACCCTCAAATTCCGTGATCGAGAATGATCGTGTAGACCCGGCAGAGGATGCTCGAGAATGATTGATGGAGCTAGGACTTCAGGAGGAGTCCGAAATACGTGGGTATCAGGGAGGTTATCCACGAGAGTCTGGAGGATCTACCGTACGCGATGGAGAAGCATCATACATGACACTGGCTCGGTAGCAGAGTGCCGTAGTGCTAGTAGCAGTGCGAGCATCGAGTACAGGCAGCAGTGCAAGACATGACGGTGGATGCACGTAGCGGTACATACGCGAGCGCAGAAGGGAGGTACGTAGTGAAGCAGTACGCATCGAGAAGCAATGCGGTACGGTCACATAGGCGTATGCATGAAGGCGCACAATATCGGTATCGAGGCGTGGTGATCCAAGGAGGCATGGAGTGTTGCAGGTGTTGAGTACGAGCATTGTAGAGCATGCTCGGTATTACACGTACGACAGTGGTCCGGAGGCCACGATAGCGAAGTTCTGGAGGAATTCCCCTTAGCATGCAGAACGCTAAGGAAGGGTTTACCGCACGAGGGTCTGGAGGCTGCGGGTTCCCTTTGGCACAAGACCAAGTGTTCGGTGGCACTTGGTGAATTATGGAAAAGTTACATCAGCAAGCGTTGGAGCGCGAGTGTGCTGATGACTGGGCGGTTGACTGGGCATCAACCGTACGAGAAGACGAAAGGACAACAAGGGAGTCGAAGGGACGAGCAGACGAATAGTTGATGAGGAATGCAAAGGGTTGCCGAAGAACTTGAAGGGTCTCTTGTGTCTTTATGCATCATTATTGTAGATGTAATAATGAGTGTCCCTTGGTTGCGTTGAGTCTTGTATATAAGGAGGGGCGGTGTCTCATTTGTAAATACACAAGTGTAGAGTATCATCATCCACTCCTAGAGAGAGTTCCCCTTCTAATAAGAGAAGAAGCTTTGTGCCCATGCTTGTGCGATTGTTTGGTAGTGTTCTTGAGCGTTCTTAAGCGAGTTCTTGAGAGTGTTCTTGAGAAATCCATATAGTCGAGCTTGTGCTTGTGTCTGAGCGTCGGAGCATTAGCAAGCAGGAGTATCGAGAAGAGTTGGAGCGCATCCGTAACCGTTCTACTCGGGAAAGCTGGTTAGCTATGGGTTAGCTAACGGCGCACAGGATCGGTCGAAATCGATAGCGGGATTTTGACCCTGTGACAAGTGGTATCAAAGCTGAAGGTGATACCATTCGTTGGTACGAAGTGGTATTAGAGCTTGGTTGGTGTCAAGAAAGCAGGCAAAACTACAAGCGACTGTCGATGCAGTCGAACGTGGAAACAAAGGATACTTGTCGGTGCAAGTACATCTTCAACCAGTGGAGCGAAGATGGTGGGTGTTACCGAGCGTGTGGCAGCACTGGAGCAAGCGATGGCAGAAGTGGAGTCCACCATTGGGAGTCATGCCCATCGCATCATCGTCTTGGAGGACCGTTCTTCAAAAGGATCGGATGTTGGGGACGAGACCCAATGCTCGTCGGAGCAGATCAAGTCCATGGAGGACAGTCCAGACGCTTAGCCCTTTCTCATTATCATCTACCGCCCTTTCTTTCCTCCTGTCCCTGAACGCATGAAGTGAGTCCTATGTTCGACTACTGGAGGCATTCAGCTCGATGATGGAGGATCTACGCAGCGAGATCTTCCTCATCAAGAAGGCATTGGCGAACAGCGGGAGCTCCACGGAGGTGCAGCGACGCAAGGTACCCGGACCCAAACCCTTCACAGGTACACGGAGTGCCAAGGATTTGGAGAACTTCCTATGGGATACGGAAGTTTACTTCGAGGCGGCCAAGACGAGGGAAGCCGAGAAGGTTGGTTTGGCATCGATGTACATGTCAAGCGACGTCAAGTTATGGCGGAGGAGCCGTGCAGTAGACGAAGCAAGATCGAAGATATCCAGATGGGATGATCTAGTCACGGAACTGAAGGCGCAGTTCCTGCTGAAGAACACTGCGTGGGTAGCACGGGAGGCTCTTCGACGTCTGAAGCAGACATGCACTTTTCGTGAGTACATGAAGCAGTTCACGTCCTTGTTGCTGGACATCAAGGGTATGTCAGAGGAGGACAAGCTGTTCAACTTCACGATCGGGTTTCAGAGCTGGGCGCAAGCCGAACTGCGGAGGCAGGGCGTGAAGGACATGAATTCAGCGATCGTGGTGGCAGATGTATTGATCGACTACGATGCCCAACCAAGCTACAACGTTGAAGAGAAGGAGTTCGTCGGTAAGCAGAAGGCGCGATCAAAGGACAAGGGCAAAGGCATAGACCATGATCCACCAATGGAGGAACGGGAGTACTCCAAGAAGAGGGAGCAACCCAAGAGCAAGGGGTGCTTCATATGCGATGAACCGCATCGAGCGCAGGAGTACCCAAAGAGAGAGAAGCTCAACGCTCTTCGTACGGACGAGGAGGATGAAGAAGAAGGTGAGGTACGCTTGGGAGCAATCGGTGCTATGCGCAAGGTACGCCTCACAACACTTTGAGTGGGAGCTTCGAATTCGGTGGAGCGAGGGAACTCCACAACAAAGAGCTTTGGAGGCGCCAAGGCTCGATCGAGGACGCATAGGAGTGCACAGGTGCGTGCGGAGCACCAAGGTATGCAATGGAGGCACACAACCGAAGCCACGGATAGGAGAAGATCCGTGCATGAGAAGGCGATGCAGAGCTCTGGATGGTAAAGCAGCATGGACAAGAGGCTACACGTCCATGGGGGTGGAGTGGTGACGAACCACACTACCAACGATCTTACAGGAGGCAAGATAACAAAGACACTCAGAGTGTAGGAGGTGCTCACTTCCGGGATGCGGGGACGCCTACAGGGAACGATCGGGATCGTCAATGAGCAAGCGTGGAGGTGAGTACTCCACATGTGGAGCTGGAGCTGCCACACACCAACGATGGAACTGTTGTATCCAGGAGGGATACATCGAGAATAGGAGCTGACGAGGAAGCTCCATTTCTCACGACAAAGACCAGGTCATGGAGGGACGTGGTTCGTGAGAACACCATGTGCAGGAAGGGAGACGGTGCATGCTTGCACCACCCTTCCAATTAAGCGGCATCAGGAGGTGCGTAGCGGATGGAGGATCATGACGGGACGCCAGCTGAAGAGGGAATGCTCGGTTGATGACAACCGATTCTTCAGGTGGGGGAGGCTTGTCACACCCCTAAATTCCATGATCGAGAATGATCGTGCAGACCCGGTAGAGGATGCTCGAGAATGATCGATGGATCTAGGACTTCAGGAGGAGTCTGAAATACATGGGTATCAGGGAGGTTATCCACGAGAGTCTGGAGGATCTATCGTACGTGATGGAGAAGCGTCACACAGGACATTGGCTCGGTAGCAGAGTGTTGTGATGCTAGTAGCAGTGCGAGCATCGAGTACAGGCAGCAGTGCAAGACATGACGGTGGATGCACGTAGCGGTACATACGCGAGCGCAGAAGGGCAGTACGTAGTGAAGCAGTACGCATCGAGGAGCAATGTGGTACTGTCACATAGGCGTACGCACGAAGGCGCACGGTATCGGTATCGAGGTGTGGTGATCCAAGGAGGCATGGAGCGTTGTAGGTGCTGAGTACGAGCATTGTCGAACATGCTCAGTATTACATGTACGACAGTGGTCGGAGACCACAATAGCGAAGTTCTGGAGGACTTCCCCTTAGCATGCAGAACGCTAAGGAAGGGTTTACCGCACGAGGGTCTGGAGGCCGCGGGTTCCCTTTGGCACAAGACCAAGTGTTCGGTGGCACTTGGTGAATTTATGGCAAAGCTGCATCAGCAAGCATTGGAGCGCGAGTGTGCTTATGATTGGGCGGTTGACTGGGCGTCAACCGTGTGGGAAGACGAAAGGACAACAAGGGAATCGAAGGGACGAGCAGACGAAGAGTTGCTGAGGAACGCGAAGGGTTGCCGAAGAACTCGAAGGGTCTCTTGTGTCTTTATGCATCATTATTGTAGATGTATAATGAGTGTCCCTTGGTTGCGTTGAGTCTTGTATATAAGGAGGAGTGGTGGCTCATTTGTAAACACACAAGTGTAGAGTGTCACATGTCATGAACGAGCGAGTGATATACCTCTGTTATCCGAACATGTCATGAACGAGCGAGCGATATAAGGAGGGGTGGTGGCTCATTTGTAAACACACAAGTTCTTCGATCTCATGTCACATCATTTATATAATAATAATCCATTGTATCTCCAAGAAGGAGCGATATACCTTAATTGTGCATTAGCCCTTGTTATCGACACATGTCATGAATGTCCGATCATTCTCGTCATCAAGAACAAAAATCAAAAATCACTTTATATTGTTACTTGAACTAATAGACTGGTAAAATTCGATAAGTGGTGATGGTTGTTATGATGGGACCATACTTTTTTATAAATTAGGTAACTATTAATAAAAAAAACCAATTTCAATTGTCATAAAATGATTAAAAATATTAAAAGTATTAGTACATCGTATAAAATTTTCATAACATATTATATATTTAAAAATGGTAAATTTGAAAAGAAAATAAAAGACTTTTCAAGTCAGGTCCGATGTAGAGACAAAAAAATGAAGCTTGAGGTCACGGCGATTACGTGCCTGATGAACCTCGAATCACATCCGGAGATGAAGGCTTCAAGGATTTGGAGATCTAGTCACATGTAGCCTCAAATGGAGCTTAGGTGTGCCTCAATTCAGCTCTCCTTGTTGCAAGACAACTCATGTTAGCATCTCAGCACGTTGGGGACTCCCTCCCCTTACATCTGCCCAAATGGTGATGGATCAACGATCTAGAATCTGATCTGAAGGAGATTCGTTAGAGGATGACGTCAGATGATCGGATCTGGGATTCACACCTCGATTTCATATCTTGATGTCCTGTAAGGGAATTCTCAGTTCAAGGCCATGATCGTCGACCTAAATTTTAGAAGTATATGGTGAATGCAAGCCTAGACTAGAGGCAGTCGGGCTAGACCTAACTCTGGCCACTGTGTGTACAAGAGATGGTAGACTATGGAAGAAACACAAGTAGCTGACAGCGGAGGGTGATGGCGATGAAGATTAGCGAGCATGCACCTCGATTTGATGAGAGATCGGAGAGAGAAAAGGGGGAGAAGAGAGGGAGGAGGAGAGAAGAAGATTTAAAAGAGAAATTCGTGGGAGAGAAGAGATATCAAGCCTAAATTACCTATGGAGGGGTCACCTGGGATGGACATTTATTATCTTTGATGGTCTTAGCCTCAGTCCACGATGGATCAGAGAGATTTCAGTTATGCCTCGTTAGAGAAGACGACGCAGGCGGCGGAGATGTGAAATCTTCGTCGGATCTCTCGTAGATTGGCACGAAACCCCTCGCTTTGACGAGTTGACCCTAAGACATGTCATGATATGAGGCTATACGGTCGGAGCTCACTGAAGAATGTAAAATTGAGCAAAAGATCTGGAGCTCTAGTAAGGGTTAGGCTATTACAGAAGAAGTATTAGGTGGGGTTTTGTCCAATTGGGTATATGGGTAGGTGGCGAATGCGACTAGTGATTCGACTATCATCTAGTTAAGATGGGGATTCAAGAAGGTTTGGGTGTGATTTGGGAAAGGGGGAGAAGATAGGTAATTGTTGAGATGAAAGAAAGAAAGAAAGAAGGAGTTGACCAGTTCAGCAGGTCAAGTTGACATGCTGACTCAGTGAGATGCGGCCTAATAAGAGGATAGACTTCTACTGAATCAGCTGGTCAAATTGATCAGTTGATCAAAAAATTTCAAAGATACTGAAAATTAGTTTAAATCAGAAAACTCATATAATAAAAGTGGTAGATAATTTTATTTTCTACAATTAAGTATGTTTACATGTTTTTATTTGGATTAAAATGAAATAATTACCATTCAACGACTATATAATATAGATATATTATACATGTACACAACATATAAATATTTTTATTTGTTATATTTATGCTTATTTTAAATATTTTTATATTTTATTTATTTAAAAAGGTTTTTTATAAGATTAACTATATTTTTGTTCATTTTTTATTGATATTTACAAGTCTAAATAACTACCATGTTGTACAATATACGTATCTTTTATGATTTTTTGATACAATGATTTTATCTTTTATGATTTTTGACTTTTTATGATTTTATTTGGATTTTATATAATTATTAAAAAAGAGTGATAAAATATTTAAAATACCGAGGAGGATAAAATACAAGGAATATAATAATATATACATAATACACATTTGTGCAGATACCATAATACCCCAAAAATCAAATGCTCACATCTTAACTCTGATTTTAATAAAAATACCTTCGTTTTAAAGAAGATTTTATCACGGGGATGACAAA
The DNA here is from genome assembly GCA_037367405.1 of Ottelia alismoides. NCBI lineage: Eukaryota > Viridiplantae > Streptophyta > Magnoliopsida > Alismatales > Hydrocharitaceae > Ottelia > Ottelia alismoides. The sequence goes on from JAZKJV010006494.1 coordinate 629,056, forward strand.
ATCAATTTTAGTCCAATTTGAGTTTTTATGGAGTAGATATTAAGGTTTTAATATTGGCTTTGCGACTTTTTAGATTTGTTGTGCCATGTTATCCATGCAAAGTTAGCATACATTTTTATATACATGTTTCAAGAAGAAAATAGTTTTATATGGAATTATCTTGGTGAGAAATAAAAAGATCCAAAGATATTTACATTGTGAATATGGTACACATGTTCACTGACGTTGTTGATTTTCTGATTTTTTATAACTTGTTGTCTCTGTCTCTTCCTACTTTATTTTTGTCAATCAAAATCAAGTATTGACCTAGCCTCGAGGTTTAGGGTTAGTCTGTATCTATGGTACATATATATAGCCTTCCTTCTTATTTTCTTATTCTATTTATTCTTTTATTTTTACATAAAATAAGTATTAATTAAGTAGTATTAGCAAATGATGTTTGATTGTTAAAAAATGAGAATTACTAATATTTACATGTGTTTTACTAGAGATTTTGATCCAAAAAAGGAATAAAGATGAAGAATTGTGGATTCATAAATGTATCCACTACATTGATAATGTGAGCCAAATGTGTGGAGCCTGATTAAAACTTGGGACCCCTCGTCAGAATAATGACACTAGTTGAGTGAACATGTATTGCTACAGTTAACGCCCAGGAAATTTCAACGTTTTCTGAAATATCAAAATTAATATTAGCATTCTAAAGAATTGTTTCGTCGTAAGCTTTCCAACGAGACCAAGAATGCGTGAATCCGAGTTCGTATGAGGAAGTTATACCCTTTTGAGTGAACCATGGTTAAGGACATTCATGAAAGTTAGACCCACGGATTTTTTTTGTTCTACACGTTGAGGAGATATTTTGGAGCATAATCTGCGTCAATTTGACAACCTTACTTCCTTATTTCACCCTTGAATGATCTTTAAGTTCCCATTGATCTCTTTCTTTTCTGCGCTTCCCTCCAAAGTTGATTTCTTCTGTCTTCTCCCTTAGAGAGACGAGTTGGCGAGCCGTGAAGCTCCGTAACTTTGTTGCAAGGAGAGGAGGAAGAACGCCATCGCAAAGGGAAGGTTTTGCAGCACTCAGATCGTTGATTGGGTGCAGATCAAAAGGCTCGCAAGCAGGTAACGGATACTCGACCTTCTCCCCCTTACTTTTGCATTCCTCGCAAAAGCTTGGAGATTTTCGTATTTGGGGGAAGATATTCCGAATTCGATCTTACCCCAGATCGCTTTCCTTTGTTCTTGGTACATAGTACCTCCCATTAAATCCAATCATTATTGATTATGTGTGTATATTTTTGCGTTGTTTCTGTTGGGATCTGATTGTGTCTTTGTTGTCGAAGTTGTCTTCCTTTCCGAAGAATGGTGCATGAGTTTGTTCTTTGTACAAGCTGTGAAAGCTTTTCCCCATTGCCTTTGTGCGAATGATACGGCAGTAATAGGGCTTCATGCACAACTAGAATCCAACCTCTAGTCATCGAATACTGTGAAATGTTACAGGACCAATGATTTAAATCTTACACGATTCTCTAATAATATGATTTAGATTATAACATGGATAAGTCCACTCACTTGTAGGTATTACTACAAATTTAAAGTTTTTGGTGCAATGTGGCTAGTAAATCTTATGAATATGCTACTGGGTGGTACCGACTTTACCAAAGATTATCACATTGTTATGGTTATTATTTAATCATAAATACTTTCCTAATAATAGTACTGTACATGAAAATAGATATGGAAACGTCTAACCGTGATTATATGCTCTTTGGTATTGCAACTTCCATGCCGTAGAGTTCATTTTAGTATTAGTTGGTTTGATCTTTTTCTTATCGTCAAGAAGTAACTAGTTACATGTAACTTACACATAGTTAGTATGAGTTACATTTTTTCTGTAACCTAAGTTGCCTCGGGATCTTGAAAGTTTCCGACGGTGAATAAATCCTACATCCTGATAATATAAAGGTTCTGCACCATAGCTCGAAAAGTGTATTCATTTAGGTTTAAAGCATAACAAAGACAGAGAGACAGAAATATGAATATGATTTATAAGTTATGGGGTCTACGTAGGTCCTGTAAAGTTTGGTATTCCGTTTACTTGTTTTTATGTCTTGTGTTAGTGGCATGGGTAAGGATGCGAGAGTGAATATTGTTAATAACCTAGGTATAATGAGCAACATATTGCTGGTGATTGTGTTAGAGGCATGAGGACCTATCGCAACATAAAGCATACCATTTATTAATAGAATGGATTGTGGTTGTTATCTCCAATGATCTAGATATTAGAGATCTAATGAGTTAAGGTGTAGTATAGAATACTTGTGCGTACACCATGGATCAAAAGCCATTGGAATGGATTAGGATCTGAGTAATGATAAGTGGAATTCATTTTGGAGTTATGTATCTATTTATTTTGATTGGATTTTACTAACAAATATGGATGTCGAGGAAAGAAATAAATACTACAAGATGGGTACACACTCTTGTGATCCGGTTGAGCCGATAATGAGTCAACCCACTCGAGGGTCATCATAGAGTATGGCGGTGGTAGGTACTCTGGAGAGTTTTAGGTGGATGCATGCATGCATCACACCATAAAATCCGATTGTGGCCACTTATTTTGGGGCGAACGAGACCCCCCGTCATACTCGGTCGACGGAAGTGTAGTTCCTTGGGTTATAAGACCCATCTCTCGAGAGTCAGAGTGCTACCAGCTAGACTAGCTGAAGGATCGCGCTTCCGCACAGGTCTTAGTTTGTACTCGGAATAAAGCGGTGTAGATTTCATTCCTAATATAGACTTTGTCCTTTGACGTGTGAGTTCGTAATTAATTAATTAATTAATATAGTTGCAAATAAAAGAATCAAAATGAGTGGAGTAATCGAGTAAAGTGTTATAAAGTCAAAGTGGATGATCGTGTGAAGTGTCATAAATTTACTTGAGGCCTAGAACATAATTAGAGGCATCCTATTTGAGTTCTTTAGAATATTTTAATTATACATTTAGTTACAACATTTTGCATTGCCTACCTAAAATCTTTTATTTATATATTATTGTTATATCCGTACTGAGTCAATTGACTCACATGTTACCCCTCTTGGAAATCCAACATGAAGTCTTGAACAGGAGACCGATGCTCAGGTTTTTGACAGTGCAACTGAGAAGCATTTTGGATGTTGATACCGAGTTGAGCAAATTACTTTCTTTGGGTTTTTTTTCTTTTCCTCTATTAGTGATGTAATAATAAGAATTGGATTATTCTTGCCAGCTTAAGTTGGACTTTTTCTAATGAATGGATTTTTTTTATCTTTTTTTGTATGAATGGGTTATCATGCAGTTTGTTTATAATTGTTGTTAAGTAAATTTTGTGAATGGGCATTCAGATGTGCTCCCAACGAGGCAGGGCATCTAAGACATGTCACAACATGAGGCTACACGGTCAGAGCTCACCAAAGAATGTGAAATTGAGCAAAATATCTGGAGCTCTGGCAAGGATTGAGCTATTATAGAAGAAGTATTAGGTCGGGTTTTGTCTGATTGGGTATATGGGTAGGTGGAGAAGGTGACTAGTGATCCGATTATCATCTGGTGAAGATGGGGATTCAAGAAGGTTTGGTGTGATTTGGGAAAATGTGGAGAAGATAGGAAATTGTTGAGATGAAAGAAAGAAAGAAGGGATTGACCAGTTTAGCGGATTAAGTCAACATGCTGACTCGTGAGACACGACCTAATAAGAGGCCGGAATTCTGCTGACTTGATCAGTTGACAAAATAATTCAAAAATATTGAAATTAAATAGAAAATTAGTTTAAATAGGAAAACTTATATAATAAAAGTTAGATTATGTTATTTTTCACAATTAAGTATGTTTACATGTTTTATTTGGGTTAAAATGAAATAATTACTATTTAGCGAATATACAATATAGATATATTATACATGTACACGACATATAAATATTTTTATATATTATATTTATGCATGTTTTAAATATTTTATATTTTATGTATTTGAAAAAATGTTTTTAGTAGATTAATATTATTGTTTATATTTTATATTGATATTTACATGTCTAAATAAATACCATGTTGTACAATATAGGTATATTATGCAAATATATTATCTACAATGATTTATTTTTTATGATTTTTGACTTTTATAATTTTTATTTGGATTTTATATAATTATTAAAAAATAATGATAAAATATTTTAAATATAGATGAGGATAAAATACAAGGAATAAAATAATATATATAATATATATTTTTAAAGATACCATGTTACCCCAAAATCAAACTTTCACAACTTAACTCCGATTTTAATGAAAATACATTCATTTTAAAAAAGATTTTATCCCAGGAATAACAAAGTTGAGTTTGGTCCATTTTAAGTTGTAAGGTTTTAATATTGGCTTCACAGATTTTTCGATTTGTTGTGCCATGTTGTCTGTGCAAAGTTTATTTTTGGAAATATGTTTATTATTTAGCATACATTTTTATTTGTAAGTTTCAAGAAGAAAATATTTTTATTTGGAATTATCTTGATGAGAAACAAAATAGCTGAAGATATTTACAGTGTGAATATGGTACATATGTTCTCGATTTTATGATTTTTTATAACTTATTATCTCTATCTCTTCCTACTTTATTTATTGTCAATCGAAATCAAGTATTGACCTAGTCTTGAGGTTTAGGGTTAGTCTGTATCTATGGTACATATATATAGCCTTCTTTCTTATTTTCTTATTCTATTCATTCTTTTATTTTTGGCATAAAATAAGTATTAATTAGTTAGTATTAACAAATGATGTTAGATTGTTAAAAAAGAGAATTACTGATATTTACATGTGTTTTACTAGAGATTTTAGTCTAAAATAAAGGAATAAAGATGAAGAATTATTATGTGGAGCCAGATTAAAACTTGGGACCCCTAGTAATAATAATGACACGATTTGAGCGGACATGACTCGAGGTGAATGGTGGAGGGATGAAGAATTGTAAAACGAAATGAACTTCCTCTTTATGTTCTTTGACTAAAACTTTGTAATTAGAGTGGTATGCCTCAGAATGGTCAAATATGGGTCCATCAATGTTTAGGAATTTGGGTTAGGAAATCGTGTAATACTGGTCAATTCTTGAACATAGATGATGTTTGAATTTTATTTCAACCCTAAATCATAATTGTCTCAGATGGCATCTCTAGTAATATCAAATTTAGAACCCAGAACATGACACTGGGTTTGACCTTAAAATATTCATCTACGTGAAAATCAAAGGGTATGTAGGTCTAGAGTTACTTCTATTGAGCAGCCTCTCTATTTTAGCAAATCTTTCTTACAGTTAAAAGTTGCATCCTCAATAAAATGGTTTCTAAGTGAGGGATAATATGAACTCCGATGTTCAAAAGAACATTAAATATTTTGTTGCTTAATCTTTCCCCTACATTCAAAAAGATGATTCTAACCAAATAAGAATTAATTTAGTGACTGGTTGGTTGTTTTACAAAAAGTGTATGATGTTCATCGTCCCAAACATAGATGGAATTGAAATTAATAGTAAATGCTTGCCCTTGAGTAGGCTACACACATAATTTAAATCCAAATATTTTTGCCATTTTTAAAGCAGTTTGAAATCAATCTCATAACCTTACCATCAGAATTATCATCATCATCCGAGAGATAAGATTCAGTTTTGTGACTTGTAGAATCTTTCATTAGAGTTGGAACCAATAGTTATGGGAAAGGGAAGGCCTAAGTAACATTGAAATTTTTCAGCTCAGGATCTAGTTGAGCCAATAAACTCTTCGATTTCATCATGTTGTTCTTCCACTCAAGAGAGAGTGAGTGCAAGGAACTTTTACAAAAGCTCTCTTAGAAGAGTTCATGTCAAATATTCTAGATCTGATTCAGTACAGTTGTATGGTATACAATCATCTTGATGCTATCTTGTTATTCATCTTGAATATCTTATACTCTTTTGTGTGCCCTCGAAATATGCATAGTAGAAGGCATTGATCACCTTGGAGTTACATATTAGCATTGATGTATCCTTCCTCATTCTTCTTGATAAATGTGAAGGTATTTTTTACCATATACCAAATGCTAAAGTCATGTGATTGTAATACGATCATCATCTTTGTTTCTTTATACTAATAGTTTGTCAAATTGAAGAATGGTATATTAATGCTTTAGTTTGTAAGGTGTCAAGGTAATTGAGCTACCTTTGGTAGAGCAACTTGAATAGTGAATAAGGTCAAGTGATTTGGTTGGTTGACATCTCGAATAAGATTGACTCTAATCAAGGTTTTTACGTGGTTGGATTTTCTACTTTAGCGATTGATCATTTATCTTGATTCAACTATATATGCTTGCGGTATTTGCATGTGCTTGTAATCAATAAGCTCATTAATCAATATATGCTTCTACACAACACACTAATCTCATTCAATAATAGAGCATGGAGTGCACCACATTGCAACAAACTCGAGGGAAATGGGAAACAAGGGATCGAGGAATAATAGATACAATGCCAAAGTAGATATAAGTATGTAGGTCATGTGTGGGCTCACGGGTGATTGGGGCACGTGCTTTCACTAAATTCTCGACCTTTTCTACTTTGTTTCATTAAAAATAAAAAGTCAAGAACTGTATCGTTATGTCGTCATCATCAGAAAATTAGAATCACTCTTGTACTATGTGCCCCTACCCTATCATCCGATAATTAAGAATTGGAACTGCCCATGCCTTCCCTCCATCTTGGGCCTCGGCTCAGCTCTGCACATTTAGTTTAGGTTGCCACACTTCTCTGAGTCCCCTTCCACACTTGTGATACTATGCCATTGCCTCATCCCCCTCAAGTCCTAGATGTGAAATGATAAGGACTAGGAGCACGTCTCGGCTCTCGGCACCCCCAGCTCCTTACGGTCCCGCCCCTTTCTCCAATATTGGACGTGTTAGGTTTTTCTTTCTTGTAACCCGCTCTGACACCGATTGATGAATTGAGGTTGGATCATCTGAATGACCTGGATTGATGCAAAAAGTAATCTCAAACAAGCACAACGCCACATAGCACTTTTAATCATAGACAAGCAAACTACAAGTTCACAAGTATTTAACGCGGAAATCCTCATGAGTAAAAACCACGACCCGAGTCTCCTGAATAAGGCTTTCAGCCTGATCCACACGGATCTTACCACTAAACCAAGTTGCTTACGCCGACAACCCAACCGTTACAACATGAGTTGATTACGCGACCAACTTCACCATCTACAACATGAGTTGTTTACATGGAAAACTCAAAATCGTATATATGAAATAATCCTAACAACCTCAATATCAATGTAAATATGCAATGAATAATAAGAGGAAAAACTAAAATGATCTTACAAAGCGAGGAGGGAGCTGCAAGAATCAATCGAGGAGAACCGGAGTTGTCGGAATGAAGAACACAATGGAAGATAACTCTTCGATCTTTCTCTCAAAGTATAGAAGAGAAAGTAGAGAGTAAGAGCTTGTTGCTCTTGGTGGATTATAGAATGAGGAATGGGATCATATTTATATGTCTTGGGGTCCCATAGACGTTGGCTCTAAAAAACTAGCCATTGTGAACAAATTGGGAATGAAATCGACTTCAAAAATCTTCCTCAAACGAAATATGATCGATCATCTAACTCCCCGCAAATTTCGGTTTTTTTCATAATTTCAAAACCTGCTCAATATTATACTCAAAAGAAGTGTCTTGTTGCAAGCTTTCCAACGGATCCAAGAATGCATAATTCCCAGACTGAAAGCGTGAGATATGTGTGTTTTAGTGAAGTGGGGTCATGGATATTGATGGAAAAATTTTGTTTTCGGAAATTGGATTATTAACTACGGGTTAGGGTTCTTTTAGAGTTTCTAAAATTGAGATTTTACACCTAAACCATATTAAGACCCCCCTCCCCCCCCCCCCCCACACACTTTTCATCTCCGCTCTCCCTCACTCTTTTCCAAACCCTAATCCATCCTTCCCCCCTTATTAAGCCATTCTCTCATTTCTTCTTCCTCTCCATCTTCAGAGAGCCAAAGGGACAACGATACCAACATCATGGTTAAGAGACTTCAAAGCTCGGAGGTTTTACGACAACAAGAAAAGGAGGAGTGCCATCTCAAGGGAAAGACGCTTCTCTCATCGGATTCTTGATCGAGCGATCAAGCATGTAGATCAGAGGCGTACGCTAGCATAGGTAACAGATCTTTGATTATCTCCTTTGTTTTTCTGGGTATCTCGCGACTTGGAGATTGTCAGTTTCACATGGATGAATGTCTGATTCGATCCTTCCTCAGGATCGCCTCTTGCTATTGGTATGTTGTGATTGATTTTTCGTCGATCATTTTCTTGTTAAATTTTGTGCAAACAAACCAATGACAGATATCAAGATAATTTGTCATATTAAGACCTTGCATGATGCTACGACATGATATCACGTATATATATTTTGTCATCCCAAGTAATATGTTGCAAATATGCTCTCATCCAACGTTAGATATGTGAAGCAACACATAATATATTGCACTGACTATTTAACTGGGAGCAGTGTTTATCCTAAATTTTATATTATCGTAAATATTTATTCGAAAACATGAGGTTCATGTTCTAGAAATCAAATCTTACATGTGTAAGATCATGTATAGTGAAGTGTACTGTGTTTACAAACTAAGCATGTATGTTTCAAAAGGCCCTAGTTATCTTTGATGTGATGCTTAGAGGATATTTAAATGGCTGTCTCCATAAATCGTAGATCATGTATGAATGTAACATTGTTTTTTTTTCAATTGCAAACGAATAAAGATGAGGAAGCAATTTGCTCTTCTTAGTAGTGATGGTTATAATCACAATGACTAACTCCCCCATGTCGTCCGCATACTGTTTGCGGTTTGACCAACTTGTGAGTATCTTTATTGTCCTCCATCTGTTACAAACATCGAGTGTCTTGCATAGTCTAATTATAATATAAACTTCCTACAAAGACTTTGTATTATATGATAATATTATGTAGTTATATTAGTCATAGTTATGATCTTTGCCGTGGGAATTGCTCCATCTACGATGATATAAAATATATACAAAATAGTCTTTTTTTAATATGATTAGTTATAATATGGTAGGACAATTTCATAACAATTATTTCATCTTTTATATTATACTTGATTTCCCTTTTCTTGGAACTTGAATGTGCTTCTAAATAATCTTGTATACAAGGTCTGTAGAGCTCCTCTTTTCTATGCTACGACAACGCATGTCACTTTATTCTTTTTTTCTTTCAACAATGTTTATCCACTGTGATCGACAATATGATAGTTGTTTGTATCTTATTGTTGACAATATCGGTTTTGAATCATATTGTAACACCCCGTAATTTTCGGATTTTTCTGAAGTTTTAAAACCTTTTCAATATTATACTCAAAAGAAGCGTCTCGTCGCAAGCTTTCCAACGAGCCCAAAAATGCGAAATTCCGAGTTCGGATGTGGGAGATATGCCTGTTTTGGTGAAGAGTGGTTATGGTTTTTGAGGGAAGTAAGGGTTACGGGTTTTGGTTAATTAATTTCGAATTAGGGTTGTTTTAGGGTTTTTAAAACTAATGTTTTAACCCCCAACTATATAAAGACCCACACCCTTCATCTCCCCTCATTCCTACTCCTTTTCCAAACCCTAATCCATCCTTTCTTCCTCCCCAAGTCATCCTCTTATCTCTTTTTCCATCTCCTTCTTCAGAAAATCAAGGAGAGAACGGTGTCACCACCGTTATCAAAAACCCTCGAAGTCTCGTAGACTCGCGACAAGAAGAAGACGAGGAGGGCCAACGCAAGGGAAAAGCAACCCTCTCATCGGATTCGTGATCGGCTATCGAGCACGTGGATCAAAGACGTGCACGAGTATAGGTAACGGATTTCACCCTTCTCCTTTTTTTTCTTCGTATATCTCGCTATAATGGAGAATGGGGTTTGGGGGACTCGATTTTGATCCAACCCCAGGATCACCTCTTGCTGTTGGTACAATGTGGTACTCGCCATCGAATCTTTTATGTTCTCGTAGGTCCATGCATAATAGTTGGCAATTTTTTTTTTATCAAAAGGAAAAGGCATTAAATGAATTTGGGGCCATGTTAGTGTATGGTATGTCATAAATACGAATGTGATATGGATAAAGGGGGATCTTAAATTTTGACATAACGTAACCCTTCTTTTTATAACTTAGGTTTTGATATGTTGTTAGTAGTATAAGTTGTAAATCACGAACCTCGTGTAATTTCCATATGTTAAATCCTTGTGAGGTTTTAATATTAATATTAGACCTGATATTATTCCATGAAGATGTTCATGACATACCTTTTTTCACAACTCCATTTTCGAACTATGTTTTTTTTTATAATAATTATTATTATGAATAGTTGAAATGGTTATATTCAATGGATCAAGATAAGGAATATTTAAAGGGCAGTATAACTAATATATGTAACCGTCCTAATTTTGGTGTTATGTGGAGTCTTTCGTTTTAACCAATATTTTCTGAAGATAAAGCTTCGTCTAGCCTTACAGATATTAAAGGAAAACATCTTGGGGGTTTATTATTTATTTCTTCAAATAGCGTGTATATTAATTATAGGATTACAGACTTTTTCAATGCATCCTTAGAACAATCCTAAAACCAAAGCTCTATTTAGGGTTGACTTCACTCGGGTTTTGAATACGATTTTTTTAGATATAGCTTATGTTAAAATATTACAGCATAGTTATGAGTTTTGAGGTGTACTTGTGGAATTAGAGCAATAGGCATGGTCCTGGAGATTTTTTTTGCTTTTGCATTGTGAATGTCCCTTTTTTTTTCGCACCTAATGATGCACTACATGAAATGGTGAATAACGTATATACAAAAGATATCTTTTTATATAATTATATTTATATTTATATACCCTGACTCTCTCATTTTTGAATCACTTTATTTTTTTTGGAGCATACCGATAGGGAGCATGATACCACAAAACTAGAGTATATATTTCTACGTATTACGTGTTGGAATAACCATCTGTGATAATTATCTAAGTCTGAGAGTGGCGCACATGCGATGGACGATGGAGTTAGTTGTGATATTCTAATATATGTATGGTACAACTCTTGTGTGAACAACACAAACTATCGAGAGTTAGGATAAATCCAATGATTGGGCGGTTGCTCTAATGCTTGGAGGCATGTCAGAGACGGAAGCATGTTGTAACACTATATTGTTTTAGGGGTCCTAATTATATCAAGGGATTGCTTAATTATTTAAATTCATGGTTGAGACCTGATACAATTTTCTCGAGTAAAGTACAGTAAAGCATGTGAAGGATGAAAAGATAATTACTAAAAGGTGGGTGCACACCCTTGTAGTCCGGCTGAGCCGACAGTGAGTCATCCCCACTCGAGGGGCATCACAGAGCGGGGTGGTGGTAGGTACTCTGGTGGAATTGAGGTGGGTGCACGCGTGCATTGCACCATACAGATCCGTACTTGTTGCACTTGTTTTGGAGCGAGCAAGACTCCTCCGGCAGACTCGGGTGATAGAGTTGCGACTCATCGGACTTGTATGTCCATTCTCGAGTGTCAGAGTACTACTAACTAGACTAGCTGAAGGATCGCGCTTACGCACAGGTCTTAGGTTGCACTCTGAATGGAGTGTTGCAGGCTTCATTCCTAGTGCAAGCTTTTTCCTTTGACGGGCGAGCCCGGGATAAGTAAATGAGAATATGAATATAGATGTGTCAAAGAATTGGTTTTGATTGCATATGTGTAAAAGGTCTAGAATATAAATGATTGTATAATGCTAGATGCTTTTAGAATGTTCTCTTCTAAACTTGTTAAGTTACTGCATTTGCATTGCCTACCTTTACTCTCTCTTGATTTATAAGTTATTTTATCCTTACTGAGTCAGTTGACTCATGAGTTACATTCTTTGGAAATCCAATAGGAAGTGTAGAGCAGGAGACAGAGGCTCATATCTTTGGTGGTGCATCTGCAGGACGTGGTTAAGGTTGAGGACTAGTTTCTTAGTAGTTGTTGCTATCTTTCATTTCCAAGTATTTATGATGTAATAAAGAGACTCTGAGGATTTATTGCTATTCCTATGTGGACTTTTGTTATCAATGAAAACTTAGATTTTCCTTCCTATGTTTTTTTTGTATAAATGGTATATCATGCAGGTTGTTTATGACTGTTGTTGGGTAATAATGTGAATGGGTGTTGAGATGCGCTCCCGTCGAGGTGGGGCGTTACAAATGGTATCAGAGCCCAATTACCCCATCAGTCATAGACAACTGTATGGTAGGAGAAATACCATTGTACAGTAGACAAGTAGTCTTCTGACTACTGTAAAAAAAAATGATCAAGGTTGACAAATGACCTCTTCTCTTGGATCTAATCACAATTCCCTTTTTATTTCTACTCATGCAGATCATACCGCCTCGTAGGGATCAGACTACGCAGCAATTGGCTGCGATGATGGCGATGCTGCAGGATGTGCAGCAGAGACAGCTTATGCTTGAGGAGCGATTGTCGAGATCTACGTCCGAAGGGGGGTCTGGAATGGGTGGGGAAGACGGTAATCCACCACCGCCGCCACCTCCTCCTCCTCCCCCCTCGCCGCTGCCACCGCGACAAGAGGACATATTTTCAAAATATCGCAAGGAGAAGGTTCCGGAGTTTCTGGGCAATACAAGCCCAGATGTGGCAGAGAGGTGGCTGAAGCGTGTGGAAAAGGTATTTTGCACCATACATGTACCGGATGAGGAGAAGGTTACCCTTGCCACTTACTCCTTAGCAGGCTATGCTGAGGAATGGTGGAGTTCTATGGAGCCGCAGATTACAATGCCAGTTACTTGGGAGAAATTTACTGAGGCGTTCCGGGAGCATTTCTATCCGGAATACTGGCTAGAGCAGCGCCGCGTGGAGTTCACACTACTCGAGCAAGGGAACAAGACTGTGACTGCTTATCTAAACAGGTTCACGGAGTTGCTGAAGTATGCTGCTAGCACTGTGCCGACTGAGGCTGACAAAGCATTCAAGTTCTTTCGAGGTCTCCGTAAGGAAATTCGCGAGAGACTAGTACCCCTTAGATTGGTTACTATGAAGGAAGTGGTTGATGCTGCATCACGAGTGGAGGAGGACTTACGTGAAGGCAGGTCAGTACAAACCAGGCAAGGAGGATCGAGCTATTATGGGAAGACTGCTCGTAGTGATCGTTCGACAGCACGAAGAGGACAACGTATCCACCCCTACCGGCATGGCATGTCTACCAGGTCCGCACATGGAGGAGCTCCTACCTTGGGGCAAGCACTTTCTGAGCCATCACGACCAGCACATCCTATGGTGAATAGCATAACCGATGCACGTGTTTGCTACCGATGCAACCAAGAGGGGCACATCAGGTCCAACTGTCCGTTGGGAGCTTCACAGATGCGAGGTACTGTACGAGGGGGACGTCCGCAGCACCAGGGACGTGGTTCTACCTCTCGTGGTGGCAGGGGACATCCCAACCAGACTCGAGGCACGACAGGTTCCAGTGGGCCACGAAGAGAAGGACAACTCCATGCCATCACCGATGGGCAAGCACATGCTTCGGGATCAGTTGTACGAGGTATGATTTCCGTAGGCGACTTTACAGCTCATGCTCTTTTTGACTCGGGTGCGTCTCATTCCTTCGTATCATGGAGTTTTGCGGATACCTTAGGCCGAGAGCCTACTGTAGTTCCAGACCCTTATCTTATTAAGGGACCTGGAGGTCAGGTGTTTGTTGTACATCGGGTGTTTCCCGATTGCCCGATCTATATTGGAGGTTATATGCTCGAGGCCTACTTGCTGCTTATTCAGATGGAGGATTTTGATGTTATTCTCGGCATGGACTGGCTTGAGAATCACCACGCATGTTTAGATTGTTTCCAAAAATAGATTATTTTCAGGATTCCTAAGCTACAAGAATTCATATTTGATGGAAGCATCTCGTCGAGAGGGGTAACCTACATATCAACATTGCAAGCTCATCGCCTGCTATCTCAAGGGTGTGAAGGATTTATTGCTCACGTCATTGGGAATCAAACTCCCATGGAAGGAATAGAGGATGTTGAAATAGTAAAGAACTTTCCGGATGTATTTCCTGCAGATTTGCCTGGGCTTCCCCCACCTCGTGAGGTGGAGTTTGAGATTTCTATCATTCCAGGAACTCAACCAGTATCCATGACACCATACCGGATGGCACCAGCTGAGCTGAAGGAACTCAAGGTGCAGTTACAAGAACTGCTGGAGAAGGGTTTCATACGCCCTAGTACATCTCCATGGGGAGCGCCTGTCCTTTTTGTTAAGAAGAAGGATGGATCTATGCGCATGTGTATAGATTATCGGCAGTTGAATAAAGTAACGATCAAGAATCGTTACCCTTTGTCGTGCATTGACGATCTCTTTGATCAGCTACAAGGGTCATCCATCTTCTCCAAGATTGATCTGCGGTCTGGTTATCACCAACTACGTATTCGGGATGTGGACATACCAAAGTCTGCCTTCAGAACCAGATATGGTCACTATGAGTTCTTGGTGATGCCCTTTGGCTTAACAAATGCCCCAGCAGCATTCATGGACATGATGAATCGGGTGTTTCAGCCTTTCCTCGACAACTTTGTTGTAGTTTTCATTGACGATGTCCTCATATACTCTCGAGATGAGAAGGAACATCGCACTCACTTACAGACAGTGTTGGAGACCTTACGGAGGCACAAGCTATATGCAAAGTTTAGTAAGTGTGAGTTTTGGCTTCAAGAAGTATTATTTTTAGGTCATGTTATCTCAGGTGCAGGAGTGTCAGTGGATCCGGCAAAAATCGAAGCAGTCCTTAGTTGGGAACGACCGAAGAATGTGTCTGAGATCTGAAGCTTTCTTGGCTTAGCATGTTATTACAGGCGGTTTGTGAAAGGATTTTCTCAGATTGCCCTTCCCCTCACCCAGCTAACCAAGAAAGAGACGCCATATGCTTGGTCAGAAGAATGTGAGAATAGCTTCCAGACTCTGAAGGAAAGGCTCACTACAACTCCCATCTTGACAATTCCGTCGGGCCCAGACGGATTCACGGTTTACACCGATGCATCAAAGGAGGGTCTGGGTGCGGTTTTGATGCAACATGGTAAGGTTGTTGCATATGGATCTAGACAGTTGAAGCCCCATGAGAAAAATTACCCAACTCATGATATGGAACTGGCAGCAGTTATCTTTGCTCTTAAAATATGGAGACATTATCTTTATGGTGTTGCTTTCGAAATCTTCACAGATCACAAGAGTCTCAAGCATCTTTTTGATCAGAAGGAGCTCAATATGAGGCAAAGGAGATGGCTGGAGCTGTTAAAGGATTACGAGTGCACCATCTCTTACCATCCTGGTAAGGCGAACGTGGTTGCTGATGCCCTTAGTCGTAGGCCTCATTCAAGTGAATATCGTCCTCAGCTTAAAGCATGGGATCTTCTTGCAGCTTTCAGTGATTGGCATCCATTTCAGAGTAGTCGAGAGACTGTCATAGTTCCATCCCCTTCTCGTCCAGAGTTAGTTGAGCGAATCATCCAAGGGCAACAGGAAGACCTGAGTACGCGGAGACTCAAGGAGAAGGCTATCGCAGGAACCTTAGTTGGCTTTTCTTATCAAGATGGTGTGCTACGAAATGGGAATCGATTGTGTGTTCCAGCAGATGTACAATTGAGGGAAGAGATCATGCGTGAGGCACATAGTTCACGTTTGTCGATACATCCTGGTGGTACAAAGATGTATAAGGATTTGAAAAAGAATTTTTGGTGGAAGCAAATGAGAAGGGATGTGGCCAAGTTTGTGGCAAAATGCCTGACGTGTCAGCAAATTAAGGTTGAGCATAAGAGGCCACCTGGACTTTTGCAATCCCTTCCTATTCCTGAGTGGAAGTGGGAGGGTATATCTATGGATTTTGTGACGGGTCTTCCTAAGACCACTAGTAGTCATGACGCCATCTGGGTCGTGGTTGATAGGCTTACTAAGTCAGCACATTTCATACCTGTGAGTATGGCATGCACTCCCTTACAGCTTGCAGTGGTCTTTATTAAGGAGATTGTCAGACTTCATGGGTTGCCGAAGCAGATTGTATCTGATCGTGATCCAAGGTTCACCTCTCACTACTGGAGGGAATTCATGAGTTCTTTAGAAGTACAACTATGCCTCAGTTCTGCTTACCATCCACAGACCGACGGACAATCCGAGAGGACGATTCAGACACTGGAGGATCTTCTTCGAGCATGTGTGCTGGAGTGGAAAGGGTCGTGGAAGGACCATTTGCCGTTAACAGAGTTTACATATAATAACAGTTACCATGCCAGCATAGGCATGGCTCCTTTTGAAGCATTGTATGGAAGGCGGTGTTCTACACCTCTGAGTTGGCAGGAGGTGGGACATAACCTTTTACATAAGGTAGAGTACTTGGAGGAGACGGCTAAGGCAATCAAGATAGCTCGGGAGAAATTGCTTACTGCACAGAGTAGGCAAAAGAGCTATAGCGATAGACGACGCACTGATCTTAGTTTTGAAGTTGGAGATTTTGTCTTCTTGAGAGTTTCTCCCACAAAGGGAGTTCAGCGATTTGGAGTGAAGGGAAAGTTAGCACCCCGGTTTGTCGGACCGTTTGAGATTATCGACAAGATTGGTAAAGTTGCGTACAAGATCGCTCTTCCTCCTCACCTTGATGGTGTGCATGATGTTTTTCATATCTCCAACTTGAGAAAATATGTGCATGATCCATCGCATGTGATTAGTTATGATGACCTTCATGTGGATACTGACCTGAGTTATCCGGAGGAACCAATTCAGATCATCGATCATTCAGTGAAGAAGTTAAGGCACAAGGAGATACCTTTGGTGAAGATCCTTTGGCAACGACACAACTCTGAGGAGGCCACCTGGGAACCTGAGGCGGATATGCGACGGGACTACCCATACCTTTTTGAAGGTAATTTATAAGCTACTTTCATCCTTTTTAAGGTTGTTATCTTTTACTCGATAGGATCCGACCTTTTAAGGTTGTTATGATTACACCTTTTGCATCCTAAGTCTCGGGGACGAGACTGTTTTTAAGGTTGTTATGATGTAACACCCCGTAATTTTCGGATTTTTCTGAAGTTTTAAAACCTTTTCAATATTATACTCAAAAGAAGCGTCTCGTCGCAAGCTTTCCAACGAGCCCAAAAATGCGAAATTCCGAGTTCGGATGTGGGAGATATGTCTGTTTTGGTGAAGAGTGGTTATGGTTTTTGAGGGAAGTAAGGGTTACGGGTTTTGGTTAATTAATTTCGAATTAGGGTTGTTTTAGGGTTTTTAAAACTAATGTTTTAACCCCCAACTATATAAAGACCCACACCCTTCATCTCCCCTCATTCCTACTCCTTTTCCAAACCCTAATCCATCCTTTCTTCCTCCCCAAGTCATTCTCTTATCTCTTTTTCCATCTCCTTCTTCAGAAAATTAAGGAGAGAACGGTGTCACCACCGTTATCAAAAACCCTCGAAGTCTCGTAGACTCGCGACAAGAAGAAGACGAGGAGGGCCAACGCAAGGGAAAAGCAACCGTCTCATCGGATTCGTGATCGGCTATCGAGCACGTGGATCAAAGACGTGCACGAGTATAGGTAACGGATTTCACCCTTCTCCTTTTTTTTCTTCGTATATCTCGCTATAATGGAGAATGGGGTTTGGGGGACTCGATTTTGATCCAACCCCAGGATCACCTCTTGCTGTTGGTACGATGTGGTACTCGCCATCGAATCTTTTATGTTCTCGTAGGTCCATGCATAATAGTTGGCAATTTTTTTTATCAAAAGGAAAAGGCATTAAATGAATTTGAGGCCATGTTAGTGTATGGTATGTCATAAATACGAATGTGATATGGATAAAGGGGGATCTTAAATTTTGACATAACGTAACCATTCTTTTTATAACTTAGGTTTTGATATGTTGTTAGTAGTATAAGTTGTAAATCACGGACCTCGTGTAATTTCCATATGTTAAATCCTTGTGAGGTTTTAATATTAATATTAGACCTGATATTATTCCATGAAGATGTTCATGACATACCTTTTTTCACAACTCCATTTTCGAACTATGTTTTTTTTATAATAATTATTATTATGAATAGTTGAAATGGTTATATTCAATGGATCAAGATAAGGAATATTTAAAGGGCAGTATAACTAATATATGTAAACGTCCTAATTTTGGTGTTATGTGGAGTCTTCCGTTTTAACCAATATTTTCTGAAGATAAAGCTTCGTCTAGCCTTACAGATATTAAAGGAAAACATCTTGGGGGTTTATTATTTATTTCTTCAAATAGCGTGTATACTAATTATAGGATTACAGACTTTTTCAATGCATCCTTAGAACAATCCTAAAACCAAAGCTCTATTTAGGGTTGACTTCACTCGGGTTTTGAATACGATTTTTTTAGATATAGCTTATGTTAAAATATTACAGCATAGTTATGAGTTTTGAGGTGTACTTGTGGAATTAGAGCAATAGGCATGGTCCTGGAGATTTTTTTTTGCTTTTGCATTGTGAATGTCCCTTTTTTTTTCGCACCTAATGATGCACTACATGAAATGGTGAATAACGTATATACAAAAGATATCTTTTTATATAATTATATTTATATTTATATACCCTGACTCTCTCATTTTTGAATCACTTTATTTTTTTTGGAGCATACCGATAGGGAGCATGATACCACAAAACTAGAGTATATATTTCTACGTATTACATGTTGGAATAACCATCTGTGATAATTATCTAAGTCTGAGAGTTGCGCACATGCGATGGACGATGGAGTTAGTTGTGATATTCTAATATATGTATGGTACAACTCTTGTGTGAACAACACAAACTATCGAGAGTTAGGATAAATCCAATGATTGGGCGGTTGCTCTAATGCTTGGAGGCATGCCAGAGACGGAAGCATGTTGTAACACTATATTGTTTTAGGGGTCCTAATTATATCAAGGGATTGCTTAATTATTTAAATTCATGGTTGAGACCTGATACAATTTTCTCGAGTAAAGTACAGTGAAGCATGTGAAGGATGAAAAGATAATTACTACAAGGTGGGTGCACACCCTTGTAGTCCGGCTGAGCCGACAGTGAGTCATCCCCACTCGAGGGGCATCACAGAGCGGGGTGGTGGTAGGTACTCTGGTGGAATTGAGGTGGGTGCACGCGTGCATTGCACCATACGGATCCGTACTTGTTGCACTTGTTTTGGAGCGAGCAAGACTCCTCCGGCAGACTCGGGTGATAGAGTTGCGACTCATCGGACTTGTATGTCCATTCTCGAGTGTCAGAGTACTACTAACTAGACTAGCTGAAGGATCGCGCTTACGCACAGGTCTTAGGTTGCACTCTGAATGGAGTGTTGCAGGCTTCATTCCTAGTGCAAGCTTTTTCCTTTGACGGGCGAGCCCGGGATAAGTAAATGAGAATATGAATATAGATGTGTCAAAGAATTGGTTTTGATTGCATATGTGTAAAAGGTCTAGAATATAAATGATTGTACAATGCTAGATGCTTTTAGAATGTTCTCTTCTAAACTTGTTAAGTTACTGCATTTGCATTGCCTACCTTTACTCTCTCTTGATTTATAAGTTATTTTATCCTTACTGAGTCAGTTGACTCATGAGTTACATTCTTTGGAAATCCAACAGGAAGTGTAGAGCAGGAGACAGAGGCTCATATCTTTGGTGGTGCATCTGCAGGACGTGGTTAAGGTTGAGGACTAGTTTCTTAGTAGTTGTTGCTATCTTTCATTTCCAAGTATTTATGATGTAATAAAGAGACTCTGAGGATTTATTGCTATTCCTATGTGGACTTTTGTTATCAATGAAAACTTAGATTTTCCTTCCTATGTTTTTTTTTGTATAAATGGTATATCATGCAGGTTGTTTATGACTGTTGTTGGGTAATAATGTGAATGGGTGTTGAGATGCGCTCCCGTCGAGGTGGGGCGTTACACATATAGTTGGGCATGTAGAATTTCGATGGTTTTTATCTTAATCGTTGGCGATAATTTGTTCAGTTAATTTTGGTTTGTTTGAAGCTAATACGAGATACTTCTTAACAAGGGTTTTACAAGTGTTGGTTTGAGAATTTATTAATGAAGATATGTTGTTCAGTTACAAGATTAATTATTTAATAATATGTATATGAAGAAATGAAAATCTAAATACTACAAGGTGGGTGCACATCTTTGTAGTTTGATTGAACCGACTGTGAGTCACCCCCACTCAAGGGGAATCATAGAGTGGGGTGTTTGCAGGTATTCTGGTGGGATTGAGGTGGATGCACATGTGCATCACACGATATGGATCCTTTTTGCTGAACTTGTTTTTGGAGCGAGCGAGACTCCTCCGACAAACTCGATTGACAGAGTTACGACTCACCGGGCTTATACACCTGTCCGGAGTATCAGAGTACTAGAAATTAGATAAGTTGAACGATCGCACTTGCGCATAGGTTTTAGGATGTACTCTGAATGAAGTGTTGCGAGCTTTATTCCTAGTGCATGCTTTTCCTTTTGACAGATGAGTTTGGGATAAATACATGGAAACATGTATTAAGAGTCGTTAATGAATTGGTTTTAATTGCATAATTGTTAAAAGCATGAAATATAACCGTACATATACTTCTAGATCTTATTTCAATGTATCTATTAAACTTGTTCAGTTACTGCAATTGTATTGCATGCCTACAACATACTTTTTAAATATTATTTTATATGTACTGAGTCATTTGACTCACAAGTCACCTCCTTTAGAAATCCAACAAGAAGTGTAGAGTAGGAGGCTGAGGCTCACGTTTTCGGTGGTGCATCTGAAGGGCATTGTTAATGTTGCACTATAGTTTTGTAGTTATTATTGTTCCTCTTCTTTCCAACTATTTATGATGTAACAAAGAGACTTTGAGGTTTTATTGTTATCTTTATGTGGAACTATATTTATCAATGGAAGTTTAATTTTCTTGTGCCTTTTTATTTGTATGAATGATATATCATGCATGTTGTTTATAATTGTTGTTGGGCAAATTTTGTGAATGGGTGCTGAGATGTGCTACCTCAGAGGCGGGGTGTTATAGATCATGATACAAATATGATCGATCAGAATCGAAGGATCGATCATGAGGATTTAGGTGATTGATTGTAATCAAGAGATGATCTATCATGGATCAAAATTGATCGATCAAAGATAGAATCATTGTAATTCAAATAATAATCGATCAGGAAATAAGGTTGATCGATCAAGACAACATGGTTGATCGATTAGCTTGTCTCTTTGATATAAAAGTCAAAGGATTGAACTATAATATGCATGATTTGAAGTCTTTTCTATTCTAAGATAATTACAAAAAGCATGACTCCATAAAAGAAAAGACTTCGTCTTCTTCTTGAGCACAAGGTCCTTCCTTGAGATTGAGCTGGAGTTCTATATTCTTAAACTCCTTTTAGTTTATTTGCTTCTTCTTCACTTAAGTTGAGCTCCTCATGCTTGAGCTTCTTCCTGGTCCAGTAGATTTCCTGCTCTTGAACTAGCTACAAACTTTACATACAGGTTTTGTTATTATCAAAATGGGCATGCTCATGTACTAACAAATTCTCCAGTGATGCATGCACTCACAATATCCCTCTTTGTGATTGTGATGAAGTATTTTGTGTTTGCAAAAATAATGTATCTGCGTGAGCAAACGGATTTTGTAAACAATCTTTTCTCCCCATTTTTTGACATAAGAAAAAGGGTCTAAACTGGTACCAAAAGTGAAATACTATTTTTAACTGATACCAATTGTTAAAGAGATAGCTCTGTCCTTTTCTCTTTTAAAAACATTATTTTTAACATGAGATCCTCCTAAAAAAAGCTCCTCATTAATCTTTGCTTAATGACACTCCCTAAAAGATAAGAGTCGAGAGCTCGTCATCAATGCATGATATGCATGATCAACTGAATAAAAAAAGTTAAGAAGTCACCTAGGGTTCTTGACGACAGACGTCTCCAGTCTTGAAAGCTTCTCCATGGCGGTGATGTCCAATTATGGTTCTGAAAGTTGTTTGGCTTTGGCGGGCTCTATCTTTGTTGATATGGCCTCCTCCATCTCTTTTGGCCTACGATACCTAAAAGATTTTGATCGGGGACCCTTTCTTTTTCAGGTCCTTTAGAGTTAGATTGCATTGTTTCCTTCTTTTTCAAATATATTTTCTTTTCTGAAAAGAATTAAAGATAGAAGCGTGATTTTGTATTTTTTCTTTTCCTTTAATAAAAGAAGGTACAAAAGTAAATTCCTTTTTAAGCTAGGAAACTTCTTCTTCTAAACAGATAATTTTATCTAAAAACTACTCAGGTCTTGTTTTAGCAACTCATTTTTCTTTTTGAACATATATAAGTCGTTAAACAAATTAGATTTGTCCCCTACAAGTTTCTTGCTTATTTTTTCTAGCTTCATAACTTTTCTAAAAAGATCTTGCAAGGTATTATAATGTTCAAAATAAGAAATTTTATTTATCTTCGTGTATGAGTTTGACTCTGAGTCGGATGAGTCAGACTCCACTATCCCAATGAATGCTTGCTCATCTTCTTCACAGTTGTTTGATGACTCTGAGCTTGCTTTGCAAGCTTCTTCTTTGGAGTTTCTTCATGGATAGAAGCGAGGCAACTCCAAATTTCATTGTCCATATTCAAATGAGAGATACGGTCAAACTCTTCTTTGGATAGGGCGTAGTATATGGTGTTCATCTCTCTTGCATTTAATATCATTTTCTCCATCTCGTCTTTCCTATAACAGAACTCCTTCTCTTCAATATACTGGAAGTTTTTCTGAAATATGCTCCAAATCACAAAGTCATTTGCTTGTAGGAAAACAAACATCTTCTTCTTCTAGCTTGTATAGTTAGTCACGTCGAAGAAAGGCGGACGAGTCACCGAGTTTTCTTCAGTATGCGATCCTGAAAAGTTGGTCATCTATGCTTCAAAGAGCTACTTCTTCGCCACAAACGAGGCCCCAATACCAAGTGTTGGATTTTTCTTTCTTGCAACTCGCTCTGGCATCGGCTGATGGATTGTGGGGTGGATCAATTGAATGACTTGGATCTCTGTAAATAACAATCTAAAATAATCACAATGTCTTGTAGTACTTTTAATTACAATATAGACAAGCAAACCACAAGTGCACAAGCATTTAACATGGAAACCCTCCTGGGTAAAGGCCACGACTTGAGTCTGCTGACTCGAAATTTCAACCTGACCCACATGGGTCTTGCACTAAACCAAGTTGCTTACGCAGGCAACCTAATCGTATTACAACTTGAATTGATTACGCGATCAACTCCAACTTTTACAACTTGATCTGTTTATGCGGACAACTCATAATCATGTACATCAAATAATAGTAACAACCTAAATATCAAAGTAAATATGCAATGAATAGTAAGAGGCAAAATTGAAATGATGTTGCATAGTGAGGAGCGAGTTCACAAGAATCAATCGTAGAAAACTAGAACTGTCGGAATGAAGAATACAACAGAAATAGCTCTTCGATCTTTCTATCTATGTATAGAGTGGAAAGAAGAGAGTAGAGAACTTGTTTCTCTTGACGTGTGTTGTAGAATAAGGTATGAGATCCTATTTATAGGTCTTAGAGTTCCATAGATGTTGGCTCTAAAAAACTAGCCAATGTGAACAAATAAAGAATGAAATCAACTTCAAAATCTTCCTCAAATGGAATATGATCGATTAGGATACAAAGATGATCGATCAGAATTAAATGATCAATCACGAGGATTTAAGTGATCGACCAGAATCAAGAGATGATCGATCATGGACTAAAATTAATCGATGAAAGATATAGCCACTGTAATTCAAATAATGATCGATCAGGAAACAAGGTTGATCGATCATATATGATCTATCATGTCAAAATGGTTGATCGATCAGCTTGACTCTTTGACATGAAAGTCAAAGTCAAAGGGATGAAATGCAATATGCATGATTTGAGATCTTTTATATTCTAAGACAATTACAAAAAACAAGACTCCATAAAAGAAAATACTTCGTCTTCTTTTTGAGCTTGAGGTCCTTCCTTGAGCTTGAGTTGGAGTTCCATATCCTTGAACTCCTTTGAGCTTCTTAGCTTCTTATTCACTTAAGTTTGATCTCCTTAGGATCGAGCTTCTTCCTGGTCGAGTAGCTTTCCTACTCTTGAACTAGCTACAAACTTTACACACAGGTTTCATCATCATCAAAATATGCATGCTCATGTACTAAGAAATTCCCCACTAATGCATGCACCCACAGAACGAGCCACTGCAAGGACTATGAGCACATCTCGGCACCCCAGGTTCCCTCGCATCCCAATATATCTCTCGAATGTGTTGTAGCCCTGTCCCTCACGAACTCATTGCACCGATTGCACCATTGCACCCTCGATCCCTCTTGGACGCACTACGCATTCGATTCCTCATTATGGCATGGATCATCTTCAGTTACACATTCCAAGTCTCCAACGCACATAACAATAATGCAATATCTCCATACTTTGTAGGCATATGTGTATGTTTATCTAAAACAAATATCATTTTAACAAATGGGTAATGCAAGTCTTCCCTACTAATAATGACTTCATCTTTCATAACTTCATCCTTTCAATATCCATCTCCTTTATTCGATCTAAATCATCAAATGGCACTCAGTTCATATCTATAATTATCATTGACAAGGTTCAAAGAAAGGATGCTAAAAACACGTGGGATAGGCCGCCCGACGCTTGTTTCCTCGACGACATCCTTTTTCTTTTTGCTCCGCAAGTTGGGAGGATTTTTCATTCAAGGAAAGAATTGGTCGCACATACTCTAAGAAGATAAGGACATCACTTCCTTCGCTTTGGGGCGATACTCTTTCATCTAATCCATCCTACCTTGTCTCACCCCTAATCTTTTTAGCGTCTACTAGATTTCATTCCATTTAATAAAAACAAATCAGAAATATATACTAGATGGGGATGAGTTGATATATTGGTGGGAAATAAAAATACCCGAGAAAAGGAAAACCTATAATTATAAGTGTTTCCCCTAGTTTGTAATCTTGGGTCCATCACTGACGTCTGTGTCTTTGTATCATATAACATATAATGACATATATTGCATACATTAAAATATATATTTAACAAATTTCATTCCAACTTATCAATATAACTTACCCTCATAGTTGGAAAGAAAGCATGACATGTTGAGGAATTGTATTCAAGATCTCAGTCACATCATCAATTATGAATGTTTTAAATTCAATTTAATCCTAACTTGAGGTATATGGAAGAGTTAACACATATATTGGATAAGGATATAAAAAATCTAAAAAATAAAAAGGTTCCATTAATTAAAGTACTCTAACTTAGATAAAATACATAAGAAGCTAGTTTGGCTCGAGAAGCAGATATACGAGGGTCCTACCCACATTTATTCTATCTTTAGAATTACAAAATATAAATTAATTATCTTAAGTATTTTATGAATTTAACTTTCTTAAATATTTTTATGTGTAAGTCTTAGGACAAGACTTATTTCAGATTTGTATAAATGTGAGACCCCTCATTTGGTAATCAATAGCACTACATAATTTATAAAAAATCAACAAACATGACCAAAAAATATCCAAATCCATATTTAATAGCTCCTCACATTCTTCGTGTTTTGAATGATCATAATCTCGATGATAGGATTCCATTTTGAATCAAGATATTAACTTAGGATTTATCAATATCTTGTAATATATAATGGATAAATTTTGATCTTGAGACATATCTCAAAATCAAGAAATTGATCAGGACATACAATGAAATTTGAATGAGAAAATGGCAAAGTCGCCAAGAAGATCAGGGGCGAGCCAGCACCGTTACTATATATTAGGGCA
This sequence comes from Ottelia alismoides, assembly GCA_037367405.1. Lineage (NCBI taxonomy): Eukaryota > Viridiplantae > Streptophyta > Magnoliopsida > Alismatales > Hydrocharitaceae > Ottelia > Ottelia alismoides. Next base: position 655,056 of record JAZKJV010006494.1, read on the forward strand.
AAATTTGCTCCATGCAAACCCCAACCGAAGTGCGCAATAAGGAATGGCGGGATGGATTACTTGCCCATAAAGGCACCTCAGGGAAATGTTAACCACATAGGGATTCCATAGGCGATATGTTGACCACATAAGGGAACCTCATAAGGTGTTTTCACCCAAGATGAGTCCATTTACAAAAGTCAACTTTTGGACCTAAAGACATCAAGGTTTAGGTTACTTAATTTATTCTGCACATACTATTTATAGTGCAACTATTTTAGTAGTTTTATTATTTTCATGATAATTTAATTTATTTATAAAATAAATCCAAAATTAAAAATCGTATTTACTATTTTAAATAAATCAAAAGGTCATAAAAAATAATTGAAATGAACTGCATTACACATACATGTATCTATTAGCTAGTATAAAATTAAATTATTAAAATTCACAAAACCTTATTTATTATTTTTTAAATTAATAAAATATAAAAATTTTGTATTATTAAATAAAATAATCAAATAATAATGCAATTCTATTTATCTAGTATATCTATACTTGTTATTAATATTTTATTTTTTAATGTACTAAACAACATTATTTATATATGTATACTAATCATTTTAAAAATAATTTAATTACATGTGTTTTTCATATTCACTAATTTCCAAATTATTTTTTTTATTATTTAATATCTAATTTACAAGCCATTTAAAGTCTTGGAATTTTGTAGTGCTGACACGTTCCAGCACCACATTCATCTTTCTCAAGAAGCTCTCTAGTCTCTCTGCTATCAATATGCCAAACCTCCCACTTTTGCTATTTTTTCTAGCCTTCGAGTCTCAATAAACCGAAAATCCACTCGTCCAAATCCAAGATCTTACATCCCTAATTCTTACCAACCTTTCAAACTATCCTAACTACCCTTCTCATATCCTATTTAAGGAGCCCAACTCCTTCATTAAATAATAACCTCTTCCACAATTCAGTTAAAACCAACTGAAAACCACCATATTTCCAGAGCGCAAGCTTCTCCATTGGGTGTCAGACTTTGGAGCTCCTCTTGGCGAGAACATATCAAGGTGAATGAGGTGATTCCACGGTGTTCTCCGCCTTGAATCATGGCCATTTCACTCGTGTTCAACTTCAGGTCAGTGCCAGCATATAGAGAAAAGATTTGAAGGTCGTATACCTTCGAATCCAGGAAAGTTCTTTTACCTTTATATCCCATTTGTTTGCTACAATTATTTTAATTTCTTTGTCTTAATTCACATGTAAATCTCAATTCAATTCTAGTTCACTCCTATCCAACTCTATTCGTTTTAGTCCTAACTCGGTTCGATTTACTTCCATTTTCATGTTCTGAAATGAATCAGATGTTCATATTGGCAGATATCTCCTTTATAATATGTGATTATGTAAATATGGATCTTTAAGCCATAATCCTAGACCGATTTTGTAGAATTGAGTCTACTTTTACCATTTCAGGTTAGGTCTCAAGAACCATAACCATATGTTCTCCATATATAGTTGTACAAGAATAATAGCAAAACTTGAGCAGCACTCATCCTCTCCGATGTGACCACCGATCACCATAACAAGAAAATGAGAAGCATCTACACCTTCAGTCTTTCGTATTCAATCCTTCACCTGCACCCTTGTCCGCTACAACAACCTGGAGAACACCATCAATAACATCAATAACATCAATCACATGTAGTTCGTTTGCACATTCATTTTCAATCTCTCCCTTCTTTTCTATTTCAGAAGTTGATTCAAGTCCATATTTTCTTGATTTTGATCGTATTTTATGTGCAGTATCTTTGCTTGAGAAGCACAACCAGAAAAAACTCCTTCATCGAGCTACATCCATGAAGAGAACCCTGATCGAGGTTCCATCCTCATCGTGCGCCATCGACTGGAGAGGAGTATAATCATTGGCACCCCTCTCGATTTGGGGAAGAACATCCCCCAAATCCAGAAGCTACAGGTCTAGGACATGTTTCTGTGATCAATGGTCCAGATTGCATATAAGAAATCTAATCCAAACTGTGTGATGAAGGGGTAGACACTTTGTGCACTAAATCCTCTGAATTCAGGAATTCAAGATCACCTCCAGAACACATAGCAGTTATAGATCAGTCCCCACACAGGGACTAAAGTGCAGTCTTTTATTTCTTTTTGTTCCATCTGTACCCCTGTATTTTTTGGACCTTTGGACATTATTTCGTACCAGTTTTCTTTGATTTTTCCAGGGTAGTTAAACAACTACCCTAATGAGGTTTTATCATAATTTCAAGTTTTTTTGATATCGATTGATTTGTTTTGATTTTCACATTCATTTTGTGTTTTCTTTATGTGTGTTTTTTAGCATGTTGCTCGATTTTTTGTTCTCGTCTCTACCTATATTATACCATCTACCTATATAATATAACCTATGCATATTCCATCTATATACTATACAATAAATTATTTGGCATAATATATTCTCTATTTTGAAAATTTTTAAAAATCCAATTTCTTTTCTCCCAACTTTAACCACTGCATAGAATAATACATTACAATATATTCCACCTACTGATTATTATTATTTTCCAAATTAATAAATTTGAAAATCAAATAAAAATAAAATAAACATTTGTAAAATTGGAAATTGAATAAAAATAAATGAAAATAAAAACTACAAAAATGTCATGAAGAAGATTCAAAATCACAAATCCAATCTAAAATCTTGAGTATACTTTTGCATCCTTTCGTTCGACTCAAGGACACTTACCTGGTTAATATCAAGCGGAGAGAGAGAGAGATTTCTTATATTCATCTATTATCACACCTACTCTCTCTATTTTTTCGTTTGATCACACTCTCTTCATATGTGCTACATCCAATGTCCTTCTTAAGAGCCACACATTATCAACATCTTATAACTTTACTATATAACCTTTTAGCTTATTTGCTAGAAATTTACATGACATCCACAAGTAGGTTATCTATAAAAAGAGAACTCAAACGAAAATCAAACACAGTCATAGTGATGATGTGCCCTTGGCTTGACCTCTCATGAACTATGTTATGGAGATGCACATAAAATAACTCTGCCCATGAGTCGTTGCCTACCCATGGATGGGAGAACATTGCAACTTAGACCCAGATAGTCCTTAGGAGAGAGAAATGCATGTGCATCCAATGCTTTGCGTGCTTGCTTAAAATAATTATAGCCATCGATTTCATAACTGATCTTAAGATCTTTTTCATCTGGCTTTGGGTATAACCTATTACCTTGCTCGAGAGTAAGGATATTGCTTAGTAATCGTGCATAGGGGAACCCTTTGTTGATATACTGCATGTCTTTCCTAGCTCTCTTCAGGGGCATCATTTTCTCAACTAGAGGTCATGCCTTATCGAGAAACTTGCTCTGGAACTTTACTAGTGAAATATGCTTGTGGTGCTATCAACTTATCATTCGCAAGCAACCTTTTTCCCAACTCAACACCATTCATGGACAGGTTTGATTCAACTACATGTCCTTCTATTAGACGATCACTCTCTTCCCTATCTGTTGTAATTAGGAGAGCCAGGAAGGCTTGAAAGCAAACTCCCACTGACATGTGACAACATCAACTGCTATTCCAACTTTCCTTGCTTGCCTAGTATAGTGGATGCAAATGACGAGCGTTAAAATATGCTCATGATATATTAGTTGCACGAAAGAAGAGAGCAAGGCATCACGACATGAAGTGTACGTATGGCGTGCATTTCCTCTGTAGTAAATGTCGAATTGCACAATCATGACCATCCATTTACATACCACTCACTAACTCCCTCCATCATGTCCCTCCTCCCTCTCTCTTGCCTATACAAAGGAAAAGGAGGGTTTTGAATGGATTGGATTTTTCATACTAAAGTTGTGAGCAAGACTTTAAAATAACACTAAAGTTATGTGCAATACATAATTGTTCAGAACTCATCATACTTTGAATAACCTAAGGAGGACCTACCAAGGTATGCAATCTACAACCTTCCAAGCAAGCTTTTTAAATATGGGACCGCATATTGAACCGATTAGTCATTGATTTGGTCAAAATGGCTAGGGTCGTTGGTTCAAGCTAGGTTGGACCAGTCATGACACTTCTATCAATTTGGAAAAATCATATCAAGTTTAGTGCACTGTTCAACCATGTTGAACTGAATTTTGAAACCAAGAAAATTATATTTATGTGTGATGTGTGTATATCTATAAAACAACCTTTTTGAAACTTTTGATGGAATAATAAATACGGTTTTTATCAGTTGTGCCCATCCAAGATATTGCAATATCAGTTATGCCCCTATCATTTTGGGAATATCAGTTGTGCCCTCAACTTCTTGGCATTCTATCAGTTGTGCCCCTCCGTTAGTTTAACTATCAATGAGTTGACTTAACCATGATTTTCAAATCATGGTGCAGTTAAGAGGGTTATAATTGTCCAGACATCTTCTTCCTCCTCCATTTGTTCTTCTTCCTTTCTCTTCATAATTTCTCTCTCTTAGTTACACCTTCATGCATCCATCAAATCTCTAAATTTTTTGCATTTTCACGGATATCACTCATTACAGATGAAATGGTGAATTTTATTGAATTTTTCAGTGAATTTTCATGAATCAGTTAGTCAAAAATTTATCTCAGCTTAACAAATACTGAAAGCTCTCCAGGTTCTCGACGACGACGAGACTGACCACCTCCTCCTTCATCCCCTTCCTCCTCTCCAGGCACTTTACAACTGAAATAGAGGGGAGGACCTGTGGGCGTGGGGGCGGCAGGGCTAGGGGGCGACCTGGGGGCGCGGGAGCGACGGGGTGATGAATCTCAGATTCATCACTCTAAAAGTCATTAATTAAGCTCTAATCCCTCAAAATCATTGGCATTTCTTCATTTATTCTGCATAATTAGCATTCATGCATGTTTTGATAAGAATTGTATTTTATCACTTATTTTCGCACAAAATAAGAAGCCAAAAATCCAAACAAAAATTGACCTATAAATAGCCTAACATTCCCTGATTTTCAACTAATTCATGCTAACTCCAAATGACCCAAAAACACATCCATTTTGCACATATCACTAACAAAAATAAATGAAAAATATAAAAAAAAAAACATTAACCTAAATAAGTGGACCAAAAACCCAAACCCTAGTTCTAGGATTCCTGGACTAAAACCCTCATATCTTCCTCATCCAGTGTCCGTTTTGATCCTACTCACTTTTGAACTAATGTACATTCAAATACCTTCAAAACATGACAAAGTTCAAGTGAATCGGAGCTCATATGTGAAAGTTGGGTTTTGGACCTCTTTTGTACACTTTATATTTTAGCAGTTTTTGACCTATTATTTTATGTACATAATTAACCTATTTTATTTTATTTATTTTTCATTTGTCTTCTTTGATAAAAGTTTTATTAAAATACGTAAAAATCCAAATCCAAACTAAGCTTGAAATCAAAGAAACTAATTGAGTCCGAGTCTCCACTAACTGTCTGTACAAAAATTGTGATTTTCGTCTTTTATTTTATTTATTCTTTTTCTTAAAAAAATGCAAAAAATTAGATTAATGTGTAAATATTTATCTTTGATTTTATCATATTTTTATAGATTTTTATCTGGTTTAAATATAACAAAAAAATTATAAAACCTAAAAATCAAGGTATTTTATGTACATGGGATACCCCAAAAATATCACTTTACACAAATGAATGATTTTGATTTTGATGTCTTCATGATCTCATCAAGACGAACAATTTTCGTGAAGAAACTTTTTCGATCCGAGGTCGTTTGATATTTCTTTTCTATTTTTCTTTATATTTATATTTTCGAATTTTGTGGGGCTGGCATGTGGCAGCTCCTGGAGCTGCCACGTGTCAGCCATTTTTGAAAGTTTTATTATTCGTTTTATAAAAATATATAAAATAATAATAAAGCGTCGCACGTACGGGGCATGTGCCTCCTACGCACGTGCCCAGCACGTGCTCCTCGCGCCCCTTTTGTTGCTGCCATGTGTCGAAACCTCGACCGCCCGATCTCGGCTGATCGGACGGCCGAGGTCCATCATCTCCTTTCTCCCCACCTTTCCCAATTCACAACTGCGCCGCCGCGCCCGCGAATTTCGCCGCCGCCTCCGCAAATCTCCGTCTTCTCCACGTAATCCATGCACCACCCATCACCGATCGCATTCCCCTTGTCGATTGAAGGCCGCCTCCTTCCCGATTCCCCTCCGAAATCATGGCGATCTCATACATAAATCCACCTCCAATCTTCAACGCCAATCTCCGCTTCAGCCGCTTCAATCAGATCCCCCCGATCAGGACTTCTATCTCCGGCCATCACCTCGGTTCCTATTTAAAGCTTCGCCGCCCCCTCGAAAGCCCATCCATCGATATTATGCACATACGACATGGACACCGGTGGTGACAACCCGGTGCCCTATCTTCCTCGGCGAGATCTGGTCTCACCAAGGGTCGTCGTAGCGCCGTTCCTGGCCTGCTACTTCGCTCCGATCACCATCGTCGAGCTACGCTATCTCCGACAACCACCATCCACTATGTTCACCCCCGACGACACTTCTTCACCTTCGACCTTCTGCAAGCTTTTGCCGCCAACGACGATCACTGGCTCTCCTCGCGATAACACCTGCATCAACCCCATGTCATTCTTCATCACCGACATCGTCATCATCCAACGAGCCTCTAGGCATCAACGGAGCTTCACCAACCAATGTCAACCTCTCCGCCAAATGCCAGGAGCCTCACCGCCCAGAAGCGCCTCTGGCCCTCCTCCGCTCCATCAGCCCCGCCTCTCCATGCCATTGCGCTTCGCCGCCGGGCGGTGGGCCCGAGACCCTCCCCGCATGCTAGGCATGTGACGGGAGGGGACACTTTCTTCGAAGCCCATGAAAGCTGCAGAATTTACACCGAACCACGTTGGAAAATTACAAAGAAACCCCTGGGGACCATTTCAATTGCGCAGAAGTCCGCCAACTCACGGGTCACGTGCATCGCACGTGACCTGTTGGGTTAATTGCAGAATCACCCTCTATATTTTTGGTAATTACAATATATCCCCTCTTTGCAATTTGTTTTACTTTTAATTATTGTAAAATTGTAGAATTATCCCTTTATTCCCCCTCAATTTTGGATAGGTACATTACATTATTTTATTCATCGAAAATAGGCATTTTGTCTATAATTAATTCTCTACATTATATGATTGACATTTTTGTGATCAGTGGTTAATTATTAATTAATTGTTTGTGGAAAATTGCATATTTTGCCCTGTGTTTGAAAATTCGTAACTAATTCATCGTTGCTCTAAAAATAGGTAAAAAAATCAAGGATTGAAGAATTAGTTGTTTATTACATCGTCCAAAAAGAATTACATTTGCATGCATGGTTTGCCTTGTAAAAATTATTTTGCATATTTCAATATTTGATTTTTAATAGGTATTAAATCTCATATTTTCAAGGTTTAGGATTTTTCTGAGATCGATCACCTAGTTATAGATTTTGGATAATTTTGTCTCTCGAAAGTAAATAGGTTTAATATTTCTTATAATTAAATATTGAAATTCACATCATATGCATTCAGAAATTCATAAAAAATTTATTTTGCATCCAAAAATTCCCAAAAAAATAGAGTATACTCATTTCATCATTATTATCATCTTGGTCAAGTTTCATATTTTTCGAATATCGTTTGATTGATCTTTGCATGTTAGTCCCTAAAATTGGCAAAAGTTGCATTTTGCATCTCAAATTGCATTAAAAAATTACAAAAAAGACCGCCTCGAAAATCGTGTACAAACTTTGATAGATAAAATTCTAGGTTGTTCCTTTACCTCCTTGTGTTCGACCTTGGAACTTGTTCAAGTAAAATAAACATAAAACCACATGATTAAAAATTAACTAAATAATTGTGGTTATTTCTTGACCGATTCCGATTGCCCGCCTATAATGAAACGACACATTATTTTAAGCGGACGATAATCCATCGCGACATTTCAACACATGCTATCTTAGAATCATCAGATGGCGTCGTTGCCGGGGAGGCAAACGGCTTAGATTTTGTCTACAAAATTTTTGTTCGGTTTTTCGCATTCGGGTTGCCTGACCCCCGAACTTTTCACTGTAAATTCCATTTTTTCTATGCATTTATTTTTATTTTATTTTCGGCATTTATTTTCTTATTTTATTTTTGATTTCTTTTTGAGACACTCTCTTACATTTTCTCTCTTATTTTTCTTGTGAGGTACCCAACGTACGTGGAGTGGTTTTTCAAGAACCGACGCAACTTCATCGACTTTCGAAAAGCCGCATTAAAAATTAAGATCGAGCCGAGTCGTGAGAGAGCATAGAGTCTTGGAATTATTTTCTACGATTTTAATTTCTATAATTAATTGCTCATTTATAGTAGTGTCTCTTTGGACTCTCGTGTGTGTAAAAAGACCTTGAACTTTTTCTGTGGTGTGTCGTGGCCTGTTTCACTCTCCGGTGAGGGTGGGGTCCGATTTGAGCGGCACTTAGGATAGACCTGTACATACGGCTCTTAAAGTTTTTAAATTTTTGATTGTGCTCGTAGGACCTAGAGCCACACTTCACTTTAATTGAGACGTACATAGATCGTTCAATTTAGTCAAATTCAACTCAATTCTTCTCCGCTAATAGAACTTTCTTCTAGGTGCGTTTTTCATTGGCTTGCATTCATTTAGAATAATCTTTCAATTCTTGTATTGCATCCCACATGGAGATTGCAAGGAATCACTGTAAGTCTTCTAACTGAGCATACATCATTGTTTTTCACGTGCATCGTCTATTCTCAAATTTATCCCTCTTGTTTTGTCACATAATATTAAAAGGAAATTGGAACTATACGGTAGACGTGTATTTGTGCTCACTTAAAATTTCAATGATTGCCTATTTAAAATTGAGACTGCTAAATATAGCCGATTTTAAATAACCCATAAAATCAAGAATTTTTGTGGGAGAGCAACCCCGACCTTGAATTCTTTTATTTGTTTGAGTGGGCGAGAGATGACACTTAAGGTTAGAGCCCAACTTTGAAATTTTCGTTCAAACTACTGATTCTAAAAAAGATTAGCTACTTCTCAGTGAAGATCTACGGGTAGGCAGTAAACAGTTCGGATTTCCTTAGCAGAGTGGGTGGTTTAAAGGACACCGCGTAAGGCTCCGTCCTTAAGTGACACGGGTAGCCATTTTATGGTCCGTACTTACACCCATACTAGCTGAAAGTAGGTGCAACTAGTCATAAGAATTCGGGACAGTCTTTAAGAAAATTTTCGGCACCTAACAACTCGCTAAATTATTTTTTAAGATTCTCTTATCACCAACTAAAATTGAAAAGAAAATAACTGAACTCTTGCAGCTTCATTGTGTGAGTTGGTGAACCTGGGGTTTGATTTGTATTTGCATTGGTGTGCATGAATCGATTTCGAAGACCAAAAGCCGCACATTTGATTGAAACGTCTTGTGAATATCCTGTGCACTTGCACTGAGATCAACCATGATGATTCATCATCAACCTCCTTTGATAGAAACAAGACAATGGTTCGGGTACCCATCTGACCTATATTATGATACTGAATTTGTCTCGGTCAGGCTCATATCAACTAAACCCTCTTCTTTCAATAATCCTCCAACATTTGAGGGAAATTCTTACTCTCGGATGAATTCGGTAGCCTCATTGAATTCAAAGCTATTCTATTCAAATCCTCCTACCACACATGACCACTTATCATCATGGACTGAACCGTCTTATTCTCGGTTTCTCGTTGAAACTAATGATACATTTCAAGATCAAATCACTTTTGAGTCTCATGACTGGCCGAGAAACCAAATCCAATCACACCCGATGGAGAGGCTCTCACTTAATGATCATCAGCGTTAGATTGACCGTAACGATCAAATCCCTATTGACCGACCCGAATACCACTCCTTTGATCAGCCTATACATATACAGGACCAAATGGATGATATCGATACATATACACCCCGTATAACTCCATCATTTGGGGATACGATCAATCATGACTATGGAAGTAGACTCTACTCAAACCAGCATTGCATGCCTGAGTCACGACATGCTGAGTATGAGATCTATAGATTTCCGCAAAATCCTTCCACTGAGCAGCCTCCTTCCATGATTTTTGAGGAGAAATTTGCAGAAAATAATGATCATATATTGGATATTCCAAGAGACTCTCCTCTCAACTCAAACAGGAAAACGGAAGATGAAGTGACCAAATCTCAAATGCAAAAACACACACTGATTGCTCTAATGATTGATCATGAACAGACTTTGGAGGATGACATTTTGAGAATCACTAAGAGATATGAATTAATGGAGGAAAAATTCAGAAATTTTACAGACCGACTCTGTTTATTTTATGGGAACTCGGATATAAAAATGAATGAGGAAAAGATTGGATCTCATGTTGAAAATTCTGAGGATATTTAGAAACCTAGAGAATATGTTCACCCTAGGGGCGACTCTGACAGCAACACTTCTGCATATTACTCCCCTAGGGATGACTATGCCTCTAACTCTTACTCAGAATATCAAAGCCCCTGCTCATCTACGGAAAATACTACATCACTACACCACACAGAAAATACCAAAACAATTGAAATATTCAAAAACATCCAAAAATTGAAAATCCAGAAAAATTCATAAAAATCGAGACTGAAGAAGATCTGAAGAATTTGGATCCTGCTTTACGGGAAGCATTAGAGAAAAGATTGATCTTTGAACTTCCCTTTATACAGACCATTGAATACTTCCTCGACCTTAAAGGATTTGTAATGGAAAAATTGATGATGAAAAAGTCAGGCAGGATAAGAACGAAGACTGAAAACATATCTTTTCAATGGCCTCCTCCTTGGTGTTGAGGAGAAAAATCAAGAGCCGCATAGTGAAGTGGTTGCCCAGATTTGACTGTGGAATCAAAGACATGACATTTACCCATGCTCGAATCGATGACGATTCACCAATCAATATCCTCCCGACCTTTGTATTTCACGAGCTCAAACTCGGACCTATCAGGAAGATACGAGAGATCATTCAACTGGTTGATCGATCGATAAAGCTGCCAAGAGGAATCATTTCTATCATCTTTATATTCCAAGGTGCTCTACTCAAAGTAGACTTCACGGTCATTGATATTGAGCGTCAAGGAGAATTCACCCAGTCTCCAATTATTCTCGGAAAGCCATTCTTAGCATTGGCTAAGGCAATTATTAAGTGTGAGACTCGGGAAATCAATTTTACAGCATTGGAAGCACTTCGATCTCACCGAGTCTTTGAGGAACCACGATTTTCTGAGGCAACCCACGAAGTCCTCGACAACTGTAACCATCAAGCGATAGAAGAACCCTACCCCGTTGCTACATTTGAGATAGTGTGTGTTTATGAGACTATTGGTTTAGAGACTCTCCCTCTTGCTCCATTCCTAGCTGCTCTCACCATGGAAAATCAAATATATGACTCATACGATCCTGAGACTTATGCATGGTTGCACCCTGGGTCAACATATTCTGACTACCTTGATCAAATCAATTCGGCACAAGAATGCTCCAACATCAAGTCAATTGAGAATGGACATGCGGAGACTCTCCCCACTATTTCAATTCCTACGGATCTCATTATAGAAAAGTATTCCTTATATGATCCTGAGACTTATGCATGGTCGCACCCTGGGTCAAAATACTCTGAATACCTTGACCAAATCATTCCAACTCAGGAGTGCACCAACATCCAGAAGACTAAGAACAAACACGTAGGACGAACACCAACCAAGGAAAAAATTTCAATGGTTATTCATCTGGAGACTCAAGTGGACCAACAACTTCACGAAACAAAATGACTACACCTTCATCGAAAAAGAAAGTCACCTTTGACCTTCTGGAAGAGGAATCGTCTGATGATCCCTCATCAGGTCCGGAAAGAGGTAATCTACATGAGTGAGGTTTGTTCGACAATCTTAAAACCTTACCTTCGCAAGGATCCAAACTTCGATTCTCGTTGGACGACTCACTTTCCTCACTATTATTCATCCAAAGCTGATGCTCTTGCTCTCATCAAATACAGTAGAATTATTTCTTATGAGCTGACTGAGACTGGTGCTTCAAAGTATTCATCCGAGGACAAATCACTTGATCTTAAGGAGGAACAAATTCTGAGAAAACAACTGAAGAAACAAAATGACATGGAGTGTGTCCACTTTCAAATACTATTCCTCCGAGGATAACTCTGATGATGGTTACCTTTCATCTGACTCATACGCTTCATCTACTTTGCAACATGATTTGTCCGAGGACAACACTGATAATAGTTGGGAATCGTATGCTTCATCTACTTCTCATCATTACGATCTCCGACCACAGGCTCTCAAAAAGATCGGCCGAAAACCACCTTAATCATTGGCTATCCACCCTCCCTCCCGACCACATTGGTCTCCTTGTACATCTTTTTCCTCTACTTAGGTCAAGGCCTAAGTATAGGGGGGGACCGATGCCATCTGTACATACCATTTTCCTCATCAAACTCCTTCTCACGATAGCCTCATTTCCACCCTTCTTCTATACTTAGGTTGACCAGAGCCTAAGTATAGGGGGAATCGATGCTCATATGTATATACTCTCCTCATTCACATATCTCGACCACCTCATCTTCGCTCTTCTTCTATACTTAGACTGTTCACAGTCTAAGTATATGGGGCGAACCGATCTATCTTTTTCTTTTTCTTTTTCACTCTCTTACGCTTAGCCCGAGCTATGTCTTCTTTATGCTTCTTGTGCTCTGAGGACACAACACTCACTAAGTATGGGGGGGTGTATATATACCGTGTATATATTTTACCCATAGCTCGTACTTTCACGTAAGTCTATATGTACTTACGGGGTGGGTAACTAACTTAAAAAACAAACAAAACAAAAGGAAAAAGAAAAAGAGTTTTGCCACTAACACTAAATGTGTCCAAGCTAAATTTTTTGAAAAAAAACTTCTTATTCATTTTTGCATTAAAAAATCCCTTGCATAATTTTTTTTAAAAAAACTTGTGTCTGCATTTCACACACCCGCACTTCATCCAACATTTCATTCATATGCATCTGTAAAAAGTCGTTGGGTTCTGAACCGAGTCATGAGTAGAAACCGAGAGTGGTCTGGACTTGACCTTAATCCACCTAATTTTCAGAGGAACTTCACCAAAAAATGGGATTTTAAAAGCTTCAGGTCTCTAACTTAATTCTTTAAGTTCCACGTGGCAATGTGCAGCGTTTGACTCTTAGTGTCTAACCTGGTCTCTTCATTCTGGGTACAACTCTGGAATAAGGAATTATTTGTACTCTCGTACTATGTACTTAGCTCAACTCAGACGGGGTGTTGGAAGACTGTGTGAGGTTTTTTCTGGTAGCGTGGAAATCTAAAGACCAGAGTACGGGTTGAAATAAAGCTTCAGAAAAGGGATGGATGACTGGGCACAATTTTTTCTAAGACCCAAAACATGTACGGAAATAAAAAGATTCTATATCCGTAGGGGCACAACAAGATCCAAGCAGAACCACCAAAAATCCAAATACAAAGAAGCCAATACTAAATAAATATCTGACCAAAAAGGTCCAAGCTTCAAGAAAACCTGCAGATCTTAGTGGAGACTCAGCTACACTGGCCAGCTTCACAAGGAGAGGTGACTACACTGGCCACCCTCCAGTTCTTTTCCCCTTCTTCTAACTTCTCCCCCATTTTGATTGTGAACACAAAACGACAGACCTTAGAAGGAAATACCTGACTCCTCGAGGACGAGTTACTAGAGAGGAGGTTTGCATGATAGTCTAACATTCTGGATGGGAAGAGCTAAAACCTTTCACACAAATGAGACAATTGTTCAATGTTCATACGGTATGTTTTAGGAAGAGGATTGATCTAAGATGACTTCTGAGCTGAAACTGTGACATTGATGTGTAGAACTTAAAGGCTGTTGATTTTAAAATTTAACGTCTCACCGAAGTTCCGCTAAACTAATAATCCAAAGGTCGGGTCTAGTTTCATTTTCACTTTCAGCTCATGGTCTTGGTATGGAACCCAATCTCATTTCACCTCATGGCATTTCTTTTGATGCTCAGGGACGAGCATGGTTTAAGTATATGAAGATGATGAATCTCATATTCATCACTTTAAAGTTATTAATTAAGTTCTAATCCCTCAAAATCATTGGCACTTCTTCATTTATTCTTCATAATTAACAGTCATGCATGTTTTGATAAGAATAATTGCATTTTATCACTTATTTTCGCACAAAATAAGAAGCCAAAAATCCCAGCAAAAATTGACCAGTAAATTGCTTAACATTCCCTAATTTTTAACTAATTCATAATAACTTCGAATGACCCAAAACTAATCCATTATGCACATATCACTAACAAGAATAAATGAAAAATACAAAAAAATCATTAACCCAAATAAGTGGACCAAAAATTCAAACCCTAGTTCTAGGATTCCCAGACTAAAACCCTCATATCTTCCACATCCAGTGTCCATTTTGATCCTACTCACTTTTAAACTAATGTACATTCAAATACCTTCAAAACAAGACCAAGTTCAAGTGAATCGAAGCTCGTATGTGAAAGTTGAGTTTTTGGCCTCTTTGTACATTTTGTATTTTAGCGGTTTTTGACCTATTTTTTTATGTACATAATTAATATATTTTTTATTTCTTTTTTATTTGTCTTCTTTGATAAAATTTTTATTAAAATTTACAAAAATCCAAATCCAAATTAAGCTTGAAATCAAAGAAACTAATTGAGGCCGAGTCTTCACTAACTGTGCATACAAAAATTATGATTTTTGTCTTTTAATTTATTTTTTATTTTTCTCAATTAATAAAAATCCAAAAAATATATATTATGTGTAAACATTTATCTTTGGTTTTATCATAATTTTTTCGGATTTTTATCTAGTTTAAAAATATTAAAAAAAATTATAAAACCCAAAAATCAAGGTATTCTATGTACATGTGATACCCAAAAAATACCACTTTGTGCAAATGATCGATTTTGATTTTAGTGTCTTCATGAAAGTTATAGATCTCATCGAGACGAGCAATTTTTATGAAGAAGCTTTTTCGATTTGAGATCGTTTGACATTTCTTTTCTATTTTTCTTTATATTTATTTTTACGAATTTTGTGGGGTTGACATGTGTAGCTCTTGGAGCCGCCACGTGTCAGTTATTTTAGGAAGTTTTATTATTCATTTTATAAAAAAAATATAGAAAATAAAGAAGCATCGCACGTGCGGGGCACGTGCCTCCTGCGCACGTGCCCAGCACATGCTCCTCGCGCCCCTTTTGCTGCTGCCACATGTCGAAACCTCGACCGCCCGATCTCGGCCGATCGGACGGCCGAGGTCCATCGTCTCCTTTCTCCCCATCTTTTCCAATTCACAACTGCACCGCCGTGCCCGCGAATTTCGCCACTGCCTCCGCAAATCTTCGTCTTCTCTGTGAATTCCACGCACCACCCATCTCCGATCGCATCCCCCTCGGCGATTGAAGGCCACCTCCTTCCCGATTCCCCTCCAAAATCATGGTGATCTCATGCACAAATCCACCTCCGATCTTCAACGCCAATCTCCACTTCTGCCGCTTCAATCAAATCCTCCCCGATCAGGCCTTCCATCTCCGGCCATCACCTCGATTCCTATTTAAAGCTTCACCGTCCCCCTTGACAACCCATCCGCCGATATTCTGCACATACGACAGGGACACCGGTGATGACATCCCGGTGCCCCATCTTCCTCGGTGAGATCCGGTCTCAGCAAGGGCCGTCATAGCACCGCTCCTGGCCTGCTACTTTGCTCCGATCACCATCGTCGAGATACGCTACCTCCGACAACCACCATCCACTACGTTCACCCCCGATGACACGTCTTCACCTTCGACCTTTTGCAAGCTTCCGCCGCCAACGATGATCACCGGCTCTCCTCGCAATGACACCTGCATCAACCCCACACCGTTCTTCATCGCCGACGTTGTCATCATCCAACAAGCCTCTAGGCGTCAACGGAGCTCCACCAACCAACGTCAACCTCTCCGCCAAATGCCAAGAGCCTCATCTCCTAGAAGCGCCTCTGGCCCTCCTCCGCTCCATCAGCCCCTCCTCTCCACATCGCTGCGCTTTGTTGTTGGGCGGTGGGCCCGAGACCCTCCCCGCGTGCGAGGCACGTGACGGGAGGGGGCACTTTCTTTGAAGCCCCTGAAAGCTGTAGAATTTATAACGAAGACCCACGGTTCATGTGCTGAGCACGTGACCGCGTGGAAAAATTGTAAAGAAATCCTTGGGGACCATTTCGATTGCATAGAAATCTGCCAACTCACGGGTCACGTGCATCGCACGTGACCTGTTGGGTTATTTATAGAACCACCCTCTATATTTTTAGTAATTACAATATATCCCCTCTTTGCAATTCGTTTTACTTTTAATTATTGTAAAATTGCAGAATTATCCCTGTATTCCCCCTCAATTTTGGACCGCTACATTACAGTATTTTATTCATCGAAAACAAGAATTTTGTTCTATAATTAATTCTCTACATTATAGCATATGCTTGACATTTTATGATTAGTGGTTAATTATTAGTTAATTATTTTATGGAAAGTTATATATTTTACCCATTCTATGCTTGAAAATTCGTAACTAATTAACCTTTTCTATAAAAATTACCAAAAAAATCGTGGATTGAAGAATTAATTGTTTATTACATCGTGCCCAAAAAGAATTGCATTTGCATGCGTGATTTGCCTTGTAAAAATTATTTTACATATTTCAATATTTGATTTTTAATATATATTAAATCTCATATTTTCAAGGTTTAGGATTTTTCTGAGATCGATCACCTAGTGATTGATCTTGATAATTTTGTCTCTTGAAAGTAAATAGGTTTAATATTTATTATAATTAAATATTGAAATTCACATCATTTGCATTCAAAAATTCATAAAAAAATTATTATGCATCCAAAAATTTCAAAAAATATAGTGCATTCATTTCATCATTATTGTCATCTTGGCCAAGTTTCATATTTTTCGGACATCGTTGTTGATTGATCTTTGCATTTTAGTCCCTAAAATCAGCCAAAGTTACATTTTGCATCTCAAATTGCATTAAAAATTAGAAAAAAGACCACCTCGAAAACCGTACACGAACTTTGATAGATAAAATTCTAGGTTGTTCCTTTGCCTCCTTCTGTTCGACCTTGGAACTTGCCCAAGTAAAATAAACATAAAACCATGTGATTAAAAATAATTAAATAATTATTTGATCGATTCCGACTGCCTGCCTACAACGAAACGACACATTATTTTAAACGAACGATAATCCATCGCAACATTTTAACACATGCTATCTTCGAATCGTCATGGGGCTAGGGGTGACCTGGGGGCAGGGGGAGGAGGCAGGGCAGGGAGGTGACCTGGGGGGGGGGGGAGGGGGAGGCAGGCAGGGGGGCGACCTAGGGGTGGTGGGGCTAGGGTGGTGACGTGGGGGCAGGGGAGGGGGGTGGAGGCAGGGCAGGGGGCTGACCTGGGGGCGCTGGAGCGGTGAGGCTAGGGAGCGCGGGGGGAGGTAGGGCAGGGGGTGACATGGGGAGGTGGCGGGGGGAGATCGTGGGGGCTGGGATCTGGGACGTTAACGGGGGCGGATCTTGGCCGGGCTCGGGGAGGCTGCAGGAGAGCAGGCGGAGGAGGGAGGAGCTGTGGAGGAGGAAGAGAAGGGAGGAAGAGGAAGAAGATGGGAGAGGAGGAAGAGAATGGAGGAAGAAGATGGGGGAGGAGGAGGAAGATGATGCATTAGACTTTTCAATCCTTTTTTAATTTAATTCCATTTGTGTCCTTGAAGTTAACGTCCGTTGTGTTGGTTATGGACGATCACCAACCCGAGGGACACAAGTGATAGATTGGCAAGAAGTCAGGGGCACAACTGATATTCCCAAAAAGATAGAGGCATAACTGATATTGCAATATCTCAGAGGGGCACAACTGATAAAAACCCTAATATATATGTAAACATCTATTTCGAGTTTTAGAACATCGAGTGAAGGTCATTAAGGGCCTGTTTGGTTGCTGGGTTGGACTGGGTTGGGTTGGGCTGGGTTGGGGTGGGTGAATAGTAATCTGTGAGGAGGAAGTACCCTTGTGAATAGTAACCAGGGTTGAGCCAACCCAGTCCAACCCAGCAACCAAACAGGCCCTAAAGGTCTATGAGATCAATATAAATTTGAAGGACAGTCACATAGTAATGCTAACCACTTAGTATGACCAAAGAGAATAATCGAAGGACATCATTATTTATCCTTGTCATGATATCTACACGAGCATCAATAAAATGGAATTTTCATGGTTTAATGAGTTATTTAGATAAGGTCAAACTTATCAACAGACTATTTGATTGGAAAGACTTCTCCCTCGTCCGTGTGAAAGTAAATCCATGAGTTTAATCGTTTGGTAGAAAGAATAAATGGAAGAATCTTCGTTACAACATGCAAATAATGGAGTTATGGAACTTTCAGCAGCATATCGTGATCGGCAAGAGCTGGTGGGCAGGAAGATAACATGAGTGATCCTTGCGTAGGAGGAGGAAGAGCCATTGATGGCAATCGAATGAGGAGGAGGTGTGGATGGCGATCAGGGTGGAGGAGGCGAGGGAGGGGAGAGCAAGCATTGGTAGCAGAGTGGGGGAGGATAAAATATTAAAACACAAGCACCGTTTAAGCTCTACGGAAGGAGTAAGTAAAACGTGGCTTTCGAGTGGGAGAGGTTAAACCACTTCGAGACGACACAAGAACCAGCCGGCCGGCGCCGGGCTCCAGGTCGTTTACTAACGACGTGGGGGACCACCAGCGCTAATAAGGGCAGAAGCCATTACTCTCCTCCTATGTCTGTGTTGTTTCCACGACAAACTCCAGTCGAGATAGAAGGCGACGTCACCTCCCCTCTCCTCCTCCACACGATCACGAACACCACACGTACTCCTACTACTCACATCTGGAACGCTTCTCCGCCATAAATATTCCCATCCCTCCACCACCACTCTTATCCAAGCAGATTTCCAACCTTATTTTGATTAAACTTAAACTCCCCACACATTCTCTTGCAGTTGCAGTTGCCGCCACATTCGCAGCATGGAGCAGAAGGATCCCAACAGTCAGCAGCTCCTCCAAGAGCTGGAAGCACTCTCGCAGACCCTCTACCAATCCCACACCACCCGCCGCACCGCCTCCCTCGTCATCCCCCGCTCCGCCGCGCCCCCCGATGCCCCCGCGCCCGAACGCGTCCGCGTCCCCGAGCGCCCTGACAGTCGCCCACGCCGCCGGATGTCCATGTCCCCCTGGCGATCCCGCCCCAAACAGCAGGAATCCGACGGCTACGACGACGGTGGCGGCCATAGCGATCGCTTTCAGCCGCCCCCCAAGTCCCGGCCGGAGCCGGCCGAGGAGGAGAAGACGGAGGAGAAGAAGGGGATATGGAATTGGAAGCCCATGCGTGCTCTCTCCCACATCACGATGAACCGCCTCAGCTGCCTCTTTTCCGTCGAGGTCGTGACCGTGCAGGGGCTCCCTGCCTCCATGAATGGCCTCCGACTTTCGGTGGCCGTGCGCAAGAAGGACACCAAGGAGGGCGCCGTGCAGACCATGCCGGCCAGGGTCCTGCAAGGCGCCGCCGATTTCGAGGAGACCCTCTTCGTCCGGTGCCACCTCTACTGCGATGGCGGCGCCGGCACTGGGAAGCCGATCAAGTTCGAGCCTCGGCCGTTCCTCATCTCCGTCATCGCCATAGACGCCACCGAGCTCGACTTTGGAAGGAGCACCGTGGAATTGTGCTCCCTCGTGAAGGAGTCCATGGAGAAGAACCTCGAGGGAACGCGCATCCGCCAGTGGGAGAAGAGCTTCGCCTTGTCCGGGAAGGCGAAAGGCGGCGAGCTCGTCGTTAAGCTGGGGTTCCAGATCATGGAGGATGGTGGTGTCGGGATCTACTCGCAGATGGAAACGGGGACGAAGGCGAGCAAGAGCGCGAAGAGTTCGCCGGCGATCGCAAGAAAGCAGTCGAAGACGTCGTTCAGTGTCACGAGCCCGAGGACGCCGAACAGGCCGGAGCCCGTCTACACGCCTTCACAGAAGACCGCCGCTGTTGAATTACAGGACATCGATGACTTCAAGCTCGACGAGCCCGCTCCTCCGCCACCACTTCCGCAGCTGCCGAAGCCTAAAATCGAGCCTGAGGTGAAGGTGCCGGAGGATCTCGACTTGCCGGAATTCGAGATCGTCGACAAGGGCGTCGAAATTCAAGATGCAGAAACGACAGAGGTTGTAACCGGACAAGACGAGGCCTCCGATGAGAAGTTTCCATCAAACGACGTCATTGTGAAGGAAGTGGTTGTCGATAATACCCGTATGAAGAGGCTGACGGAGCTTGATTCCATCGCCGCACAGCTCTTGGCGTTGGAGTCTATGATGACCGGAGACAACAGTGATGAAGCAACAAAAGGAGGGACGGAGCCCAACTGGAACGTTCTTGACGCGGAGGAGGAAACAGTGACACGCGAATTTCTCCAATTGCTAGAGATAGACGACGGCGGCGGCGAAGACTTCAAGTTCGACGTTCCAGAATTTGGCATTTCGAAGTCTGGAGACGTGGACGAAGGCAGCACAAAGGTCTTCGTTCCCGATCTCGGGAAGGGCCTGAGCACGGTGGTGCAGACCAAGGACGGCGGCTACCTTGCCGCTGCGAACCCCTTCGACGTCGAGGTCCTACGTAAGGACACACCAAAGCTCGCGATCCAGATCTCGAAGCCATTCATCCTCAAGGACCAGAGATGGGCAAGCGGCTTCGAAGTCCTGCAGCGGATGGCGGCGATGGGCAGCGAGGAATTGGCCGCGAAGCTCCTTTCCATGGCAGCGATGGACGACCTCACAGGCAAGACGGCAGAGCAGATCGCGTTCGAGGGCATTGCGTCGGCCATCATAAGTGGGAGGAACAAGGAGGTGGCGAGCTCGAGCGCGGCGCGATCGGTGGCGCAATTGAGGGAGATGGCGGCAGCACTATCATCGGGAAGAAAGGAGAGGGTGCAGACGGGGCTGTGGAACATGAAGGAGGGGACGGTGTCGGCGGAGTTGGTGCTGGCGTCGTCGCTGCAGAGGCTGGAGTCGATGGCGGTGGAAGCTCTCAAGATACACGCGGACATGGCGGAGGAGGAGGCGCCGTTCGACGTGTTCACGTTGGTGGGTAAGGGAGATCCGAACCCGCCGTTGGAGTCGGCGGTGACGCTGGAGGAATGGGGAGGGAGCGGGAAGGAGGGGCTGACGATGGTGGTGGTGGCGCAGCTGAGGGATCCGATTAGGAGGTACGAGAAGGTGGGGGCGCCGGTGGTGGGGGTGGTGCAGGCTGAGGGGATGGGGGAGGGGGGGTTCCAGGTGGGGAGCCTGCACGTGGGGGGCTTGAGCGGGAAGGCGTGGGTCGGGGAGAGGGGGAGGACGACGGCGGCGCAGTGGCTGGTGGCCTACGGGCTGGGGAGGAAGGGGAAGGGAGGGGCTGTGGGGAAGGGTGAGGGGGACGTGCTCTGGAGCATGTCCTCCAGGGTGGTCGCCGACATGTGGCTCAAGCCCATCAGGAATCCCGACGTGAAGTTCCCCAGGCACGGTTAGCTACGTCGGTCGCCGTGGCACCATCATCTGTAATTCCGGAGGGCCTTCCTTTCTTCTGTTGTAGAGTTACAGTCCGATACTATTCTTTTCTCTTCACCTCTAATGGATCGTTTCATATTGAAATAAACTTCTCCCGTCTTTTATACATTTGCTGTCTCGTCCTGTTCATGGCGTTTCCATCTCGTAATTCATGTGATCTTTATCCAGTTTTTTTGTCGCTTGTCTTGTGCATGATCTGGATTTCGTCTTAATTGGAGTCAAGAACTATGATGCATGTCGGAATTAGTTTTGTCTGTTGTGGGCGTAATATTATTATTGTATCTTCGTTTAAACTAAAGCTGGAGATTTGATCATGTTGGAATAGAAAACTCTACGTCTGCATGCAGATTTGAGTGGTTCAGATCAATTGATTCCAGATTGCCGACACCAGACACGATAAGTCGGATCACATACCCGTACGATGGATGGCTCTGATTTGGTGGATTTTTAGATGGAAGAGTGAGTAGATCTGAGACGAGGACGAATGAGTATAAACTTGAAGACCCCCTCGCCCATACATGTCGAGCATGGGAGAGTTAATTCCCTAAATGGCGTAGAGATGGGAACTAATTCCCATTTGGGTACGGATTCGAAATAATTCCCAAAGGGGGATATATCGGCAGCGGCAAACCGTTTGCCGCGGGTTATGTGGGCACGGTGATGAGGACGCTCCGGTCTTCGAGGGAATGAAAGCGGGGAGTGAATGCCTCTGTCGCGGCAAACCGCTCACCGCGGTAGAAGATGTCGCTGACCAGACGACCACGGCAAACGGTTTGCCGCGCCAAGGCCTCCCGAGCGGCTATAAAAACCCCCCTCCCCTCTCATTTCCACACGCATCTCATACCTTCCCTCTCTCAAATTCTTCATATTTCCTCCTCTTCAAGCTAAAGTATGCATCTTTATCTTAGATTTTTAATTTTTTATTTAGTAGAATTTTAATTCAAAGAATATTAAATAGAATAATGATAGTTGTATAAATTAACAACAAATAATTGTGCTATTTCTGCTAGTTGTGTTTTCCTTCAAAAAATCGCTAGTTGTGTTATTCTCCATAATATTGGTAGTCATGCCATTCTTGCTAGTAGTGCTGTTCTTCACAAAATTTCTAATTGTGCTATTCTCCATAATGTTGCTAGTTATGTTAATTTTTATTTGACATTTATGCTAGTCATGGAGATTAAAAAATGTAGAGTAAGAATAGAAGAGGAGTAGTGAAGGATATGGAGAAATCCTCAAGGGCATCACGGAAGCGTATTCGTCGTATCGGATACGACGTAGAACGACTAGTCGTACTAGTTGTTCGGTGCAACGGAATTTAAAAATTTTCATGTGATGAAACCACATGATCTAAGAACGATTCTCGGATCGTTTCATCTATAACCACAACAAGTATAATGCAATACCTCTTGAAGCGTGGTTGATCGAGTCTCTAAGAAAAGAGACCTCCTGTCTCAAGTCCGATCGTCGGAGTAACGGCTTGCGAGCGCGGGGATGAGTCACGTTGTTCTCGCAATCCAACAAGTTGATCCAAGCACGGTTGCTCCTGATCTCGTCGCACGAGATCGAACATCTCCTTCGTGAGCGAAGCACTCCAAGTAGACGGAGAACCGCAGAGCGTCGAAGCGGCAGCGCGGTGGCGTAGGCGTCGACGAGTCTCTCCTCTAGGGTATGGTGGACGGCCACCAAGAAGAGGGAGAGAGAGGGTTGGCGTGTGAGGAGAAACAAGAGAGAGAGATGTGCTACCAATAGCATGTAATAGAGAGCAAGGCATGCCTCTCTATTTATAGGGTTTTGGGATCCATGGATCTCAATCCATGGGATATATAAAATCAATGGTTGAGATTGATTTATGTCAATCCAAGGGTCAAGATTGTTGTTGGTAAAAATAAACAACTTTTGATTTAATTTAGATTAAATATATTTGATAAATCAAATATACATTAATACCAAAATTAAATCAATCAAATAAGGAGCAAAATACAAAGGAGATCATCCATCCACATAAAAGAGGGTGGACGGCCACCAATCCCACAAGGGAATTGGGTGCCGCCACCTCCTTCCATATGGGAGGGCAATCTCATGGATTTCCATGAGATTGCATATCTCCTTGATTTTCTCTCTTATTTATTTCCAACAACTTTTGTTGGTATTTTATTCACCAAAAATAATTCTCAATTAATTTTGAGAATATTGCAATCTTGACATTGGAAAATTGTGAATCACATTCACAACCCAAAACAAAATATAATTTACATTTTCAATTAATTAGACAATGTATATCCAATACACATTAATAATTAATCTACAAATATAAATTATAATTAGCTCTCTCTAATACATTATAAATATCATTTATAATATATTATGAATAATTGGATATTACTATCCACATTATTCTTATCCATAATAATTAAATAACATTTAATTATATTGGATAATTCCTCATACATCATGATAATTAAATCACATTTAATTATCAACTTCTCAATGCTTAGATCTTATGGAATTATTCTTAAACAATTTAAGAACAATGCTATTTCTCCTCAGATACTTGGAGATAAGGACAAGACGATTGTATTGTTCCACGTATAGTGACTTAGATGTTGAGACCACATCTCAAATCCAGATCCCATGGACCTCTCATAGATGCTTGATTAAATCAAGACCGTAAACCTAATCTTCTCACTGCATCTGAATCTCATTCAGATCAATGTCCAGTACTTGGACTAAGATTAGGTCACTTCTCTAATGAGAGGAGTCACTAAAATCCAGACCTATGTCATCACTCCCTCGGAATGGAAGCGTCATGGTTCTACAATCGTTTATGATCAAATCACCCTCAGGTATTCCTAATACCAGTACATCCTGCATACTGGAAGACTCATGATCATCCTGAAGATATAGACCACTTTTACACTGTCATCTTCATGATATGATAACTAAGTTTCTCAATCTTGGTCCTTGGGATATGGTACAGATCATATGCTTTCACAAAGCATATATCTTACCTTCAAATTCATATCATGCTTCTAAAGTATGATGACCATGCATGGAATTTGATCAGTCCCAATACCTCATGAGTGAGCTCATGTCTTCCGGTTCACAAGTGAACCTGTATGATCCCTTTGAGAGATCGTATTACTCATATGCCCTTACATGCACACCAGCTCGCCGGTGTATAGACCTTGGTTAGGTCATCAACCTATTGGTCTGCCAAATGTACACACTTAGACATATAGCAATACATCTGTCTCTGGTCAGAGGATGTTTGCCTGTGATGTGACAGTATTCATCATAAGTCTTTGGTTATCTCGATCTCGTTAAGTCAACCTATTGACTCAACTAATCTGATACCTTCGAATCATAATTCTCATGCAGAGGACCTGCATCAAGAGGTATGTCAGATATCATCCTAATGAGACAGGATTGCCATCTCCTACTCAGGCTGGAGATCACTACTTGTCAATCATTGATGATGCTTGATGAGTCCTCTATCTAACTCCTTAGATATTCATCCAAGCATCATCCTCTATGATTCAATCAATGTATCAACAGCTGTATGATTATCAAGTTGGCCATGGTACATAACCCTTATTGTACAGAGGGACCTTATAGTGCATTCATCCATTCAATATCAGAAAGGGAGTGAAAACATAACCAATAACTTTTATTGATAAATCATTTATTACAATAACATTTATTGTAGGAATGGTTTGCCTCGGGCTCACATTGCTAACAATCTCCCACTAGCCCTCAGAACCATTCATGAACAATCCTTAAACCCATACTCATTACATGTTGGTCGAAAACCTTCTGTGTTAGAGGTTTGGTAAGGGGATCAACAACGTTGTCGGCAGAGGCCACCTTGGTGATGATGATGTCACCACGCTTTTGAATCTCCCGAATGATGTGGTATTTCCTTTCTACGTGCTTGCTCTTCTGATGCCATCTGGGTTCTTTCGCCTGGGCAATGGCTCCCGTGTTATCACAGAGTAGCGGGATGGGAGTATCAGAGGAAACTATGCCAAGCTCCAGCACGAACTTGCGTAACCACACCGCCTCTTTTGCAGCATCCGATGCGGCAATGTATTCGGCTTCTGTTGTTGAATCTTCTGTAGTGTCTTGCTTCTTGCTTCCCCAGCTCACAGCACCACCATTCAATAGGAACACAAACCCTGATGTCTACTTTCGATCATCAATATCCGATTGGAAGTCAGAATCTGTATATCCCAAGACTTGGAGATCACCATCTCCATAGACCAAGATGTAATCTTGCGTCCGTCTTAGATATTTAAATATATTATTTACTGCATTCCAGTGTTGTTCTCCATAGCAGGATTGGTAACGACTTACCACTCCCACTGCATGGCAGATATCTGGCCTAGTACACATCATGGCATACATTAAGCTTCCTACAGCTGATGCATAAGAACATCCGGCCATGACTTTCTTTTCCTCAATAGTTTGAGGAGCCATTCCTTTAGATAGGTGGATACCATGTCTTAAGGGTATGAATCCTTTCTTGGAACTATCCATACAGAATCGTTCAAGAATCTTCTTAATGTATCCATGTTGTGACAATCCCAATATCCTCTTCTCTCGGTTTCTGAACAACTTCAGACCCAAGATGTAAGAGGCTTCTCCAAGATCTTTCATCTCAAAGGTATGGGACATCCAAATCTTCACACTGGTCATCATCCATGTATCATTCCCAATGATAAGGATGTCATCTACATAAAGCACGATGAACACAATGGCGCTCCCACTAAGCTTCTTGTACACACAAGGTTCATCAGGATTCTGCACAAAATCATAACTCTTTATGATTTTGTAAAATCTGATGTTCCAGCTACGAGAAGCTTGTTTGTGCCCATAGATGGATTTCTTCAGCTTGCATACTTTGCCATCCTCAGTCATGAAGCCCTGGGGCTGCTCCATGTAGATATCCTCCTCGAGGTATCCATTGAGGAAAGCCGTCTTGACGTCCATCTGCCAGATGTCGTAGTCAAGATATGCAACTATAGCCAGCAATGCCCTGATGGATTTAAGCATAGCCATAGGAGAGAATGTCTCATCGTAGTCGATGCCTTCTCTCTGTGTGTAGCCCTTGGCTACGAGCCGTGCCTTGAAAGTCTCTACTTTCCCATCAGGACCCCTCTTTCTCTTGAAGATCCATTTGCACCCAATGGGTTTTACCCCTTTAGGTGGATCCTCTAGGGTCCATACACCATTCTTATGCATGGAGTCAATTTCTGACTTCATTGCTAGCATCCATCTATCCATGTTATGATCCGCGAGTGCTTTATCAAATGAAGTAGGATCATTGTCAGTTTCACTTGACACATGGAATCCATACCTTTCAGGTGGTGCAACCACCCTCGAACTCCTTCGAAGAGGTATGGGTGTTTCATTTTTATTTATTTCTTCAGTTTCTGGTCTAGGAAGCTCAGAATCCTCAGGGGATTCTGTGAGTTCCTCTACTTCACTTTTATCTTGACCTTTAAGGAAATCATCCTCCAGAAATTTCACATCTCTAGAGACAAAAATCTTTTGGGTCTCAGGGCCATAGAGTTGGTATCTACTACCATCTCTAACATACCCAATGAAGTAACACTCACGAGTGCGAGATTCCAGCTTACTTGCGTCCACGTTCTTCGCATGAACCAAGCAACCCCAAACCCTCAAGTGATTAACACTAGGTTTAGTTCCATACCAGAGCTCATGAGGAGTCTTAGGTACATATTTGTTGGGAATCTTATTCAGGATATATATTGCAGTCTCTACTGCATATCCCCAGAAACTAAGTGGTAAATGTGCTTTACTCATCATTGAACGGACCATATCCATGATAGTCCTGTTGCGTCTTTCAGCAACATCATTAAGTTGGGGAGTTCCAGGAGTAGTGAGATTGGAGACAATTCCATTCTATTTAAGGCATTCCTTGAATTCATCTGAGAGGTACTCGCCACCTCGATCAGATCGAATACGTTTAATCTTCCTATCGGTTTGGTTCTCAACCAAAGCCTTGAATTCTTTGAACTTTTCAAAGGTTTCAGATTTATGAAGTAACATGAAGACAAACCTGTATTGCGAATGGTCATCAATAAACGTCAAATAATATCGATATCCATTTCGAGTCGTGGTACTAAAGGGACCACATACATCGGTATGTATTAAGTCAATAATACCTTCCATCTAGTAACCTTGTTATGGAAAGGCATCCTAGTCATTTTACCTCGAATACAATATTTACATGTAGGTAAAGACTGAACCTATACGAAATCCAAAGGTCCATCCTTCATTAATCTATTGATCCTATCAACAGATAAATGACCAAGCCTTTGATGCCAAATCATATTTGAATGATTTATATTACTCCTGTATCTTTTAGGGTTTTCATTAGTAGTTGTAACATTCATAACATGCTCATCAATGCACAATTTATAGAGTCCACCAGAAGTCAAAATACCATCTGCAATATATTTATCATAATGATTTATGACTAACTTATTATAGAACAGGAATGAGTATCCACTTCTAATTAGCTTAGATACAGATATCAAATTCCTTCTGACTTCAGGTATATAAAGACACTCTTTAAGTACTAGGACTCTACCACTAGATAATGATAGCCGACAAGTCCCGACGGCGACTGCTGCAACACTTGCATCAGATCCCATCTGGATGACTATCTCCCCTTCTTCAAGTTTTCTAGTTTCCTGAAACAAATGCAACAAATTGCATACATGAACAGAAGCACCAGAATCAACAACCCAACTTCCTTCTCGTCCAACGAGAAAGCTGGTTTCAATGATAAAAGTAGATTTCATACCTGCTGGGGCTTTACCTTTGTCGATCGACTTCAGGTAATCCGGGCAATTGCGCCTCCAATGCCCCGATTTTTTGCAGTGGTGACAGACGTCAGTTTTCTTCGATGCCATTAGAGTGGATGCATTGGAAGACGAGCCAACACTTTGTCCCTTCTTCTTTCTCTTCTGGGCCGGGCCCTTCCGAGAACCATGCTTCCGACCGTGCTTCCCTCTGACCTGTGCAACCATTGCACTGCCAGTGGGACCATCTTTCTTCATCACGTCTTCTGAAGACTTTAATGTAGCAAGAAGCCTGGCATTTGTCAATTCCAGCTTGTTCATGTGGAATGACACCACAAAGTTATTGAAAGATTTGGGCAACGACAGTAGAATGAAATCAGATTGCATATCTGCATCCATGGTTGCCCCACAGTCTCCAGCTCCAATAAGTACCCAAACAATTTGAGTACATGTTCACGGACAGAAGTCCCTTCCTGCATCTTGCAGCGAATGAGTTCTTTCATAACATTGTACTGCTGGGTGCGGTTAATGTCATCAAACATATCTTTCAGATTCTGCATAATCTCCTGGCAAGTACTCATCTCCACATGTTGTTTCTGAAGAACATTGGAGAGAGAACCCAAGATGTAGCATCTAGCCAAGACATGATCTTCATCATACTTGTCATTGAATGCTTTTTCTTCTTTAGATTTAGGGTTTTCATGCTAGTCTTCTGAGAGCACATAACGGATGCGCTCTGCCGAGAGTAAAATCTCCAAATTACGGATCCAATCCGAGTAATTTAGTCCGGTCAATTGGTTGACCTCTAGAAGCCTGCTCAGTGGGTTCATGGACTTCATTTTTTGAAATTGAGAATACACTTATTAGAATATATAATTATATACTCAATTTAATTTTATTTGATCAAGGCATTTTAAATCAAATTAGTCTTGCTATGTCAACTATGAAAGTTTATTCCCTTATTCACTTTCAAAGTAGGAGATATACTTACCGATATATCTCAAGCAAGAACTGGGATCTCCTCTTTATCTTTGTCATATCCCAATAATATGAGAACCTATGACTCCAATAAAGAGAAGCGGGAACACATTCCGCCTTGCAAGTCCAACTTGCATTTTCCAATTCGGTCTTTAATACATGGGTCCACCACCCCTAAGGTGATGTTGACCCGTCATTAATTGAACCAATCGTCAACAGGAATACAACTCGCTATGCGCAATCCAATATCGCCCCGGACCCGATATTGGGGTCACTACGCATACGTCCTTACTCTTTCGAGAAGCGACGAGCTCGATCCAAATGGATCATATGCAGGAGCTATCACTTCGGACAGGCGTCTCCCACATATAATATCTGGCGACGAAACCCTTCGCCTTGACGGGAGATCATGTATGTCACTTATGTGATCCTCCATCTCTTATTCAAATTTAATTAATTACTATGAATCACATTCATATAATCAATTCTTCCAAGGGAATTATTAACTCTAATCATATTAGAGTATTTTAATTGGACATAATTAATTCAATCATATTAAATTAATTATCAATCCAATTCAATCAACCAAACTTGATTGTTATACTTGAATATATGGTATTATTCTCAAAGTACGTATTAATTCGTATTTTAATAATTAAAAAAAATACATCTTAATCTCTTCGGCATTATCCCGGCCCTACCCGCTGTCATGACCAGTACCGACGAGAGTGAGATGGACCACATACGTTGCAACCCGCTACCCTAACGTCTCTGACTAGACACCATATCCGCTTCGGGAAAGGATAATGCCAAATAGATTAATTTGTACTTGAGATGATCACCGGTTCTTCAACCGAAATTATATCATATAGTAATCAAAACAATTTTGATTATAAGGAAATTTGCTAGACAAATTCCCAATCCTATTCAAGCCAGGAGTTTGATGATTGTGTTTCCAATTATGATCTAGATCAAATAT
The DNA here is from genome assembly GCA_037367405.1 of Ottelia alismoides. Lineage (NCBI taxonomy): Eukaryota > Viridiplantae > Streptophyta > Magnoliopsida > Alismatales > Hydrocharitaceae > Ottelia > Ottelia alismoides. Next base: position 685,603 of record JAZKJV010006494.1, read on the forward strand.
AATCAATTAATTAGTTGAGGCCAAGTCAATTAAGGAAATAATCATCTTACAATATTTTTCAAATATTTTCCATAATTATTTCTCGAAATTAACAATTAATTTCATTAATTGACAATCACATGGTTCTTGATTAGGAATGTAATTTCAGCAGTGACCCCTACTTACTAAAATTAGCATATCTCAATCATATTAAATCCAAATTAGACAAAATCAATTTTCATAGATTGCTAACTTTATTTAGGACAGAACCCAAGTGATGTTTCATGCATTTCGAGGCAAGTCTAAACAGTAATTAACATTTTAATCACGTTCAGATCTACAGTTTCCGCAACAGTGCATACATGTTCATTAAAACAACCATATCGCGAGCATACAAAATCCGATTTACGCAAACTCAGATCCTATGGTTTCCTTATTTAATGAGAAACAAAATCCAAGTAAATAATTCGTGCTTAAACATTTTAAACATGGCGAAATTATTTACTAAACAGATCTACGAAATCAAATGCGATAAAAAACTTTAGCGACCTTAACGAACCCAAGTCGTCCTTGATTAGCGAATCATATTCGAAACCGTCGACCTAAGGCTCTGATACCACTTGAAGGATATGGAGAAATCCTCAAGCGCATCACGGAAGCGTGATTGTCGTATCGGATACGACGGAGAACGACTAGTCGCACTAGTCGTTCGGTGCAGCGGAATTTAAAAATTTTCATGCGATGAAACCACATGATCCAAGAACGATTCTCGGATCGTTTCATCTATAACCACAACAAGTATAATGCAATACCTCTTGAATCGTGGTTGATCGAGTCTCTAAGAAAAGAGACCTCCTGTCTCAAGTCCGATCGTTGGGTAACTGCTTGCGAGCGCGGGGATGAGTCGCATTGTTCTCGCAATCCAACAAGTTGATCCAAGCATGGTTGCTCCTGATCTCATCGCACGAGATCGAACGTCTCCTTCGTGAGCGAAGCACTCCAAGTAGACGGAGAACCGCAGAGCGTCGAAGCGGCAACGCGGTGGCGTAGGCATCGATGGGTCTCTCCTCTAGGGTATGGTGGACGGCCACCAAGAAGAGGGAGAAAGAGGGTTGGCGTGTGAGGAGAAAGAAGAGAGAGAGATGTGCTACCAATAACATGTAATAGAGAGCAAGGCATGCCTCTCTATTTATAGGGTTTTGGGATCCATGGATCTCAATCCATGGGACATATAAAATCAATGGTTGAGATTGATTTATGTCAATCCAAGGGTCAAGATTGTTGTAGGTAAAAACCAACAACTTGTGATTTAATTTAGATTAAATATATTTGATAAATCAAATATACATTAATACCAAAATTAAATCAATTAAATAAGGAGCAAAATACAAAGGAGATCATCCACCCCCAATAAAGAGCGTGGACGACCACCAATCCCACAAGGGAATTGGGTGCCTCCACCTCCTTCCATATGGGAGGGCAATCTCATGGATTTCCATGAGATTGCATATCTCATTGATTTTCTCTCTTATTTATTTCCAACAACTTTTGTTGGTATTTTATTCACCAAAAATAATTCTCAATTAATTTTGGGAATATTGCAATGTTGACATTTGAAAATTGTGAATCACATTCACAACCCAAAACAAAATATAATTTACATTTTCAATTAATTAGACAATGTGTATCCAATACACATTAATAATTAATCTACAAATATAAATTATAATTAGCTCTCTCTAATACATTATAAATCTCATTTATAAAATATTATGAATAATTGGATATTACTATCCACATTATTCTTATCCATAATAATTAAATCACATTTAATTATATTAGATAATTCCTCATACATCATGATAATTAAATCACATTTAATTATCAACTTCTCAATGCTTAGATCTTATGGAATTGTTCTTAAACCATTTAAGAACAATGCTATTTCTCCTCAGATACTTGGAGATAAGGACTTGGCGATTGTATTGTTCCACGTATAGTGACTTGGATGTTGAGATCACATCTCAAATCCAGATCCCATGGACCTCTCATAGATGCTTGATTAAATAAAAACAATAAACCTAATCTTCTCACTGCATCTGAATCTCATTCAGATCAATGTCCAGTACATGGACTAAGATTAGGTCACTTCTCTAATGAGAGGAGTCACTAAAATCCAGACCTATGTCATCACTCCCTCGGAATGGAAGCATCAAGGTTATACAATCGTTTATGATCAAATCTCCCTCAGGTATTCTTAATACAAGTACATCCTGCATACTGGAAGACTCATGATCATCCTGAAGATATAGATCACTTTTACACTGTCATCTTCATGATATGATCACTAAGTTTCTCAATCTTGGTCCTTGGGATATGGTACAGATCATATACTTTCACAAAGCATATATCTTACCTTCAAATTCATATCATGCTTCTAAAGCATGATGACCATGCATGGAATTTGATCAGTCCCAATACCTCATGAGTGAGCTCATGTCTCCCGATTCACAAGTGAACCTGTATGATCCCTTTGAGAGATCGTATTACTCATATGCCCTTACATGCACACCAGCTCGCTGGTGTATAGACCTTGGTTAGGTCATTAACCTATTGGTCTGCCAAATGTACACACTTAGACATATAGCAATACATCTGTCTCTGGTCAGAGGATGTTTGCCTGTGATGTGACAGTATTCATCATAGGTCTTTGGTTATCTCGATCTCGTTAAGTCAACCCATTAACTCAACTAATCTGATACCTCCGAATCACTATTCCCATGCAAAGGACCTGCATCAAGAGGTAGGTCAGATATCAGCCTAATGAGATAGGATTGCCATCTCCTACTCATGCTGGAGATCACTACTTGTCAATCATTGATGATGCTTGATGAGTCCTCTATCTAACTCCTTAGATATTCATCCAAGCATCAGCCTCTATAATTCAATCAATGAATCAACAACTGTATGATTATCAAGTTGGCCATGGTACATAACCCTTATTGTACAGTGGGACCTTATAGTGCATTCATTCATTCAATATCAGAAATGGAGTGAAAACATAACCAATAACTTTTATTGATAAATCATTTATTACAATAACATTTATTGTAGGAATGGTTCACCTCGGGCTCATATTGCTAACATGTATATTAGTAATTGTAGCTATAAAAACTTCTCAGGATTTTGATCTTTCAAAAAAGTAATGGGAGATTTGTAACTAGAATATCGTAAATTATAAGACCAATAGTTGTAACTAAAATGTGGAATAGGGAACACATATTGTATAGGAATGTGTGGATAGAGACACAGTTTAGAGCTTCTGTCATGTATGCTCTTTTCAATTTTCTTTAACAATAGAATTCTACGAGTACAAGTTTGTAGGTCTTGTAATAACTTTTAGTGATGTATAGGAAATGACTGATATTGCTGCGCTATATGTGTTCTGGGGCGGACGGATTAAAATCATAGATACTGAGATTGCTTATGAAGGAGGTCATAGTGACATGATCAGAGTGCCTGTATCTAGCACTTATGATGATCTGCTTGCTCACATATATGGGCTTACTGGGTATACACTCGATATATATGATATTAAGATCACGTGCAAGTGGCCTGCAAGTTCTAGCTCGTTTCATCCAATCATGACTGACACAGATAAAATTACAAACTTAATGTTGCGAGTGAGTCGGTAGGTGGGAATAATGGAGCTTCTAATTGAGGCAGCGGAGATCGCTCCATCTCAAGTTGATGTGGGAACATCATCAAAACAATGGTTTGATCTTAACGAATCCATATATGAGGAAGAAGGTGTTCAAGATGATGGTGAAAATGATGGTGAGGATGGAGATGAAGACGATTACGATGAGGAAGAAGAAGAAGTGAATGAAGCTGAAAGAGTTAGTGAACAAGCTTGCATGAGGACTAGTGGTGCCAAGGTGGGAGTATTGACCGATCACGGTCAGGAATCTCTCCTCTCTTCAATAAACAACGAACCAATATATGATCCACCGGTGGACTATGGGATGGATTTGGATCCTATGGACGATCTACCGGACTTCTTCGGTTTGGATGATTGGATATTTAGTACCTTTGCAGAGGAGGTGCCATTTTTAAATCAAGTTGATGGTGCTCCGAGCGAAGGAGCATCGGGAAAGGACTTCTGGCTCAATCGATCTTTCGATTTGAAGACGGGCCTAATTGACGAGTTGTCCACTTGAAGTATGTCGAAGTACGTCCAGTTCAAGGTAGATGCCTCGAAGAGCACCCTGTACACAACAAGCTGTGTACATGGTAATTGTCATTGAAGATTACATGCAGCGTACAACAATCATCGTGATAGTTGGCAAGTAAGTAGTTACCGGGCAGAACACACTTGCCGTAATGTAATACTTCTTGTTGATAATCGTGTTTGTACTTCGAAATTTGGTGGGAGATTTATTCTTGCCACTCTTAGATCCAATTTAACACTTACTCTGAGTGTCCTCCAATCACTCGTTGAGGAAAAGTACAAGGTCAAATTTTCATATAAGAAAGCATGGAATGGGAAACGGAGAGCTTTGGTGAAGATATTCGGAGATGCTATTGGGTCAAATGCAGATATATGCCGATTCATATGGCTGATGAGACACTGTAATCCCGGTTCCTTCTACGAGTTCAAACATCAACCAACGGTTGATAGTAAAACTAGTGCACACATAGAAGGAAGAGCTGCCTTTTTTCGTCTATTTTGGACCTTCGTCTCCTCAGTCCAGGGGTTTTCAGCATTGTCATCCAGTCTTGAGCATTGATGCCACCCATTTATGGGGGAAATATAAAGGGCATATGCTTGCTACTACTGTTGCTGATGCTAAATGGTCACCTCTTTCCTGTAGCCTTTGCAGTAGTAGAGAGTGAAAGGTTAGAATCATGGGGTTTTTTTACATAAGTTGGCCGGTATCATTGATCGCGATGGTATCTGCTTCATTAGCGACAGATTTTTCCGGTCTAAAGAACTTGCTGCCCCAGTACTTTCTGGTTGAGAGAGGTCATTGTCATTGTTTCTGCCTCCGACACATGCAGGTGAATATGCATCAGGCCAGATTTACTAATAAGTGGATACAAAAGAAATTTTACAACGTCGGGGCAGTGTTGAATGAGATTTTTCATGGGTCTAGAGTAATCCACACAAGGCGGGATCACAATGTCGCTGAGGCGACTCACAAGAAATCCCAATTCAAACAACAATTAACCCACAACAAAGATCAAACAATGAAAAGCGGTGCGGAGTTAAAATTTATTATAACTCTACAAAAAAGATGTGTATAGGTGCAAGCAGTGTAGAGGTCGAACAAAGGGAGCAGACAGGTAGAATGGGGCAGTAATGCACAAAATGTGAATGTGATGATTTGTCTATTTATGCTATTTTTATGGGTTTTCAATTTTCAATTTTTTTATTTTTATTTTTTATTTTTAATTTTTTTATATTTTGATTTTTAATTTCTGATTTTATATTTTCTTTTTGTATTTTATATTTTTATATTTTTTCCTTTTGATTTATAAAATAGAATATATACATAGTAAGAAAAGAGAGGGATAAAGTATTTATAAAAATAGGTAAAAATAAGGAAAATTCAGGAAATAAAATGTTTTTGGTCTTTTTATAATTTTCTAATGTTTTTGTGATTTTTTCAGTTTTTTACTAATTTTTTAGTATTTTTAAAGTCAAAAATACTAAAAATAGTGAATAAAATAAAAAGCTGAAATTAAAATAGAGAAATAAAATATCAAACAGTAACAAAAATTCTCTAATTTATTTTAAATAAAAGATAGTAAAATAAAGAAAATTTAGAAACAAAGATTGTATTTTTATGATTTTTACGAATTTTTAATATTTTTATGAAGATTTTTAGAGTTTATATTTTTTAAGAGTTTTCTTTTATATTTTTTAGTGATTTTTGGTCTGAAAGTTAATATCACTAAAAGACACAAAAAATATTTTTTTGGGAATTTTTTAAAGAGTTTTTATAATTTTTATGGATTTTATAGTGCAAACAGTATATAAAATGTGTGTTTTTGAATTTTTATAAATATTAAAATGAAATATAAATGCAAAACAAAAATATGGCGCACAAGAGGAATAAAATAGGAGCTTAAATTAATTTTTGTGGATTTTTTAGGATTTTATAGATGCATTAAATAAATACTAGAAGCAAAGAGAAAATGCATTTTGGCAGGGGCATTTTTGTAAATAACAGAAAGTTGAAAGGCCAGAGTGCAAATATTCTAGAAATTATATAACTGAATAAAAACTTTTCAAGACCAATCGCAAATAGCCCAAAACGTAAGGGTTATGTCTGCAAAAACACTAGAGGCCACGTGACACGCACGTGGTCTGGCGAGGATCTAAATGCAATACAAGAAAATCCAGGGGCTAAGATGCAAAAATGCCAGAAATTTAGAACTATATAAAAATGTTTCTGTACTGAATATAAATAAAATAAACTCCAAGGTTGGCCCTGCAAAATGTCCCTCACGTAGTCGCCCACGTGAGGTGACGTGGCTAGGGACCGACTCGCAAATAGTCTAAAGGTTTGGGCGGCTATGCAAATTTTACAAAATAAAAAGTACAGTAGATGAATGATCTAACATTAAATATTAAATACAAAATTTTGCAGGGGGGACATGCAAAATACCCTCGCAAAGGGCACGATCCGACAGCGGATGGGCTTTCACTTGACACGTGTCACGCCGACAGGGCCCGATGACGGTTCGCGTAGACGACCTTGATTAGATCATCAGAAGATGATCAACGATGCTAGAGGCTCCATATCCGACGGCTGCTGTATCTTCTGGGGCACCTTCAAAATCCAACGACGACGAGGTCTCTTCGATGAACTGGGACGAACTCGCGAAGATGCGAGCTTCCACAACGCCAATCTCTTTCCTCCGCTGCTTGACGAAGCTCCAAAACGGTGCTCGAGGCTCCTGCAGATCTTCCTGAGGTGCTGGCAGCTCCAAAAGGGTCCGACGGAGGCCAGAGGGCTCGCGCGAAGCTTCCGAAGCTCAGGAGCTCCAGTTGCTTCAGCACGGTCCCCAGATGAGCTCTAGCTGCGTTGAAAGTACCTGGACCTGCAAGGCACGTTAAGGAAGTTGGGGGCAAAATGCCCCAACCTTCTTGATTGCGGAACGAGGCGATGGAGATGAAAAAGGAGCTTGCCAGGCAGCGACGGAGATGGTACGTGAGTAAATCGGCACGAGTAAGGATGCTACGATGAAGCTAAAAACTACAGCTAAATAAAATACAAAGAAACTTGAAGAAAGACTACCTCGACGGGCTGAAAAAGCAAGGAGGAAGATACCTCGACGGCCACTGGCCGGAGATGAAATGGAGCCGCTCCTCGGCCACGCTAGGTGCTCCCAGGTCGGCTGGAGGATGCCCTGTCACAGCCTCCGGTCCTGAGCGCGAGAAGGGAGGCCAAACTAGGTCAAAGGAGGGTTCGAAAATGGAAGGAGGTGACGGGTGGTATTTTATCAAGATGGTCGACATGGCTACAAGAACGAGGTGTATGAGATGTTTCAGCGGTCCAATCCCCGAAGCAAGCATTGGGCGTGCATCATGGACCTATGGGGAGAAACAATGTAGAAGAGAGTATCACGAAAGGATGAAAGGGGCAGCCTAGACAAATCCGCAAAAGCAGACAAAAAATCAGGTCTGACACAACCCAGAGGGGGAGTCAGACAGTTGATCAACAATCAACTGTCTGAAGCACCTGGTTGGTCCACGTGGACCAACCAGGAAAATCCTCCTGAAAATTATTTGAAAAATCATTTTAAATTAGTAAATGAATTTATTAATTTTCGATTATTAAATAAAAAATGTTTATTATTTTATAAAGTATTTTATTATGATTTTTATTTATTTTTTCAAGGTCAAAAATAACAAGTTTCCATTTATAGGCTATATAGGTATACATATCTATATATTTTAATATTTTATTTTTATTTTGTGAATTTAATTTATTTATTTTTGTTTTTTATTTTATAAATTTATAAAATACTTTTATGAACTTAAATATATATTTATTTTATTTTTCTGAAGTGTTTTGTATACTAAATAAAATAGAAGTATTAATTATACAGGTATACTTTATAGGTATTATACCTATGTATTATAGACAAGTATTTTATTTTGTGTTTCCTTTGTGTTTTTATTCTGATTTTAACATACAAATTTATTATAAATAATATTTACAAAAATATAAAAATATAAAAATATAAAAATATGAAAAAAGAATAAATAATAAAATGATTATTTTAATCTGTACAAGTATACAATAAGGGTCCAAAACTCAACTTTCAAACCGTAGCTCCGCCAGATGTCAAACCACCTTCACTAAATAGCTTATTGAAAATTATATACAATTAAATGTGATTTTGATGCGTTTCGAACTTTTATTTGAGAGATACATGTATGGGAAGTTGGGATTCTGGAATCTTATTCAGATCATAACTTTTTATCTGTACAATATTTTTATGTGGAATCAATTTTGTATTTTTCTATATGTAATTATACACAACTTTCATGTACAAAGTTTTTTATTTGAGGTATAAATAGTGGAACCAAAAATGGGTCCCAAAATGAATAAAGAATGAATTAAAATAAAAGGGATTTTTAATTGGTTTCTGGCCCTTATGTCCCCCTACTTTATTCCTTGTCGACCTAGTCATCGAGATGCCTAGGTCTCGGCGTTTTGGGTCATAAAATATTTACAATATTTTATTATTTTTCTTTTCTTTTCTTTATTCTATAATTTTAGCTTTAAAAAATATAATTTGTACACTATTTACACACTGGTGCATGGATGATAAAAAGAATTAACGCTATTTACACGCATTTACTAGGATTTTTAAGGCTAAAATGATATAATAAAGATGATGAAACGTAGATTCATCAGGCAGTGACGAGTAAGTATGATCATGAGCGCATTATGAACCAAATCCGAACAGCTGACTCAGATGCGTATGACTGGATAGTAAGACCGGAAGGGGGCGATCGACATTACTGGGCTTGCGCTTACGACGAGAGACGTCGATGGGGGCTGACCACTACTACCCTCTCTGATAGTTTTAACAGTGTTCTTAGGGGAATACGGGGCCTGCCTGTATTAATGCTTGTTTTAGCAATGTTTTATCGCCTAAACACTTACTTCGTCGAATGATGGAAATTTGGTGAGAAGGTGACCAGCCATCTAATGCTCCGATACGAGAAGCTGACGGATGGCCTTGTACAATCAGCACATGGTCTGATGGTGAAGCAGTTCACTCTCACAGAGTTTGAAGTCCGGGCCCCGGAAGGCAACTACAAGGTGAACATAAATGGTCAACAGTCCGTATGCACGTGCGGTTATATGCAGGAGATGCGATTAATATGCCCGCATATAATTGCGGTATGCGGTAATGTCAATGTCAGCACGAAACACCTGAAATTATGCTCTGATTTTTGTACGGCAACCTCGTTCCGGTCCACATATTCACATGCGTTCATCTCGATTCTCGATCATTGCCTCTGGCTGTCCCTGGAACCCTCTCCGTTGCTCCATCCGAATGTAGTTTCCAATCCTGGCCGACCTCGGAGGAGGCGTCTGCACGGTAGCATGGATAAGATGGGTAAAGTGCAAGTTAGGTGTAGTCGTTGTAAGGAGCATGATCATAACAAAACAACTTGTGAAGGAAGGCATCAATAGTTATTGTAAAAGACTTTATGTACTCCAGTGCTATAATTATGAGATTTAGTTATATAACTTTTTATGGATTTCCTTCATTATCACGTTTTTGCATTACTTTAATTTTTTTGTATAGCAATGGAGACCATTGCAGTGCATGTCGATACTTCTGTACTGACAAGGTAGGGAGAACACCTATCTGGTCGACCACTACCAGATGCTGATACGGTGAGAGAAATAATTTGGACGATTATGTTTTAGTCCGATACAAGTAATTTCAATGACTTCAATGGATATTTAATTATTGTGATTGCACAGGCGCATCGCTTTGTGGAGCATGGACGAACCCTAAATCATATACTTGAACTACCACGTAGTGATGCTGTTAACCGATACTTGGAGGTAGCAAGTTTTCGTTGCATCTCCAACCTGAAGAGAGCCACGATTGACCAGTCTTTGATGAAGGCATTAGCTGAGAGGTGGCGACCGGAAACACGTAGCTTCCACCTTCGACAAGGTGAGGCAACTGTCACATTGAAGGACGTCTCACTGTTGACTAGTTTAAGGGTGGAACCATGTCCACTGATTGGGTTTGAGGAACATAGCCAGCTAGATTGGGGTTCATACTGCGGGGAGTTGTTCTGTGTAAATCCGGATGACAGTGACGAGCAGGAGATAGTTAGAGGAAAGCTCAGATTAACGTGCATCACGAGGACTTTGTTGACAGCGACGACTCTTCAGTCCAATGATCCACTCACGACGGAGAGGGTTGCTAGGGCACTGGTACTTTATCAAGTTGGATCAAGCTTATTGCTAGACGCTAGTGCAGATAAGGTGCATCTCCGTCACCTTTTGTTCATGCACCAGCTGCAGAATTGTGGACAAAGAGCACGGGGTGCAGCAGTTTTGGCTCAGATGTACTTTCAGTTGGATCAATTCTCGTTGATGAAGGCGAAGAGAGCTTATGCTTTCTAGACCTTGCTCCAGGTAACCACTGCTTAAATATAAAATGTATCATATACCCAATATCGTGTCTTACACTGTGGCCTTTTATTCATCTACGAAGACATGGGAGTGGGATCACATCCACATAGGTCGACCCCGTCTGTACCAGTTGAGAGAGGAAACTCTGCAATCATCTCCTTACGCGGCTACGTGGACGTGAGGAAGGAGGTCACACAAAGATAATGTCTCCACCACTCATTTATCCTTTTACCGCAATGAGTTGGATCTACAAGAGGAGCATCAGGTATGTGAGAGTCATTGTTCTTTACCAATTTTGTCATAGAATCCAAAATCATTGATCGACAATACTACTCTCAACAGATGAGGTGGACACCCTATGAGGACCAAATTATAGCGTGTCTACCTCCAATATGCCGCGAGGGTCAAGCTATATGGTTGTCCAAGACAATCCTTATCTGCTTCAACATTGTTGTCATGCACGCCCCCGATCATGTCATGTGGCAGTTTGGTTTGCGGCAACACATCCCGGAGGCGATGACACAAATACCCTCCGACGATAGACGTGCTCGACCGAGAGATGATGAACCGTATGATTGGGGTGTACACCATCAAGACCGTTTGGCCCAATGGCAGAGACGAATGGATGATGTTGTTGTGGAGAGATATTTGGACAGGACAGTGGCTACTGTTCTCGCTGATTATCTGACATGGTATTGGCAAGTTACTCGTCGTTGGATCGCAACCACCATTCCACCCCCGAGACAAGCTTATGAACCACACGGACCTAGGTGGAATCAGCTGGTAATTCTTTTTACACATGCTATTTTCTTGATCATGACCATTACATAACTTTTAACCGAGACTTTTAATTGTATAGGTGAATTCATTATTCCGTGTGAGGGAAATGATGACAGAGCATCTATGAATCACGGAAATGCAACAAATGATTGGCTACGTCGAATATACAATTCAAAACATGTCTCTAGTGGATCCGGGAATACAAGATACCCCCCCATGTATACATCATACACCGAACCTACAACATTTGCGTCTCAACAATGGGGGGAGCAATATAGTTTTCGGACGGACGAGCCTACCCCGTCACACGACATACTCCCTACTCAAGAAGCCCAACCAACTCAACCTCAACAATTCTGGCAGATGGTGTCCACTCAAAGTCAGCAAACATACACTGGTGTGCCTGATTATGATATTGGACAGCTACTGCCTCACCAATTTGGCTCTGGAGCTACATCATGGGCCATGGACACATCATATATGGATCTTCCAAGGTCATCCAGTACAAGAATGCAACCACCGGTTACCCATCAATATCACCCCTGCACCTCAAATGTTACAACTCAGAGAGGGAGTGGTTGGCCCACAACAGGGCAGGAGCATTCAACCACGACTGCACTTGGAAGAGGTCGTGGTGACGTAGGGAGCGGTTCAACTGGCAGAGGAGAAAGAGGAAGGGTAGAGGCTGGTCAGGAAGTGGGAGAGGGGTCCAGACAGGGAAAAGGAAAAGGATCCTCTTCAAAGGGTTGTCTATCAATATTGTACACCACACGAAGAAGTGGTTTCACTAATTGTAACATGCTATCTCCATTTTGGAAATAAGAAATAAATTACATTTTGCACCAACTATTTACTTTATTACCGTTTGCCATTACTCCTGATATAAAAACTTTACATTTTACATTAATAAATCATGTTATTACTATTTGACAATAGTTGTGATGCAAATATATTTTTTCATAAAATATTATCACTTGTTGTTATGCTCATACAGGTTATGGCTAAAACACGCATTACAGCTTGCAAGTCGGTGCGCCTTCCCGACCATCGTTTCTTAGCAATGCATGCGCCATCTACTAGTAGAGGATCACACCGTGAAGTGCGTCGTGCTCCACAGTCACCACAGGCACCACAGCCACCACCTTCTGAGCACTACATCTTTCTGAGGAGGAAAGATCGCAACCTCAGTAGGTCCACTCTGAATCTCAGTTCAATCCTCACTCGCCTCAAACAACGCCACTTCCTACGGAGAGTCCGCAGAGTGAGACTTCACCGCCCACAGAAATATATGACGAAGAAGAAGATTTGTATGCAGACATGACTGACTTACATTATACAATTGCGTTGAAGTATGCACGCCTGAGCGTACTTCGTGGAGCGCGAGTGAGATCGAGGCGTTGAGATAGTTTGAGATAGTGTAATGAAATTTTATGTAACTCAGGACTAATATGTGCATTTTGTTATGTTGTTGTAAGGCACATATTCGGAATTTCTTTTATCAATTAAATGCTAGTAATGAAGTTCTGTTCTCTTTATGTTGTGATTCTACAAATTCACTGATATTCGACTACTCTACATTTTCACTGACTCAACATAGAGATATGATTAATGCAACTTTTAAGAAGACGGGAAAATACGTTTAAATACATCACAAATTTGAGTAATACAATAGAAATCCAAGTGTTCTTTTGTGTACCAAAAAAATCGAAATGGAAAAGTATACCATAAAGATTAATAACGCTAAGTTAAAAAGTAAAAAAAATACATAAAAATTAAAAAAATTAAATATTCTACTATTGCAAAATTAAAAAGAGTAAAAAGAATACTATTATAGAAAAAAATTAAATTCTAAAAAGATAAATATATACGTATAATACGGTAAAGACATTGCAGCGGCAAATGGTTCGCCGCTAATATCATTAGCACGACGAACCGTTTGCCATGCCAATGATTGAGCCTGCGGCAAACGGTTTGGCGCTCCAGCTAGACCCGCGGCAAACCGTTTGCCATATATCCCTCCTTTGGGAATTATTTCGAATCCGTACCCAGAATGGGAATTAGTAAATCCCTACCCCATTTAGGGAATTAACTCAGCATGGGAGCATCGAACCTCCTCACGATCCTTGTCTCGTTTTGGACGGCCATTTGTTCCCGTACGTCCTTGTGACTCAATACTCTGTGCACGACAGAGGTTTTAGCGAAGAAAGAGGATCTTTGCTGTAAAAGAGATTATAGCAGAGGTGCTGTAATTTTTTTGTGATTTTAAATTTTAAGATCTAATTTTATATTTTGAATCTTAGATTAATGCTCCACGTATTTTTCAAATTTCGTTTAAATCCGAACTTATTTGCTATTTTATTTTAATGATCAAAAATTCGATCAAAGTTTAAGCAACTTTAATTCCATTTAAAAAAGATCTAAATCTTAAACCATTAAGATAAAATAGCAAATAAGCTCGGATTTGAGTGAGATTTGGAGGATATGTAGATCATTAATTTAAGATTCAAACTATAAGATTAGATTTTAAAACCAAAATCATGAATAAAACAGAGAAGATTACAACACTATTGTAATCCTCTTTACAGTAGAGGATCCTCTTCCATTAGCGGATGGGAAGAACCCTCGGATTATTGGGAAGGAAAAAGGACAATCAATGAAATAAATTTGTTTGATACACATTTTGGAACTATGTCCTTTTATTCAGTAGTTTAAATATATAATAACAAGTATTTTTTCATTCCAAAATGATGGTTCATACATGATATTAGCAACGAATGATATATTGTTGATATGTCATTAGTAATGATTCATATAGCATTGATTGTCTGTTTTCCTTATTCATTGAATATTATATTAATTTTTTCTAAAACAATAATGATTATTGCAAATTTTGAAAACAAAGGCAATAAATAATTGTTTCGATAATCGTTTATGATACACCGAATATGTCATTCATCGTTAATTTTAAGTATAAAAAGTTATTTGCAACATAATTATTTGTTGATATATATTTAGCAATGGATGATATAAAGACGGATTCCAAAATCTCTATCTCTCTCTATCTCTCTCTCTCTCTCTATATATATAAACTTATTTTGTTGTAGTGATTAATGCTAGGACATGGGCACACAATACTTATAATTTTTCTAATGCGAGAGGTAAGGTTCTCAATTTTTTATTTTTATTCAGTACAAGGAAATGCGACTGTAATAACACACTTGTGGTGACGGATATATGACTTGTAGTGATGGAAAGGGATATAATGGCATGCATTTCGTCACTACCGCTCCATCTCCAAAAGTTGCGTTACCACAATCTATGGTGACGATAGTAATGTTACAATTTTTTGATGGCTTGTCTGGCACCACAAAGAGCTTTCGTGATGGATAATCTGTCACCACAGAAGAGTTGTGGTGACGGGTTGCTCAATCACCACAAGATTGAGAAATTAGATTTTTTTTCAATAATGCATATCTTGCCTGTGAGAAAGCCCACATAATCAAAATCAATATGCATACAATGAGCGAGTACATGAATAAAAAAGACAAGCAAGTTTGTCCATGTCTATCCATAAAAGTTTTATTCTTGCATACATAGAATGAAAAAAAAGAAACAATAAAGAACAAATAAGCAACTTATTATCATGATGTTAATCATGAAAGATAGTTAACCATTTCAAATACCTCTTCAAACTGAAGCCTTCTTCATATATGACAGAACATTTGAAGTGGAATGCATAGTTGAAGCAAGCATGTTCTCCAATGGGCAGCTAACAACTCCAATCTCCTCACGATCTTCACTCGGAACTCCTGTTGTAATGCAGTCATGCATGCATGTTTTTCCTCTAATCAGTTGTAATGCAAAAAAATATCGAATATGCTTGAACATCTATGAAATCTCCTAATCAAAGAAACTAAAAGGACACCATTATGAATACTGAACATATAAAATGTATTCCATTCAGTAGGAAGTCCTAGTGCGTTTAGAATTTTAAGCAAGAGCAACTGACTTTGTTTACACATAAAATTTTTGAAAATTTACAATATAATCACATATAAACAACAAATGACATGGAAAACTAACAACAAATCATCAAAAGAAAGTGAGGGCACCTGAAAGTATCTCCCTGAATTATAAAAGAACAAAAATAAACATGAATTATATATTATTATAAACATATTACAACAATTCAGAAGCAAATGTTACCAATTTAAGCAAAAACCTTTCCTTGATACAACATCAAGCACACAAGAGTCATAGTAGCCTATGGGATTGCTATTCTCATAGGTTGTGGTAGCTCTTCTCCCGTGTAATGCTTCCATGGTACGCTAACCTAATTAACCACATTCTTCCAGTACACAATCCTGAGTTGAGTAATAGTTATACATTGCGGTCATGGATGGATCTAGAGGGGGACATGCCCTAGATTTTAGGTAATCTTCCATGTATTATTGTTATATATGTTAAATATATAGTGTTAATTTGATTTTTATATACTAATTTAATTTATAAACTAAAAAAAGTAAAAAATGATAACACTATGATCTATTTCTATAATTTTCTCATTCTCTCTCTTCCATCTTCGAAGATCTTTCCCCATATATTCTCTTTACACATCTCTCTTTCTACCTTTCTCCTTTATCTATCTCTTTCCCTCTCTCGATCAAAAAAAGAGTGCATCTTACTTTATTTTATGATTCTATTTTTTTTATAAGTTCTCTATTTTCAGTGAAGCCATCTAAATATGTTCGAGTTTGTATTGATTGTGTACTACTAACACATTTAATTTTGAAGCTTTATTTATTGGAACAAGTTTTAAAATCCTACTACAATATATAATTATCTAAAATTTTATCACTATAACAAATTACAATTGAAGTAATAAATAATGGGACCGAAAAACAATTAGTTATCGATTGTTTCTATTGTCACGAACTTTTTGTTGTCATAAAGTATGTGATATTTTATCTATAAATTCATCTGATATTATGTAAAATATATTACCTATAATTAAAATAGTAGAATCAAACATATCATTGTTACAAATCTTTACTTAGCCTACATTTAGCAATGAATGTTATATGACGATAATCTATAGTAAAGAAATGTTGATATAGTTATAAATCTGATGTCTTAGATCATTGTTGCAATATTTTTTTTATAATGCTATATTAATAGAAAGTACTTCTACACTATATATTAAGCTAATCCAATCTATATTCAACTTAATTTAAAAAAGAAAATGTTGCTTTACCATAACATATACCTGACTTGTGGCAACAAAAATTTACAACAATATTGTCCAAAAAAATTTATCTGACTAGGCAGTGTAAATTTTGTTGTTGCAAGCTAAAAAATCCATCGTCACACTTGATTTATTTTGAGTCTCTGAATTTTTATTTATCTGATGTCCATAATTATATATATGTAATCAGAATGAAGAGGTTTATCATAAAACGGAAGTCCAAATCTCTTACGTGTGTCTCATTTGCATAAAGATAAAAATAAGGAAGTTCAATCAAATTATGTCATTTTTTACAACATCATAATTACTTTACTTGTTATTTGGTAATATAATAATCAACATATAAATGATTCTTTTAGTTTGTGCCCCCTCTATAAAAAAATCTGGCTCCATCCCTGATTGCAGTCGTGGTCTGGTCATGAGTCATATTTCCTTGACTCTGAATATCAAGTGTGGGGTCAAAGGAAAAGTGATCGTAGTTGTGGTATGGTCATGATTTCTATTTCCTTGACTCTAAATATCAAGTGTAGGGTCAAAGGAAAAGTGGTCGTATTCAAAAAGAGAGTCATCTCAAGTAGGAGATGGTTGAAACAATGAATTGTCTATTATAACCAGGAATCACGTTTCTCTCTCAAGTTCGGTTACACTAATTTCCATCCTCAAATTCACTCGCTCCATTATGTCCACATAATATTCATTTGATCTAGTATTTACGAGCATTTTTATATTTAAAGTCTCAACCAGAGAAGAAGTGGGCTCGTGGAGTAGAATATGTGAAGAGGAAATGAATGCTGGATGGGAAGGAGTCATCTCAAAGAGAGGGTTCTTCTGAAATGAAACGATGATGAAGATGGTCACGATATGGTCGTGTAAGCTTGACCTACGAAGTCTGGGTATAAATACCAATATTTTGACATCTTCACAAGTGAAGGTAATGATATTGAACCATGATCGGTGTTTACAAGTGCAAGGTTTTTGAACGTTTGCAACACAATACACGAAGCAGACCCCAAGTTCACCAACTTTACACAGTGAAGGCCGCAAAGGTCCAGACAATTGTCTTTTGAATTTTAAATTGATGATAATACAATCTTTGAATTTGTCACACACATGTGCGTCTCCTTGATGCCCATATGTGGTTCTATTATTCCTCAATCAAAAGAGCCATCTTCCTGAGCTGTCGAGTTATATCATACCCCTAAAGGAGATAATAGATTGACACACCCAAAACGTCTACTATGGTCAGAGGCGAGCACTTATATCTCCCAAACCTGCAAGAGTCGGATCTGTAGACTTAGGATGCATGCCCAGGGTTTTTGGCTCTAACCTTAAGGCTACGTCCCCACCCACTCATAGTCTGGAGGTAAGTACATGCATACAAGGATGGGGTTGCTCTCCCTCAAACAATGCTTTTTAATTTTATTCAAATTTTTTCAATCATTTTGTTTAGCAGTCCCTTGTTTTAGTTTGGTTATCACTTGAATTTAAGTGAATATTAAGACACGTCTATGTAGAAGTTTATTTTATGTTTATGTATCTTTTATTTATTATTCTTTCTGTTTGTCTACCATATGTAATTTGCCCATAGACCTCTCCCTATATAAGAGAGTCTAGGGCTCAAGGAATAAACACAACTCTTATTTTTCCCAACATGGTATCAGAGCGGCGGTCCTAGATCGGAGCTCTTGTACCGAATCTTAAACCTAGCCCTCCATATTTTTCCCAACATGGTATCAGAGCGGCGGTCCTAGACCAGAGCTCTCGTACTGAATCCTAAACCTAACCCTCCACCTTCAAGCCTCCCGCGCACCGCCCTCCGTGCTTTGCCCCCACGCGCGCCGCCCCTACGCGTGTTGCCCCTACACACGTCGCCCTCACATGCGGTGCCTTCACGTGTGACCGTGCGCCGCCCCACACGTGTTGCCTTCCCACGCGGCCTCTCCTTCTCCGTGACCTAGCTTCGACCGTGGTATGCAGCTGTGTCCCTAGGGTTCCACCGCCCCTTGGGTTCAGCCGTTGTCTTTCTAAGTGACTCTTCTTTAGCTTCCAGGCTGATGGGTTTGGTTGCATATAGGTATACACATGCAACTAAACCTAATCATGTCAGTGTAGACCAAAGCTTTTCTTGTCTGCAACCCTAGTTTTCTCCAGTCAAAATGTCAGAAAGAAAGATCGAGATTCCCACTACATGCGCCTTCAAAGGTCCTGTGCCTATTGTGAAGATGGATGGATCCAACTATGAGTTATGGGCCATGCATTTCATGAGCCTAATGAAGTCGATAGGTAAGAAACACATTCTTATCGAGGATGAGCCAGAGGAGAAAACATGGATGTATGCCTTATGGGAGGCTGATGACGCATATGCTCAGGTCTGGTTGTCTGGTACTCTGATTCCAGACATTGCTAATGATGTCTTGCACCACCCTACTGCCAAAGCCATGTGGGATATTCTTGCTTCCACGTACTCCCAAGTCAAGAATGAGACAAAAATCCTACAGCTCCAGCATGATATTTTCACGATAAAGCAAAATGGTCGACCCCTACATGCTCACTACACTGCATTGAGGGGAATGTTTGAGAGGCTTCATAGTTTCATGCCTCTCAAGGCTACTCCAGAACAATTGAAGATATATCGAAATGCCACGATGCTGGGAGTCTTTCTACTTCTCTTGACTCACAGTATGAGGTGGCTTCTTCTCATATTCTGGCAGATGATAACATTCCTCCCATGGAGGAGGCCTTTCGGTGATTGAACTGAATCAACATCTCAAGCCCTACTAATGTGCCAAATTCTTCTGCTATGGCTGCCTCTCGAGGAAGAGGCAATTCATCTCATTTTCATGGACGAGGACCACATGGTAGGGTTTGCCGTGGTCATGGATCACAATGCATTTATTGTCGTCGGATTGGTCATACAGAAGACACATGCTACTCTAAGCATGGTTTCCCAGCATTTTCCCATGCAACAGAACATATCCAATATCATGGTGGTACACCAGCGTCGGGTCCACGATATGATGACCTAGTGTCTCATCTGTGTGATATCATGCCACCAACCAGTACTCCTCCACCTGTTTCAGAGAGTAGCTTGGACGTTGTTGCTACTGTAGAAGCTAGTCCCTAAGGTAGTGCTCATACTTATGCTTTTAACCAGGGTTCATGTACTTCATAATGGATTGTAGATTCAGGTGCCACACATCATTTGTGTGGAGATAGACACCAACTCACATCCTACAAGCAAGTTTCCCCAGGAAGGACCATCGTCGTAGCAGACGGGACTCATTCTCCCATCACATGACATGGACAGATTGCCTTAACACCTTCTATGCAGTTGCAGAATGTGCTTCATGCTCCTAATTTTTCAATGAATTTACTGTCAATTAGTCAGATTACTAAGGATATACATTGTCGAGCGATATTTGACCCATCATCTCTTGTGTTTTAGGACATTCTCATGGGCAACGTGATTGGACATGGCTGTGGGAAAGGCGGGCTGTATCGCCTGGTCCATACACCTTACGCTGGAGCATCATCTCATTCCACCGGATCAGTCTCTCCTTATGGCATCTACGCTTTGGTCATCTTCCGTTTCAGAAACTGCGTCAAGTCCTTCCTCAAATCTCAGCCCGCTCGTCGTTCGATTGTGAAGCTTGTCAGTTAGGAAAGCATCATTGGTCTGTCTTCCCTAGTCGTCAGAGTCGGAGAAATAGGTCTCCATTTGAGTTTTTTCATATTGATATTTGGGGTCCAAGTCGTGTTCCCGATCATCAGGAACACAGGTTCTATTTAGTTGTTGTGGATGATTTTAGTCGTTTGTCTTGGGTCTTTTTGTTAAAGAATAAATCTGAAGTAGACAACACTATTATGAATTTTATTAAAGAAGTGCAGAATGTTTTTTCTATTTCTATCAAAATTGTGCGAACTGATAATGCCCTTGAATTCTGTACTCGAACATTATCTCAATTTCTTTCATCCCATGGCATTCTTCATCAAACGTCTTGTGCCTACACGTCCCAACAGAATGGTGTCGCGGAAAGAAAATACCGCCACCTTCTTGATGTCACTCGTATGCTTCTTATCCAGAGTTGTGCTCCGCACTCGTTCTGGGGCGATGCGATTCTTACTGCATGTTATCTCATTAATCACATGCCCACGTCTGTGTTGGGGGAGAAGATACCTTTCTCCCTCATTTTTCCTAACATGGAGTTGTTCTCTCTAACTCCTCGTGTCTTTGGGTCTGTGGCATTCGTTTACCAATTGTCTCCAAGGATTGGCAAGCTCTCTCCTAGGGATGTCAAATGTGTTTTTTGTCGGGTATTCCAGGACTCAAAAGGGGTATTGTTGCTATGATCCATTACATCGAAGATATCATGTCAGTGCAGATGTCACGTTTTTTGAGTCAGTCATGTTTTTCTCTCCTACAAGTGACAAGCTGGTGCCATCAGACATAAATGATGAAATCTATATTCCTCCTCCACCCTTGTATGCACCATAACAAGCTCCTACATCTCGACCACCATCCCCATCACCACCACCATATCCACCACCACCACCACCTCTACCACCTTCCATATCTTTGGTTCCTCCTCTACCACGCCACTACAGTCGACGGCCAGCCCCTGCTCATGATCATGGCCAATCATCAAGCATGCCCCGGGTTTGTTCTAATAACATTATTTCTAATGATGGGACTGATGGTATTTCTCAGCAGGAGCAGGCAGGGGATGACACGGATGTTGGTACAACTGATGCAGATCTTGATTTGCCGATTGCACTGAGAAAGCAGAAGAAGTCATGTGCTTCATATCCGATTACCTCTCAAGTTACCTATGAGCGTCTAGCAGGAGATTTCAGGAGATTTGTAGTTGCTTTATCCGCTGTGAACATTCCACGGACTCACCAGGAGGCATTAGCTGATAGTAGATGGCGTCTGGCTATGGAGGAAGAGATGGCATCCCTTCAGTCGAGAGGTACTTGGAGTCTTGTTCCGGCTCCTACTGGGGCATCTATGTGAGTTACAAGTGGGTTTTTACAGTGAAGCATAATGTCGATGGTAATATTAACAGGTACACGTTGAAGGATATGGGGAGATCCTTAAGGGCATCACAGAAGCGTGAGGATCGCATCGTATGCGATCGGGAGCGACTAGTTGTACTAGTCGCTCGATGCAGCGGAAATTAAAAATTTTTATGTGACGAAACCACATGATCCAAGTACACTTCTCAGATCATTTCGTCTAAACTATAAACAAGTAATATGAGCACATCTCATACCAGATGAATGGGGGCAACGTCAATGGTCGGTGGATCATGATCTAGATATAGTTTCAGGCGTTGACCGTTAACTCGAAAGGTAGAGGAAGATGACAACTCGGATATATCAATACTGCCATTGTCATGTACCTTCCTGACCACATACGGACCTTTTCATTTACTATGTAATTTCCCTGAAAAAAATTTTAGCCTAGAATCAAACAACCATACATGTTGATTGGGCTCAAACTGTTTATGGCTGATATGAGAATTGTGCCATGTCTTCACTTTTTCCTTATACTGTAGGCTGCTAGAAAAGGTTGTATCTCTCAGTTCCTCCAGGGCTGCCAACTATGCTTTCCTTTGTTCTCCTATACTCTCAGGATCCAACAATAACTCTGTAACTTCCCATAGTGACTTGTGCTTGATTTCCACTGGTAAATGGTATGGCTTGCTATAGACGAGATAAAAGGGAGATGTCCCTAATGGTGTCTTGAAGGAAGTCCGATAGGCCCACAAGACTGAATCCAAAAGCTGTGACCAATCCTTTCGGTATGGGCAGACTACCTTATGTAAAATAGTCTTGATCTCCCTGTTCGATACTTCAGCAAGACCATTAGTCTGAGGGTGATATGGTGTGGCAACATGATGGTCAATGTTCAACTCATCTGCAAGGGCCTTTACCTTGTCGTTAATAAAGTGAGACCCCCCCCGTCTGAAATCAGAACTCTAGGCACCCTGAACCGTGAAATGATATTTTTCCTCAAAAAACGACACACGATCTAAGCATCTGCGGCTCCGGCGGGGATGGCCTCGACCCAACGACTCACATAATCCACAACGAGCAGAATGTACTCAAACCCCTGACTCTTAGAAAATGGGCCCATGAAATCAATCCCCCATGCATCAAAAACCTCACAAAAGTGAATGGGTTGCATGGGCATCATGTCTCTCTGTCCGCAAGTACCCATCTTCTGACAGTCAGTACACCTCTTCACGAATTCATCGGAATCCTTGAAGAGAGTACGCCACCAAAGGCGGATTGGAGCACCTTCTGTGTTGTCCGTATCCCAGAATGATGTCCTCCGCTTGTGGCAGTAGATGAGGATGCTATGCTGCTCATCTTGAGGAATGCACCTCCTCCAGATGCTATCCCCTCATTCATGATAAAGGACGAGATCCTCCCATTAGTACGACTTGGCCATCGCCAGGAAGGTCTCAAGTCGTTGCCTGGGTCAACCTTGTGGAACCGTCTTGGCAACAAGATAGTTCACAATGTCGACGTACCATGGAAGCGAGGCAATGGAAAGGATTGCCTCATCTGGAAGCGTCTCTGTAATAGGTGCGTTGGGTGCGTTGGGCTCAGATTCCTCAAGGTTCTCTAAGCGAGAGAGGTAATCCGTCACCACATTCTTAACTCCAGGCATATCCTTAATCTCAATGTCAAACTCCTGGAGCAGAAGAATTCATCTGATAAGGCGAGCTTTGGCATCCTTCTTGGCCATGAGGTACCGGATGACGGTGTGATCTGTAAAGATAGTCACTCTAGATCCAATAATATATGATCGATACTTATCCAAAGAAAAGACTACAACTAACATCTCTTTCTCAGTCACAGTATAATTCCGATGAGCGGCATCCAAAGTTCGGCATATGTAGTGAATGGCATACGGCAATCCATCCCTCCTCTGTCCAAGCACAACCCCAATGACAAAATCAGAAGCATCCGTCATGATCTTGAATGGGAGAGACCAATCGGGTGGCTGAAGGACAGGAGCCGTGACAATCATATTCTTGAGAGTCTCAAAGGATGCAAGACACTTATCATGTACAATCAACTCGGTGTATTTCGTCAGCAAATCAGTGAGCGGTCGGGCAATTTGACTGAAGTCCTGAATGAACCATCAGTAGAAACCGACATGCCCCAGAAAAGACCGCAATTGACGTAGATTGGACGATGGATTGAGTTTTCTAATGATACCCACCTTGGCCGGATCGACCTCCATTCCCCTATTGGAGATGATATGACCAAGGACCGTCCCTTGAGTCACCATGAAGTGACTCTTCTCCCAAGATAAGACAAGGTTGACCTCTATGCAGCGCTAAAGCACACGGTCTAGGCAGTCAAGACAAGCATTAAACCCATCGCCATAGACCGAGAAGTCATCCAGGAAGACCTCTAAACAGTTACCCACGATGTCCGAGAAAATGGACAACATGCACCGTTAGAATGTCGTCGGGGCGTTACATAAACCAAAGGGCATCCGTCTGAAAGCATAAGTCCCAAACGGACAGGTGAATGTCGTTTTCTCTTGGTCTTCGGGCGCAATGGTCACTTGGTTATAACCGGAGTACCCGTTAAGAAAAAAGTAATGACTCTTCCCAGCAAGCCTCTCGATAATCTGATCAATGAATGGTAGTGGGAAATGATCCTTCTTGGTGGCCTCATTCAATCGTCTATAGTCCACACAAACCCTCCAAGAACTGGGTACCCGGGTAGCTATCTCCTCTCCAGACTCACTCACAACTGTAGTGATACCTGTCTTCTTGGGTACCACATGTAACGGACTAACCCACTTGGAGTCGGAGATAGGGTAGATAAAATCGGCGCTCCACCACTTTGATATTTCCTTCATGACCACATCTCGAAGATTCGGGTTCAGCCGTCGCTGGAACTCACGCGAGGGCTTAGCGTCCTCTTCGAGGTAGATATGGTGGGAGCACAGAGCTGGACTAATCCCCTGGAGATCAGCTATACTCCATCCCTTCGCCTTGCGGTTTCTTTCAAGAACCTCCATTAGACGAGATTCTTGTTCTCCAATCAAATCCGCTGAGGTAATGACTGGGTGCATATCTGGCTCACCCGTAAGGAATCTATACTTCAGCAATTGCAGAAAGGGCTTCAATTCTGGACAACTGGGAGTGGCAGATCTGGCTTCTGATATGTCTATGTGAAGGCTACCAGGTCTGCATGAGAGAACTCTCGTTGTGCATGAAAATCTGACGACGTGAACCCTGCTAGTATCTCTATGAACTGTGCTGGCTCGCTCTCCGTCCTAGCTGTCGGCTCAGAAGGAAACAGACAAGGCAAGTAATCATCAAAGTCATCACAATCAATGTCTGAATCCAAGGGATCTGAACTAGAAGAACAAGAATGAAACTCTGCTTCGCCATTCATCCCAAACTGTCAACCTCTAATGTGTCCTCTGCCAGGGGTGCGATATCCAAACTCTCGACTGCCATAAGCTGTAAGTATGCTGAATCTGCGGGAAAGGCAAGGGCTTGTGCTACTGGATCTGTCCAAATGGCTTCATCATCGGTCATCACAAAATCACACTCATGGTGGACGTCTAGCTTAGCCTCTGTCATCTGCTCTGTGTCGCTGAACTGCTCTGAGCATGATGATTCTCTCGCTCTGGTCTCGTTGATCGTCTCTATTTGTATAATCTCACCCTCTACGCGAAAGTACACCTTCCCACTATCATGGTCGGATACCGCCTTGGCAGTGGCCAATAATGGGCGCCCAAGTATGATGGGGGTATCTGTCACCGACTCAGGGATCTCCATGTCCAATACAAAAAAGTTCACGTGGAATTTCAGGCCCTGAATGGTAACAACCACGTCTCTCACCAACCCCTTCGACCTCTTAATCGATCTATCAACAAACTGAAGGACTATCCTGCTACGATGAAGAGTGCCAAACTCGAATCGGTAAGTAAGGCTGCCGGAAGGAGGTTGATAGAAGAGCCACTGTCTAATAGAGTACGATCGAACCGCTACTCCTGAATCTCGCATCTGACATAGGGAGCTCCTGCATCAGGTCTCTTGGCTGGAAATCGATTCTGAATGGCAAAGCGTGTGAAACGTGTGAGCACATGGATCTCATCTCTGTGGTTCCTCCTCTTCATGCGGACTGTAGTCTTCTCTCTCAAGCTCTTTTGGAAGAGGGGGTGTGCTCGAGCGCCTCCTATAGAGTCAGCTGGATCTGGAATCTATCAATCATCTGGTTGCTGAACTCTACCTGTGAGTCTTTTTTGGATTTTCTCTTTTATTCCCCTTCGTCAAGTGGAGTGCTTGAGGGAAAGGGATGGTAGGGGCCTCTTCATATGGAGGACTAGGAAGAGGTTCCTGTGCATGTGAAGGAATGGAATCCATACAAAGATCATCATGCAACACATATAGACTCGAAGTGGATATAGAAACCTTTCCTTTATTCATATTTTTATTCCTTTTCTAGTTACTACAGTCCTGGGATACAAAAGGTGGCAACAGAACATGTGGGAGCTCAATAAAAGTAGAAGTGGTGGCCTCAGTACCACCAACGGCATCTGACTTCGCGGCATCAGCATCACGCTCTGGCTCTACATCTGGTAATGGTGGCATCAGCACCACCGTCTGCATCTGGTGTCACGACGGCCTCAGCACCATCCTCTGGATCTCCATCCTTGGTGGTATCAGCACTACCGTCATCAACATCAATATCAGCAGCATCAACACCACTACTCTCCTCATTCGGTGCTCCTGGTTCCTCGTGTAGATGTCGCTCAGATGAGGCGTCGCCGGCTGACATCCTACCGCTCCTAGTAGTCACGAAATCAGCAACACAAAAAGAAGACATGTCACTCAAATAGTCACTAGGAGAGGTATCCTCTGTAAACTGTACCTACTCATACTTCCTTTTCAAATTGTTCGGATTAGGCTCGATCTGTGCAGGTATGGCGGCCTTTCCCTTGATGATTTCCCTCATCTCCTATCGGAGCTCATCCATTTCCCACCGGAAGGATGCTTGTTGTTTAGAGAGCAAGCGGGCGAGGTCATCTAGAGATGGGTTCTCAAAGTCAGGTGCCTGAGAATCGGAAGTGTTCCCCTGCTGGAAATGAGGCTGTTGCTGCTGAGAATAGTGAGGGGGAGGCTGGGAGTATGTCTGCTGAGGCTGTTGATGCTGCCTCCACTGCTGTCCCTGATAGAAGGGATGAGGACCCTGTTGGTACTACTGGTGGGCGTGATGGGGTTACTGCTGGTGCTGGCTGTTCTACAGACCCGGATATGAAAGCTGCTGCTGGGACGAGGTGCCTCTGGGGGACCAACGGAACCCAAGATGATCACGATGAATCCCGGGCTGTTGTGGGTACCGGTTGTACCATATCCCATCGACTTCCATCAATGGCTCCTGCTCAACAGGCAGTGCAGGGAGAACTGCTAGTGGCTGATCCGGCTGATAGACCACCATCTGAGTGTCCTGAGATGGTGGCGGAAAAGAGTAGTGCTGTAGCTGTTGGGCCGGCTCTGCCTGGGGGTGTGATGAACCTGGCGGTATGAGGTAGAGGGGTAGGTGGAGCTGCTACTGCTGGGATCAGCACGTGACCTGGGAGGCTACTGAGTAGACGTTTGTGCCTCCTGAATGCAAAGAATATACATCTTCAGGTCACTCATGGTCTTCGTCAAAAGGTCCATCTGTACAAGACCTTGACTCTGCATTTTCTCAAGAATCTCGATGCGGTCCAACTTCTCGCTGATGATCCCCATGTCAGCTGCGGTGGATTCAGCCTGAGATGCTACTGCTGATGGTGTATGGGTACCGGCATCGATGCATGCAATCCTATGATATCCAACTACCTGTGGTGGAAGCTTCGACTATGTGTAGACGCGGGCTTGGGCCATGACTGTAGAGTTCTCTGCCATTCCTTCATAATTCTCCAAAAACGCATCTTCTCCCTTGGAGAAATAAGATCCACCACAAGAGGCATTTATAAGCCCATGCAGCTCCGGTGTCAGCCCACAAAAGAAACTCTAAACTAAGTTGGGCTTTGATATGTCGTGATGTGGACACCGGTCAATGAGCTCTCTAAATTGATCTCAAGCCTCGTGGAACTACTCCTTTGGGATCATGGTGAAGTTACTGATCATCGCTCATGCTGCGTTGGTCCGGCCGAGTGGATAGTACTTGTTCAAGTACTCAGTCCGGAGCTGTGCCCAAGAAGTGACATACCTCCCAAGATGTTTCAACCAATAGGCTGCTCTGTCAGCTAAGGAGAATGGGAAGACGATCATCTTGATTGTGTCCTCATCCACCAATCTATCGTAGACAGTGCTGCATATCATCTCAAACTCCTGCAGATGGAGATGAGGCTCCTCGATGGCTAGCCCATGAAACTTGGGCAATAGTTGAATGGTCTGTGGGCGAAGCTCAAAGTTCCCGACGATGGGAGGAAGCTGAATCCATCGGTGGGTGAGGGTCACGACTGGGTTGTGCAACTGCCTCATGGTCATCGGTGGTGGCCTCTCCTGGTTAGGTTCTCCTCCTTCACTTGCTGCTTCTGGTATATCACCGCCCTCAGGTCTGTCTTCTCTTCCCTCTCGCATCTGCACCAGCTCCCTCATAATTTCACCCATGAATACTCCCTGGTCTTTGATCTGTCACTGCATGGTCTCCAGGGATGCTAACAGTGAATTGTTGATGGCAGCTTGGTCATATATGAATGGTGGCGGTCCCTGCTCATCTGGGTGTTCATCTCTGCCGGCCATAGCTTGGGTCTCTGCAAAGGCAAAAGAACCCATCTCAGGTGCCGTCAAATGTTCTGAGCTCTGTGTTGCACTAAACTCTAACACCATTGGACTGATAGAAGAAGAAGGGTGGTCGAGGGGAAACAGGGTGGACGTAAACTCAGGATCGGAGAGTGGGTCTGGACTCCCCGAAGCCGACCTAGATGAATAGGAAGGAGTGCTCGATAGCGGTGCCACCAGACGTGGCCTAAGGGATCTCCTTCCCATCATTTTTATCTGGAAAAGGGCGAATGAGATATGGAATGCAAAGAAGATGTGAAAACAAACCCCCAATTCACCTACGCAACTCTGAGCTGATGACCGTGAAGGTTCGATTAATTATCTTGTCAATTTTAGTTAGGTGATCAATCAGTCTATCAGAGCGATTAAGTGAGCTGTTGGTAACCCGATGCTCCTAGGAGACTGTCCCGAACTAAGGCTAGATCCTTCTCAGTCAGTATGAATTGCGGACCCTTTACCGGCTACCCGATCAATCCACTCTGCAAAGAACGTCACGATCCACTTTACTGGTTACTAAAGAGATCCTCACTGGAGAACGACTAACCCTAGAGCAGTAGTCTGAGAGGAGTTCATGTATGGCTCTATCCTAGTGTGCGGGTCACTCTCTCGCTGCAGATAAATCAACCAATGAGGGGGTTACTCTCCCCAAGACAAATTTTTTTGATGAGGTGAGTTTTAAGGTCAAGTTTGCATTAGCAGTCCCAATTTTGTGATTTTCACTTTTTTAGTCTTTTTCTGAATAAGCACAGTGCCTAACGAATTTTCCGATCTCCTGGTTATTTTAAGTCTAATAAAACGGGGGAGGAAGTCGGAAAAGCCGATGCCCCGATCAAACACAATGATGCATGCAGAGATAGAAATGCGTACCTTGCTCCAACACTCTACATGTAGGGTGATCCGCGCATAAATTAAAGACAAAAATTAAAACAACCTATATGATGCAAGAAGAAATCGGCCTTAAGACAAGAATTTCTACACGAGAAGAATAGTAGCTAAAAGGTCAACAAGAGGGGTCGCAGTCCGGTCTCTAATGCCGATCGGTGTCCGCCACAACGGATCCTGCCAGCGTTGTATACGACCTCTATCAGCACGTGACCCCTCAGGTGATCAAAATAGTTTTTTCTTTTGTAAGTTATTAATTAGGTCCACTTACGATCTATAGGCACATGCAAGATATTAGGTGTGGGGTCCTAATTAATTACGTCACAATCAATATAAAATCCTAAGTCTAGGGGCCAAAATCTTCGTGAATCAAAATAAAAGAAATCGAAGAAAACAAAACCGGCAAAAAACTGCGGAAGCAGACGAGGCCTCCAATGGAACAATCCCTCAGGCACTGGACCTCGTGAAGTGTCGATGTGTCTGAATGTCTTGAATATTACAAGTTATGAGTCACTCTCTCACACAAATAATTACACAAATATATGCAAGAAAATAAATGGAGCTATTCTACAAAATTCTCTAAGTCCACCTTGTGCAGGGGTAGCAGGCCGAAGCCGGCTTCACGTGGGTGCCCAAGCGCCTAGGAAAACACGCCTCCCTCGATCCGCGGTACCTTGCACAAAGTCAACAAAGAGTGGTAAGACATCTCAAAAAAATATATCAATAAATGAAAGAGACAAAAATGTAGACAAGAAATCACAGTCAATCACAAAGAAATGATCTATATGTTGTTGATCCCCGGCAACAACGCCATTTGTTGAAGCAAAAAATCGGTGATCTTACACAAGGCAGGAACTCAGTCGCTCAATTGACCACACGAAATCTGGATCTTCAGACAACAATTAACCCACAACAACAATCAAATAATGACAAGCAATATGTGGAGTTAAAATTTATTATAACTCTACAACAAAAGTGTATAATGAAAGTATGTGTAAAGGTCGAACATAGGGAGCAAGCAAGATAGATCCAAAGATAAATGCTCAAGATGTGAAAGTGATCAAATGCCTACAAGTGTGCTAAGTTTTTTGTAGGTTTTTATTTTTAAATTTTTTATTTAATTTTTGATTTTATAATTTTATATTTTGCTTTTTAATTTACTGATTTTGTATTTTCTTTTTGTATTTTATATTTTTTATATTTTCTTTTCTTTAAATAGAATATATATACAAAGAAAGAAAAGGAGATATAATATATAGAAAAAAATAAGAAAAAATAAGCAAAAATCAGGAAATAAAATCTTTTTGTGTTTTTTATATTTTTCTAATGTTTTTCTGATTTTTCTTTTTTTCCTAATTTTTTGGTATTTTTAAAGTCAAAAATACTGAAAACGGTGAAGAAAAAAAACCTGAAAATAAAATGAGGATGAAAAATATCAAACAATGTCCAAAATTCCTCAAACTAATTTTAAATGAAAGCTAATAAATCAGAGAAATATCAGAGACCAAAATTATATTTTTAGGATTTTTCTGGAATTTTAAGATTTTTATGAAATTTTTAGGGGTTTTTTAATTTTTAAGGATTTTACTTTGAATTCTTTAGTGATTTTTAGATTGAAGTTAAATGACATAAAAACACACAAAATATAATTTTTTGGAATTTTTGAAAGGGTTTTAATATTTTTTGGTATTTTCTAATGCAAACAGTAGCAAAAATGCATGTTTTTGAATTTTTATAAATATAAAAATACAATAAAAATGCAAACTAAAAATATGGCATGAAGGAATAACTAAACAGGAGCCTAAGTTAATGTTTTGGGTATTTTAGGGTTTTATAGATGCATGGAATAAATAGAGACAACAAATAGAAAATACACTCCTAGCAAGGGCATAAATGTAATTATCTAGAATCTCAAGGGCCAAAGTGGAATTTCTCCACAAAATATATAACTATTTAATAAAATTCCAGGACCAAATACAAATTTCCAAACCCGTAGGGGCAAAAGCGCAAAAATCTCACCTCCGACCGTGGTGTGCACGCGCTTGGGGAGGACCTAAATGTAATTAGCAAGAACATGGGGGCTTAACTGCAATTTTTCCAAAAATATTACACTTAATAGAAAAGTTCCTGGACTAAAATGAAATATGAAAACCCATAGGGAGTCCTTGCAAAATGCCCACCACCCAAGTGCATGAGTCACATGAGGTGACGTGGACAAGGACCTAAATACAAATAATGAAAGTTCGAGAGTCTAAATGCAAATATTACAAAACTTTTAAACTGCAAATGAAAGATTTGATACTAATAAATAAATACAAAAATAGACGGGGGCTTAAGTGCAAAATACCCACAGCTAATAACACGTACGCGATCGGACAGCTGGGGGGCGTTCACTTCTCCACGTGGCGCGGGCACAACGCGCGATGAAGGTTTGGATCAAGCGGCTACGATTAGATCCTTCAAGGCTGATCGGACGGCTGTGGTGTGCGAGGATCCAACGGCTGGCGATCGATCTGGAGCAGCGGCGCGATCCAACGGCAGTGGGGGGCGGAGCAAGAACATGGAAGCAACGCCGGCGAGGCAAGCTTTCCCGCTCCAAATCTCGGTCTTCCGGTGGTCTTCAAGCTCCAAAATTGGTCGGCGGCTCCCTGGGGTGGTCCTCTTACTCCTGGGGACTCCAAAAACCTTCGACAGCGTCCGAAGCTCGCTGGAAGGCATGACAGAGCTGGCGGGCTCCTCGTGTTTCCGGCGAGGCTCAAAACGAGCCCCAGACGTCTCCTGTGCGTCTTTGGACCTGCAAGCAACTTTAGACCGACGAGGGCAAAGTGCCTCGGCGGTCGGTGAAGCGAATAGCGACGGGGAACGGTGGTGCGAGATGGCGGCCAGAGCGAGCTCCGGCGAGGGTATGATCTGGATGTTTTAACAGGTGAAACGCGAAGTGAACGATGGAAGATTGATCCTAATGCTAAGGGGAAGAAAACGAGCAAAGGAAATAAAGGAAAAGAGGAGACCTCGCAGGTGGTATACCTGAGGTAGAAGACCTCGACGGCGAGCTTCACCAGAGATGGTGGATACCACTCTGGTCCATGCCGCGACTCGCAAACGATGCTAGGAGGAAGCCTGTCACACTCCCTCGCACGGGCACTCGAAAGGAGGGGGTGGAATCGGTCCAAGAGGGTTCAAATTTGAATGGGAAAGTTGGGGCTCCATATAAAGGGTTGACGATCGGGCTCCATAGCCGAGGGAGAACGGGAGGGTCGATGATCCATTACCCGAAAAATCGAAAGGGCGTGAAAGAGGGATGATCGAGGAGTAAAAGTCGAGAAGGGTGATGCGCAAAATGGTGCAAGAATCGAGCTGAAAAACTCGACAAAAATCAGTGAAAAACGAGGTCTGACACGCTACAGGGCGAAGGGCAGACAGTTGACTGAGGTCAACGCTAATCACCTCCTGGTTGGTCCACGTGGACCAACCAGGAAAAAGCCCCGAAAAATATTTAAAAAGTCATTTCAAACTAGTAAATGAATTAATTATTTTTAGGTTATAAAATAAAAAATATTTGTTATTTTCTGAAGTATTTTATTATGATTTTTAATTATTTTTATGAGGTATAAAAATATAAGTTGCCTTTTTAGGCTTATATAAGTATACACATCTATATATTTTTAATATTTTATTTTATTTTCTATATTTAATTTTATTTATTTTGTTTATTATTTTATAAATTTATAAAATATTTTTATATGCTTAAATATATTTTTATTTTATTTTTCTGAAGTATTTTATACACTTAATAAAATAGAAGTATATTCTTTGTAGGTATATTTATAGGTATTATACCTATGTATTATAGACAAGTATTTTATTTTTGTGTTTTCTTTAAGTTTTTATTCATGTTTTAAGGTATACATATATTATAAATAATATTTACAAAATTATAAAAATATAAAAATAATGAATAAATAATAAAATGAGTATTTTAATCTGTACAAGTATACAATAGGGTTCCAAAACTCAACTTTTAAACTGTAGCTCCGCCAAATGCGAAAACACCTTCATTAAATAGCTTGTTGAAAATTATATACAATTAAAGATGATTTTGATGCGTTTTGAGTTTTTATTAGGGAGATACAAGTTTGGGAAGTTGGGATTCTGGAATCTTATTCAGATCATAACTTTTTATCTGTATATTATTTTTGAGTGAAATCAATTTTGTATTTTTCTATATTTAATTATCTACAAATTTCATGTACAAAGTCTATTTATTTGAGGTATAAAGAGTGGAACCAAAAATAGGTCCCAAAATTAATAAAGAATGGATAAAATAAAAGGTATTTTTATTGTATTCTAGCCCTTATCTCCCCCTATTTTATTCCTTATCGACCTAGTCATCGAGATGCCTAGGTCTCGGGGTTTCGGGTCATAAAATATTTGCAATATTTTATTCTTTTTCTTTTCTATTCTTTATTCTTTTATTTTGGCTTTAAAAACTGCATTTTGTACAATATTTACATACACATGCATGAATGCTAAGATGCACGAATTAAGGGTATTTACATGCATTTGCCAGGGTTTTTGAGGCCAAAATGATAGAATAAAGATGATGAAATGTGGATTCATCACACTACACCTCAATAATTATTATAACCACTATGTAATTTCTATTATCCTTATCAGAATACCCTTATTCCTGGAGATCTCTATCTCCTAAGGTATTCGTAGTTAAGACCTTTTAGATCTCCATCTATAAAGTCTTAATTTCTTGAAGATAAGACTTAGAGATCACTATCTCTAAAGACTTGTCATCTTTGAAGATATTGTTATGACTGCAATCAAGTGTTCTATCTCCATAGTAGAATTAATAACAGTTTACTACTCCCACTACATGACAGACATCTGGATTTTGTACACATCTAGCTCAAACCCAGCTTCTCGGAACTTATGCATAAGGGCAAGTAGTTTTAGCATTCACATCCTCAACTCTTTGAGGTGTTATCCCTTTAGATGGGTCAGTACCATATCTTGAGGGAAAGAAGCCTTTCTTGGATTTTTCCAAAAAAATGGAAATGTCCAAGGTGAACCATTAATGTGACGGTCCTAATACCCTCTTCTCTTTGCTTCTGAACAACTTCAGAACTAAGATCTAAGAGATCTTATCTCAAGGTATGGAACAACCAGTCTATAAAACACTTATTATTATCTTACTTATATCATTCCAAATGATTAGGATGCTATCTACATTTAGCACGATGAACACAATGGCACTCCCACTAAGCTTCACATGGTTCATCAAGATTCTATCTGAAATCATAACATTTATAATTTCATCAAATCTTATGTTCCAAACACAAGAAGCTTATTTTAGTCCAAAGATGGAGTTCCTTAGCTTGCACACCTTGCTTTCCTCAACCATGAACCCCTGGGGATACTTCATGTGAATATCCTCAGAGAGGTATTCATAGAGGATTGCAATCTTGACCTCTATCTTGAAGATGTCAAAGTCAACTTGTATAGCTAAAGTTAGCAATAATTTGATGGGTTTAAGCATGGTGACTAAAGAGAAAGTCTCATCGTAAGCGATGTCTTCTCTTTGGTGTGTGATGAATACCCATTCATCACTCTTTATTCTTTTATTTTAGCTACAAAACCTTTGCAAAACACATGTAGATATGTGTAAATAGAATAAAATATCATAAGGCATGCATTGTGTAAATTACAATAATTAGCATGTTTTTGTGCATAAATAAAAGAATAAAGAAATAAATGAAAAAGAGGGAAATATTTAGAATAAATATTGAGTGACCTAATCCCAAGGGAGGGCTCAGCATGGGCCTGACCGCAAAAGAATCCAAGTAGAGGGAGATAGGGTCAATCTCATGTGTGTACATATACCTATGTATATAAATAAAATTATTTTACTCTTAATAAAAATAAAAATATATTTGTGTTAACTTGTATATATTTGTAAATATAAAATCAAAATAAAAATGGGGAAAACAAAATAAGAATAAAAATAAATAAAATTCCCTTCATCATTGTATATAGACCTTGTATATAGAATACCATAGTTATTTTTTTCCCTTGTAAATAATTAATAAAAATCTAATAAAAATATTTTCACATTCCACATTTCATGATGTAAATAAATAAAATAAAAATTAGAAAAATAAAAATAAAATAAAAAAAATAATTTAAAATCAGTTTCCCACCTTGTATATATACCATGTACATATGTAAATAAAAGTATTTATTTTTCCCTTGTAAATAAATAATAAAAATAAAATAAAAATACTCTTTTATTACAAATTTTATGTTATAAATAAATAAAATATAAAAATGGAATAATTTTATAAAAATAAATCATTAAAAATAAAAATAAAAAATAAATACATGTATATACCTGTATATAATAATAATATAATGTAAATACATAATTTATTTTTCAAAAAAATAAATAAAAATCACTAAAAATTAATTTGAAAATAAATAAACGTTTTTCATGTTTTAAGTTTTTCGAAACAAAATCAATTATTATTTTAAATGAATTTCCAAATAATTACTGAATGGCGGCTTGTGATTGGTCCACGGGGGATTGTTGACCCCCGGTCAACTCTCCCCCCTGGACCAGTCAACTCGGATATGTGCGCCCGACCCATTTTTCTCCAAATTTTTTTCGCTTGATCCGAGCCCCAAATACCCAAACCCCGGGTCCTAATCACACTAGATCCGTTCCTAATCCACGCCCGATGGTTTTTCCTAGGGATCCGAGCTCCGACAACCATGCTCGACCCCTTCTTCTCAGACCCCTAGCTATATATAGCCTCGTCTCCTGCCAACTTTTCACGCTATCCTTGGCTACACACCTTTGTCCCAGGACCTCCACCTTACTCCCCAGAGTGAGAGCTGCGCGAGGAGGGTGACGAAGAGAGGAGATGGCGCCTCCAGCCATCGATCCGGCGACCCCTGTCGCCGTGTGCCACCACGAGGTGCACTGAGCCTCGGAACCTGACGCTTCCTAGAGGCAAGGACCCCCAGAGCTTTGCGAGCTCATCCCCAGTTGACTCCAGCCATCAGGTAGACCCGATTCTTTCTAGTTTCATTTAATTTCCCAGTTCGCCCAAATCACTCCTCCTCCGTCGCCGATCAATTCCGCTCACTCCGCTCATCCAATCGATCATCGGACCATCGATTCACCTTCGCGAGACTTCCTTTCACATTCTTCACCCAGCCATCCCCCTTGGTTCGCCCCGGAACCAAGGTTCGACCTCCTCCGCCATTGCCTCGCCGGAGGTCGCTCACCCGACGCACCCGACCAACCATGTCACTCCTAACCGGGTCGAGGCACTTTGCCCTCGTCCCAGGAAGCCTCCTATGCTGTTTTGCAGGTCAATGCGACCCATCTGAGGGTCGAGTCGTTCGAGCCCCAAAGCTTCCCTCCTCCGACGTCGTCGGGCCGCTCCGGTGGTCCCCGGCCTCATCGGAGGCATATAGCAGCTGCGGACCATCGAGGCGGAGCTGTTCCACATTCCAGTAGCGTCATCGGAGCTTCCCACCGCACGTACTGAACCGGGAAACTTCGCTGGTGGCTTGTTCTTGGAGGAGCCCCTATTGCCGTTCGATCGCTCCTCTTCCGCCAGATGAGATCGTGACCCTTCCTTTGCGGAGCGCTACCAGCCGTTGATCTGACAGAGGAGTTGATCCAGACCGTCCAATTAGCTGAGGAGGCGTGTGTGCACCACAGCCGTCGATCATCCACGTGGCACGCCTCCATCCCTCCGATAATAAGAGGGGTAAATATTCCTTAGGCCCCTGTCTGTTTAGTAGTTCTCGTTAGTCCTGTAAATATTTAGGTGAGTTGTTTTTATTTTTGAATATTTGCATTTAGAACCTCATATTTACTTTATTTTCATTTCAATCCCTGTGTGTGTGAACCACGTGCATCGACACATGAGGATATGGGCTTTTGCACTTTTTATCCTATAGTTCTGGAATGTTATTGTTTGATATTTTATAAATACGATTTGCACTTATACCCCTCTATGTCTGGATCACGTGTGTTACGCGTGCACTTTGGGTTTTTTGCATGTTCTGCCCTGAGCTTTTTACACGTATTATTATTTGTCACCTGAAACTACTTTCTTGCACTTAGGTCCATGTGCACTATAAGCCTCTATTTTATTTAATTAAAATAGTAAATTAAACCCACATTGCGTGAAATTTGGACACGTGGATCTTGCCACTGTGTAAAAATTTCCCTAAATTTTGGGTACATTTTTTAGGCTTTTTGCTATTTTTAATAATTCAAAAACAGTGGTTTTTGTGACTGTCTAGTGTAGAAAATCTAAAAAAATATAAAACCTATTTTAAAAATTCTGGAAAAATTAAGATTTGTTAGTTTTTATGTGTTTGATTTCCTATGCAATTTTGGTGATTTTTAGATATATATATATATAAACCTTAAAATTAAAAAAACCATTAAAAACTTAAAAAAAATCTAAAAAAATATAAAAAACCAAAAAATATAAACTCTTTTTCTGAATTTTTGTTTTTTTATGTATTTTTCATAAAAATTACCTCTAGACTGTGAAAGATCCATTTGATATTTTTCATGGGTCTTTGAAGTCTGGCTGGACAGATTGCTCCTATTTTTGCCCTTTTTGATTTTTAGAAAATTATATAAAAATTGGAAAAATCTGAAAAATTCACCAAAAACATTAAAAACCTAAAAAGCATAAAAATATTTTTGTTTGAATTTTTGTAGCATTTTTGAGTGATTAAATAATTTGTTGAAGTTGCTTGTATTTGCCTTTTTCCTCTTTTTCCTTATTATTAAAAATCCAAAAAAATATAAAAAGAATTAAAAATCCACCAAAAATACTTGTTGTCATTTTATTTTACTTTGAGACTACTTCATAGACCGCGAGGCCAATTCGTGCTCCCTGAGACCGACCCTGGGTGCTATACCAGGTTAATCATATAGCCAGGACCGCTATTTATGTTTTGATTGTTTTAACTCTTTGTTTGGTGGTCTGATTTTGTTTTCTTGATTGAGCTCTGAGTCTCGAGTGACTGAGGTCGCAACGACATTGGCACCTGATTTACCTTAGTCGCTCGGGCGGCTCATCAGAATGCCGCCGTTGTCGGGGAGCACGGCTTAGTAGTTGTTTTTATTTCTCTTTTTGTTTTCTTTTGTTTTTCGCGATTTTCCGTGGCTTTTTCTTCGTCCACGGCTTTTTACAGCTTTTTGTTTTTCTTTTATTTTCATTTTCTTTTATTTTCTTTTATTTTGTTTTGTTTGTTTTGAGTGTTTATTTTTATTCGCATTTTTGTGCATATACCCTGTTCTAGTTTATTTGCTTTGTTTATCTAGTCTGACACATCTGCTTGTTTACTTGCGAGGGCCCGAGGACCGAGGCAGCTCTTCTCGAAAAGCCGACGCAACCGCGGGAATCGGAGGCGGTTCCCTTCTGCGCGGAGCCGCAGGAGAGAGCGAGGAGACTAGCAGGAGTGCGGGAGTAGCTAGATTAGTTTAGTTTGCAATTTTTAGCAGACTATTTATTATTGTAATAATACAGGTACCCAGACTCTTAGACTTGTGGACTTTGCGGTGTCTGTTTCGTCGAGCACCGGTGTGCTCGGGGGACCCCACCGTGGTTTTGTTTTGACTGCTTTTTCTTTTATTTGATTTCACGTGGATTTCTGTGCTTGAGCCCCTAGACTTAGGTTTTTATTTCGTTGAGCCAGGTAGTCTTAGGTCCACAACCCTAATAGAATATCTGTTCCCATAGATCGCGCTTGGACTTAGGCAAATAAACCTGTGCTTCCCGACAATCGAAATTTCTGTTTAGGACGGTTCTCGCACTGCATTCCATATAGATTAGTTTTACATTTATGCGCGGATCATAATTGCATGTAGACTGCTGGAGTCAGGTACGCCTTCTATCTCGTGCATGCAACATTGATTTGTCGCGCATCGGCTTTTCCACTTTCCTCCCCCTGTTTTTCTGGACTTAGGAATAAAAGGAAATCGGAAAATTCGTTAGACGCTTCTTGAAAAATACATAAAAAGAAAAACAATAAAATCAGGACTGCTAATCACACTTGACTTAAAAGACACATCATTGAAAAATCTATCTTGGGGAGAGTAACCCCTCCTTGTTTGGTTTGGATGAGCGAGAGAGTGACCCGCATCCTAGGCTAGAGCCACATCCGATTTCTTGACTGACTACCGGCCTTTTATTCGGGACAGTCGGTTGAGAATATTGGATTCCTCTCAGCTCATGTAATCGCTCTGAAAGACTGACTTGATCACCTAAAATAAAATTGACAAAATAATTGACCGATCTCTTACGGTCTTCAGATCAGTGTGTGTAGGTGAATCAGAGGTTTGCTTTCTCATCTTGTGTGGTTCCAGATCCCTTCTGCATTTTCCCCATCTATCTTCTTCTCCACTCATTCTTCTCTCCCACCCACCACCCTTCAGTCCTTTCTCTTCTTCTCCTTTGTCCCTGGATGATGGTCCCACCTCACCTCTGGCCGACTCTTGCGGCTTCTTCTTCATCTTCTGACCATCAGTCCAGTCCATCTTCAAGGAAGGTCGGATCACCGACCAACCTCCCGCTCCCTCCCTCTCATCCCTATCACTACTCTGGGCATGTTGCTCTAGACGTCCGTAGATATCAGATGGAGCAGATGCGAGACCTGGACGATGCCATTGCTGAGTTGAGAGTGCACTCCGTTCGTGATCAGAGAGAGTAGATGATATCATCAGATAGATTCTACGCCAGATTGATGGAGGAGCAGATAGGACAGGGAGCTCAGTCTGCTTCTACATTAGGACCATTCATCCTGGATTTGGATCTTATTCAGAGACTGCCGACATTTTCAGGGGAGGTGCACGAGGAACCCTATCTTCACCTGTCTGAGTTCGAGGAGTTTTGCAGGACACAGCCTTATTCAGATATCACTGTAGAAGAGTTGATGCTGAGGACCTTCCCGTTCACACTTCAGGACAGTGCCATGAGATGGCACAGACGATTGGGGAGGAGATTTGCTACGTGGGGAGAGCTACGCCGAGAGGTTCTACAGAGATATTTTCCCCAGCGTAGAGCAGAGATGATGTGGTCTTTGATCACTGAGTTTTCAGTAGACTCCCAGGAGCCATTGCACGAAGCATGGCTGAGGTTTCTTGACCTCTTGAGGAGATTTCCTGACCACGGACTTCCACTGACAGACCTTATTGAGATCTCCATGCGAGGGATGACCGCAGAGCAGATAGCACTGGTGATTACCACATGTGGCGGTTCACACCACAGTTCCGACGTTCACTTACTAGATACCATCTCGAGCTTACTTTCATAGAGATCTTTTTCACGAGATGCTGTAGTCGGAACAACACATGAGGATGATGCAGTACCAGTGCAGTGTGTCACATTTCTTGAGGATATAGCTTCTACACACCAGCCCGAGGACTTGGATACTCCAGCACCACAGAGTACAGAGGAGATGACTGCGATAGTAGAGGTTCTGACCCAGAGTCTACTCGAGTTCCCGTTGGTCTTCCAGCTAGAGTTCGAAGCAGCCCCAGAGTTTTCAGTCGACGATTCTTGGATATCAAATCTTCTGATACTCCATGAGCCGGGGGAGCCCCCGCTTTTACAGCCATTGATTCGGCCACTTCAGTGTCCAGTCCCGAAGGAGTCAACTTCTTTTCTGCAGAGACACTTCTCGGAGTCCGACAGATACCATGACTCAGCCCAACAGCCACAGTTCGATATGGGACACCACTTTGAGAGACCAGACACAGATAGTCCCATATTCGAGCCTTTTATCCTCCACTTTGACGAGACAGACACACTTGCTGAGGACCAGATGGCAACCAGCATTGCCGCAGAGCAAGGATCAGCCGCAGACACATTGCCAGCCTCAGTGGTAATGACCAGTACCTTCTCCTGCTTCCAGATTTCTAAGAGCCACATTTCAGATGATGATGCAGCCTGGTGCACCGAGTGGGTGCTTAACAGTAGCGCAGATGCCCTTCTAGATCCTGATCCTCTACTTCTCACCTCTGATCTTGCATTTCTCCCCGAGGGTTATCTGCGGGAGAATGCCACACACGATAAGTACTCGGTTTCACCTTCTGAGAGTGTATCCGATCTGGCGAATCACGAAACCGAGTCTTCTGATCCTTTTGACTCTGAATCATCTCACCTCGACAACCCTCACGAGGATGAGCCGATCTTTGAGATATTCGATGATCTGTCTGATTTCTCTTCATTATATACATCAGATATCAGTTTCCTTAGAGAGTCTCCTAATCTTCACTTTCTATTCCTTTTCGAGACACTGATTGACGTGGAGGACTCCATGAATGATCCATCCTTCTCCACGTTTGATTTCTTCGGCTCTACACTTCCACTCCAGTCTGATCCAGAGCCGATGATTATATTGGTGCTACCGGATCCCGATCACATATTCCCATATCCTTGGCCGGTAGAAGACACCCGCGTGATTTCATACCTGGGTGACCTTCTCTACACTTTTGATTTCGTCGTTGTTCTCATACCGAGACAGCAACGACAGTTCGGCATTCACCTTACAGATGTCGTCCTGAACCTTGACACAGCATTATCCTAGCCTTTGCACCTAGCTAGGGGTGTAAAATCTAGCGCTTGTTGAGAGGCACCTCAACATTGTACCCTTTTGTACATACGCGTTTCGTCTTAGTTTGACTGTTCTTTCTTCCGTTTTTGTTTTCACCCCAGGTCTCGTCTAGGATTATCTTTGCTATACTTAGTATATACCTCATCCTAAGTATAGGGGGTGGAAACACCGAGTTGCTCTTCCGTTCCGTTTCGTCACTTCTGTTGTGACTATACTTAAGGATTCTTCACCTTAAGTATAGAGGGAGTGATGCCTTTCCATCTTGTATATATTTGTTGCTTTCTTCATGTTCATTGCTACCTCTGTTTTACTACCTATACCAAGGGATATTTCACCCTAAGTATAGGGGGGTAGACCCTGTACATTCTTCACTCGGCTTTCCCTTCGTGTACAGCCTGCTATACTTAGGATTAGTTGATCCTAAGTATAAGGAAAATGCCGAGATCCTCTTGATTTCTATTCTTTCATTCGTCTTTGTATATAGCCTTCCTTTTCACTTCCCTATACTAAAAACGAGTTATGTCTTCTTCATCTCTCTTGACTCTGAGGACATCGTTCGAGCTAAGTACTTTCATATATACTTATATACTTTCATATATACTAAGGGGTGTGTATATATTTCATATATACTTTAGCCATAACTCGTACTTTGTGTGAGTGTGTTAATAAATAAAAATGGCTAAAAACCCAAAAATGCATAAAAATTAAAAAATTTTCCTTGTAAATAAACATTCTTTTATTGCACATACATAGCTATTATACAAAATTATTTTTGTAAAAATGTTTGTAAAAACTTTTTGTGTAAATGGTGTGTAAATATCTTGTATATCAAAATTATGTATATAGTACAATTTTTTTCCAAAATGTTTTGAAAATCAAAAGTTTGCAAAAACCTAGTGTAAATTTGTGTACATACTTTGCAAAACTTGCATTCATGCATACATCCATGTTTTCAAAACATTTTTCAAAAATTTTGCACATGTGTAAATATTGTGTAAATAGCATCATTGTAAATACTTGTATAGTTTTTCCTGGATTATAGTTGACATTTAAACTAGTCTGGAATTAATTTGGAAAATGGAGCTTGGTTAAGATCTTAATCTACCTAATTATAAGAGGAACCTTATAGGGCTTAGGGTTAAGGCTTTTCAGGTCCATGGTGACTTAATTCTTTGAGTCCACTAGGCTATGATTATATGTCATCTCAATGAGCCTAAGTAGAGCACTTAACAGCACACACATGACTCATATAGACAATGGATTGACTTGGACACGCATTTTACACCGAGCTCTCTATGGATGAGTTGGTTAGGAGGCAATCTTCCTTGACTTGGGGTAGCATATGAGAGTAGTACTTCTAGGCGGAACCTCTATTCTTCTTATAGTGAAGGAAGTGCGTCTCAACTTGGTCTGGTTGCCATGAGGTCTAATGACAGGAGTTGTGGGTTGCAATAATGCTTCAAAAGAGGGATAGTCTACTAGCTCAAGAGGAAAAACTCCTTATATACATATGCTGCACCTTGTAAATATGTTGTACAGATGCACTTGAAAAAAATTGCAAAAAGAAAATAACTCCAAAAAAGTGGTGGGTCTGATAGAAAATGATAATCCCACCAGAGTATGTATACAGTGCAATAAGCAAAGCTTGAGACTCATGTTCCATCTTAGGTAGCTTGCAGCAGGGAGACTTAGCTACACTGGTTGAGCTCCCAAGGATACATGGCTACACTGGCCATGGTCCATTCTCTTCTTCCCCCTCTTCTTGAGCCGGTTGAACTTGAACTTAGAAGGGAATACCCCGCTCCTCAAGGAAAGAGTGGCCAGATTAGGGTCATAGAGTTACCTTGTTGGGGAGGGTTGTCATTTTGCTACTTCTGAGGAGGAGAGCTATACCTCACTTACACTGTACAAGGAAAGATTCATGGTCTTCAGGGTTTGTGTATGTAGACTTGTTCTGATCTGGATTGTTGAGGAGTCTTGACTATAGATTAGTGGATCTTAGAGGTTGTTAAGTTTTAAACCTAAGTCTAAATAAGGTTCCGACACATTAATAATCCAAAGATCTGACCGAGCTCCATATTTCAATTTAATGAAGGCTAGTTTAATAATCAACATTGATCCATGCATTTTACCTCTCTTTTTCTTTTTCACTTCTTTTTGAAATAAGTGTTTGCTAAGGGAGTAGCAAAGTTTAGTATAGGGGGGTGATGAATACCCATTCATCACTCTTTATTCATTTATTTTAGCTACAAAACCTATGCAAAACACATGTAGATATGTGTAAATAGAATAAAATACCATAAGGCATGCATTGTGTAAATTACAATAATTAGCATGTTTTTGTGCATAAATAAAAGAATAAATAAATAAAAGAAAAAGAAGGAAATATTTAGAATAAATATTGAGTGACCTAATCCTAAGGGAGGGCTCAGCATGGGCCTGACCGCAAAAGAATCCAAGTAGAGGGAATTAGGGTCAATCTCATGTATATACATATACCTATGTATATAAATAAAATTATTTTCCTATTAATAAAAATAAAAATGTATTTGTGTTAACTTGTATATATTTGTAAATATAAAATCAAAATAAAAATGGGGAAAACAAAATAAAAATAAAAATAAATAAAATTCCCTTCATAATTGTATATAGACCTTGTATATAGTATACCATAGCTATTTATTTTCCCTTGTAAATAATTAATAAAAATCTAATAAAAATATTTTCACATTCCACATTTCATGATGTAAATAAATAAAATAAAAATTAGAAAAATAAAAAAAATAAAAAGAAATAAAATAAAATCAGTTTCCCACCTTGTATATATACCATGTATATATGTAAATAAAAGTATTTCTTTTTCCCTTGTAAATAAATAATTAAAATAAAATAAAAATACCCATTTATTCCAAATTTTATGTTATAAATAAATAAAATATAAAAA
This sequence comes from Ottelia alismoides, assembly GCA_037367405.1. Lineage (NCBI taxonomy): Eukaryota > Viridiplantae > Streptophyta > Magnoliopsida > Alismatales > Hydrocharitaceae > Ottelia > Ottelia alismoides. The sequence goes on from JAZKJV010006494.1 coordinate 730,600, forward strand.
TGGAATAATTATATAAAATAAATCATTAAAAATAAAAATAAAAAATAAATACATGTATATACTTGTATATAATAATAATATAATGTAAATACATAATTTTTTTTCAAAAAAATCACTAAAAATTAATTTGAAAATAAATAAACATTTTTCATGTTTTAAGTTTTTTGAAAATAAATTAATTATTATTTTTAAATGAATTTCCAAATAATTACTGAATGGCGGCCTGTGATTGGTCCACGGGGGATTATTGACCCCCGGTCAACACTCCCCCCGGACCAGTCAACTCGGATCTGTGCGCCCGACATGTTTTTCTCCAAATTTTCCCCGCTTGATCCGAGCCCCAAATACCCAAACCCCGGGTCCTAATCACACTAGATCCGTACCTAATCCACGCCTGGTGGTTTTTCCTAGGGATCCGAGCTCCGATAACCATGCCCGACCCCTTCTTCTCGGACCCCTAGCTGTATATAGCCTCATCTCTGGCCAACTTTTCATGCCATCCTTGGCTATGCACCTTTGTCCCAGGACCTCCACCTTACTCCCCAGAGTGACAGCTGCCGAGGAGGGTGTCGAAGAGAGGAGAGGGCGCCTCCAGCCATCGATCCAGCGACCCCTGTCGCCGTGCGCCGCCGCGTGGTGCGCTGAGCCTCGGAACCCGACGCTTCCTAGAGGCAAGGACCCCCAGAGCTCCGCGAGCTCATCCCCAGTCGACTCCAACCATCAGGTAGACCCGATTCTTTCTAGTTTCCTTTAATTTCCCAGTTCGCCCAAATCACTCCTCTTACGTCGCCGATCAATTCCGCTCACTCCGCTCATCCAATCGATCATCGGACCATCGATTTACCTTCGCGAAACTTCCTTTCACGTTTTTCACCCAGCCATCCCCCATGGTTCGCCCCGGAACCAAGGTTCGACCTCCTCCGCCGTCGCCTCGCCGGAGGTCGCTCACCCGACGCATCCGACCAACCACGTCACTCCTAACCAGGTCGAAGCACTTTGCCCTCGACCCAGGAAGCCTCCTATGCTGTTTTGCAGGTCAATGCGACCCATATGAGGGTCGAGTCATTCGAGCCCAGGAGCTTCCCTCCTCCGACGTCGCCGGGCCGCTCCGGTGGTCCCCGGCCTCATCGGAGGCATCTAGCAGCTGCGGACCATCGAGGCAGAGCTGTTCCACATTCCAGCAGCGTCATCGGAGCTTCCCACCGCGTGTACTAAGCCGGCAAACTTTGTCGGCGGATTGTTCTTGGAGGAGCCCCCGTTGCCGTCCGATCGCTCCTTTTCCGCCAGATGAGATCATGACCCTTCCTTTGCGGAGCGCTACCAGCCGTTGATCTGACAGAGGAGCTGATCCGGACCGTCCACTTAGCTGAGGAGGCGTGTGTGCACCACAGCCGTCGATCATCCACGTGGCACGCCTCCATCCCTCCGATAATAAGAGGGGTAAATATTCCTTAGGCCCCTGTCTGTTTAGTATTTCTCGTTAGTTCTGTAAATATTTAGATGAGTTGTTTTTATTTTTGAACATTTGCATTTAGAACCTCAGATTTACTTTATTTGCATTTCAGTCCCTGTGTGTGTGAACCACGTGCATCGACACGTGAGGATCTGGGCTTTTTGCACTTTTTGTCCTATAGTTCTGGAATGTTATTGTTTGATATTTTATAAATAGGATTTGCACTTATACCCCTCTGTGTCTGGATCACGTGTGTTGCGCGTGCACTTTGGGCTTTTTGCATGTTCTGCCCCTGAGCTTTTTACACGTGTTACTATTTGTCACCTGAAACTACTTTTTCTTGCACTTAGGTCCCTGTGCACTATGAGCCTCTATTTTATTTAAATAAAATCGTAAATCAAACCCAAATTGTGTGAAATTTGGATATATGGATCCTGCCACTGTGTAAAAATTTCCTTAAATTTCGGCTACATTTTTGTCTTTTTGCTTTTTTTAATAATTTGAAAACAGTGGTTTTTGTGACTGTCCAGTATAGAAAATCTAAAAAAATATAAAACCTATTTTAAAAATTTTGAAAAAATTAGGATTTGTTAGTTTTTGTGTGTTTGATTTTCTGTGCAGTTTTGGTGATTTTTGGATATATAAAAACCTTAAAAATTAAAAAAAAACCATTAAAAACTTATAAAAATTCTAAAAAATATAGAAAAACAAAAAAATATAAACTCTTTTTCTGAATTTTTGTTTTTGTTTGTATTTTTCATAAAAATTACCTCCAGGCTGTGAAAGACTCATTTGATATTTTTCATGGGTCTTTGAAGTCTAGCTCGACAGATTGCTCATGTTTTTGCCCTTTTTTATTTTTAAAAAATTATAAAAAATTGGAAAATCTGAAAAATTCACCAAAACATTAAAAACCTAAAAAGTATAAAACTATTTTTGTTTGAATTTTTGTAGCATTTTTGAGTGATTAAATAATTTGTTGAAGTTGTTTGTATTTGCCTTTTTCCTCTTTTTCCTTATTATTAAAAATCCAAAAAAATATAAAAAGAATTAAAAATCCACCAAAAATATTTGTTTTTATTTTATTTTACTTTTAGACTACTTCATAGGCCACGGGGCCAATTCGTGCTCCCTGAGACTGACCCTGGGTGCTATACCAGGTTAATCATATAGCCAGGACCGCTATTTATGTTTTGATTATTTTATCTCTTTGTTTGGTGGTCTGATTTTGTTTTCTTGATTGAGCTCTGAGTCTCGAGTGACTGAGGTCGCAACGACATTGCACCTGATTTACCTTAGTCGCTCGGGCGGCTCATCAGAATGGCGCCGTTACCGGGGAGCACGGCTTAGTAGTTATTTTTATTTCTCTTTTTGTTTTCTTTGGTTTTTCACGGTTTTCCGCGGCTTTTTCTTCGTCCGCGGCTTTTCGCAGCTTTTTGTTTTTCTTTTGTTTTCATTTTCTTTATTTTTTTATGTTATTTTTGTTTGTTTTGAGTGTTTATTTTTATTGGCATTTTTGTGCATATACCCTGTTCTACTTTATTTGCTTTGTTTATCTGGTCTGACACATCTGCTTGTTTACTTGCAAGGGCCTGAGGACCGAGGCAGCTCTTCTCGAAGAGCCGACGCAACCGCGGGAATCGGAGGCGGCTCCCTTCTGCAAGGAGCCGCAGGAGAGCGCGAGGAGACTAGCAGGAGTGCGGGAGTAGCTAGATTAGTTTAGTTTGCATTTTTAGTAGACTATTTATTATTGTAATAATACAGGTACCTAGACTCTTAGACTTGTGGACTTTGCGGGGTCTGTTTCGTCGAGCACCAGTGTGCTCGGGGGACCCCACCGTGGTTTTGTTTTGACCGCTTTTTCTTTTATTTGATTTCACGTGGTTTTTTGTGCTTGAGCCCCTAGACTTAGGTTTTTTTTTCGTTGAGCCAGGTAGTCTTAGGTCCACAGCCTTAATAGAATATATGTTCCCATAGATCACGCTTGGACTTAGGCAAATAAACCCGTGCTTCCCGACAATCGAAATTTCTGTTTAGGACAGTTCTCGCACTGCATTCCATATAGATTAGTTTTACATTTATGCGCGGATCGTAATTTCATGTAGACTGCTGGAGTCAGGTATGCCTTCTATCTCATGCATGCATCATTGATTTGCCGCGCATCGGCTTTTCCGCTTTCCTCCCCCTGTTTTTCTGGACTTAGGAATAAAAGGAAATCGGAAAATTCGTTAGACGCTTCTTGAAAAATACATAAAAAGAAAAATAATAAAATCGGGACTGCTAATCACACTTGACCTAAAAGACACATCGTTGAAAAATCTGTCTTTGGGAGAGTAACCCCCTCCTTGTTTGGTTTGGATGAGCGAGAGAGTGACCCGCATCCTAGGCTAGAGCCACATCTGATTTCTTGACTGACTACCGACCTTTTATTCGGGACAGTCAGCTGAGAATATTGGATTCCTCTCAGCTCACATAATCGCTCTGACAGACTGACTTGATCACCTAAAATAAAATTGACAAGATAATTGACCGATCTCTTATGGTCTTCAGCTCAGTGTGCGTAGGTGAATCGGGGGTTTGCTTTCTCATCTTGTGTGGTTCCAGATCCCTTCTGCATTTTCCCCATCTATCTTCTTCTCCACTCATTCTTCTCTCCCACCCACCCCCCTTCAGTCCTTTCTCTTCTTCTACTTTGTCCCTAGATGATGGTCCCATCTCACTTCTGGCCGACTCTTGCAGCTTCTTCTTCATCTTCTGACCATCAGTCCAGTCCATCTTCAAGGGAGGTCGGATCCCCGACCAACCTCCCGCTCCCTCCCTCCCATCCCTATCACTACTCTGGGCATGCTGCACTAGACGTCCGCGGATATCAGATGGAGCAGATGTGAGACCTCGACGATGCCATTGCTGAGTTGAGAGTGCACTCCGTTCGTGATCAGAGAGAGCAAATGAGATCATCAGATAGATTCTACGCCAGATTGATGGAGGAGCAGATAGGACAGGGAGCTCAGTCAGCTTCTACATTAGGACCATTCGTCTTGGATTTGGATCTTATTCAGAGACTGCTGACATTTTCAGGGGAGGTGCACAAGGAGCCCTATCTTCACATGTCCGAGTTCGAGGAGTTTTGCAGGACACAGCCTTATTCAGATATCACTACAGAAGAGTTGATGCTGAGGACCTTCCCGTTCACACTTCAGGACAGAGCCATGAGATGGCACAGACGATTGGGGTGGAGATTTGCTACATGGGAAGAGCTACACCGAGAGTTTCTACAGAGATACTTTTCCCAGCGTAGAGCAGAGATGATGCGGTCTTTGATCACCGAGTTTTCAGTAGTCCCCCAGGAGCCATTGCACGAAGCATTGCCGAGGTTTCTTGACCTCTTGAGGAGATTTCCTGACCACAGACTTCCACTGACAGACCTTATTGAGATCTCCATGCGAGGGAAGACCACATAGCAGATAGCACTGGTGATTACCACATGTGGTAGTTCACACCGCAGTTCCGACATTCACTTACTAGATACCATCTCGAGCTTACTTTCACATAGATCGTTTTCACGAGATGCTGTAGTCGGAACAACACATGAGGATGATGCAGTACCAATGCAGTGTGTCACATTTCATGAGGATACATCTTCTACACACCAGCCCGAGGACTTGGATACTCCAGCACCACAGAGTACAGAGGAGATGACTGCGATAGTAGAGGTTCTGACCCAAAGTCTACTCGAGTTCCCGTTGGTCTTCCAGCTAGAGTTCGAGGTAGCCCCAGAGTTTTCAGTCGACGATTCTTGGATATCAGATCTTCTGATACTCCATGAGCCGGGGGAGCCCCCGCTTTTACAGCCATTGATTCAACCACTTCAGTGTCCAGTCCCAGAGGAGTCAGCTTCTTTTCTGCAGAGACACTTCTTGGAGTCCGACAGATACCATGACTCAGCCCAGCAGCCACAGTTTGATATGGGACACCACTTTGAGATACCAGACACAGATAGTCCCATATTCAAGCCTTTTGTCCTCCACTTTGACGAGACAGACACACTTGCTGAGGACCAGATGGCAGCCTGCATTGCCGTAGAGCAAGGATCAGCCGCAGACACATTGTCAGCCTCCGCGGTGTTGACCAGTACCTTCTCCTGCATCCAGATTGCTGAGAGCCACATTTCAGATGATGATGTAGCCTGGTGCACCGAGTGGGTGCTTAACAGCAGCGTAGATGCCCTTCTAGATCCTGATCCTCTACTTCTCACCTCTGATCTTGCATTTCTCCCCGAGGGTTATCTGCAGGAGAATGCCACACACGATAAGTACTCGGTTTCACCTTCTGAGAGTGTATCCGATCTGGCGAATCACGAAACCGAGTCTTCTGATCCTTTTGACTCTGAGTCATCTCACCTCGACAACCCTCGCGAGGATGAGACGATCCTTGAGATATTCGATGATCTGTCTGATTTCTCTTCATTATATACATCGGATATCAGTTTCCTTAGAGAGTCTCCTGATCTTCACTTTCCATACCTTTTCGAGACACTGATTGACGTGGAGGACTCCATGACTGATCCATCCTTCTCCACGTTTGATTTCTTTGGCTCTACACTTCCACTCCAGTCTGATCCAGAGCCGATGATTATTTTGATGCTACCGGATCCAGATCACATATTCCCATATCCTTGGCTGGTAGCAAACACCCGCCTGATTGCATACCTGGGTGTCCTTCTTTATCCTTTTGATTTTGTCGTTGTTCTCATACTGAGACTGCGAGGACAGTACGGCATTTGCCTTACAGATGCCATCCTGAACCTTGACACAGCATTATCCTAGCCTTTGCGTCCAGCTAGGGGCGTAAAACCTAGCGCTTGTTGAGAGGCACCTCAACATTGTACCCTTTTGTACATACGTGTTTCGTCTTAGTTTGATCGTTCTTTCTTCCGTTTTTGTTTTCACCCCAGGTCTCGTCTAGGATTATCTTTGCTATACTTAGGATATACCTCATCCTAAGTATAGGGGGTGGAAACACCGAGTTGCTCTTCTGTTCCGTTTCATCACTACTGTTGTGCCTATACTTAAGGATTCTTCACCTTAAGTATAGAGGGAGTGATGCCTTTCCATCTTGTATATATTTGTTGCTTTCTTCGTGTTCGTTGCTACCTATGTTTTGTTGCCTATACTAAGGGATATTTCACCCTAAGTATGGGGGGGTAGACCCTGTACATTCTTCACTCGGCTTTCCCTTCATGTACAGCCTGCTATACTTAGGATTAGTTGATCCTAAGTATAGGGGGAAATGCCGAGATCCTCTTGATTTCTATTCTTTCATTCGTCTTTGTATATAGCCTTCCTTTTCACTTCGCTATACTAACTACGAGTTATGTCTTCTTCATCGCTCTTGACTCTGAGGACATCGTTCGAGCTAAGTATAGGGGGGTGTATACATTTCATATATACTTTAGCCATAACTCATACTTTGTGTGAGTGTGTTAATAAATAAAAATGGCTAAAAACCCAAAATTGCATAAAAATTAAAAAATTTTCCTTGTAAATAAACATTCTTTTATTGCACATACATAGCTATTGTACAAAATTATTTTTGTAAAAATGTTTGTAAAAACTTTTTGTGTAAATGGTGTGTAAATATCTTGTATATCAAAATTATGTATATAGTACAATTTTTTTCCAAAATGTTTTGAAAATCAAAAGTTTGCAAAAACCTTGTGTAAATTTGTGTACATACTTTGCAAAACTTGCATTCATGCATACATCCATGTTTTCAAAACATTTTTCAAAAATTTTGCACATGTGTAAATATTGTGTAAATAGCATCATTGTAAATACTTGTATAGTTTTTACTGGATTATAGTTGACATTTAAACTAACATGGAATTAAATTGGAAAATGGAGCTTGGTTAAGATCTTAATCTACCTAATTATAAGAGGAACCTTATAGCGCTTAGGGTTAAGGCTTTTCAGGTCCATGGTGACTTAATTCTTTGAGTCCACTAGGCTATGATCATATGCCATCTCAATGAGCCTAAGTAGAGCACTTAACAGCACACACATGACTCATATAGACAATGTCTTGACTTGGACCCGCACTTTACATCGAGCTCTCTACGGATGAGGTGGTGAGGAGGCAGTCTTCCTAAACTTGGGGTAGCATATGAGGGTAGTACTTCTAGGCGGAACCTCTCTTCTTCTTATAGTGAAGGAAGTGCGTCTCAACTTGGTATGGTTGCCATGAGGTCTAACGACAGGAGTTGTGGGTTGCAATAATGCTTCAAAAGAGGGATAGTCTACTGTCTCAAGAGGAAAAACTCCTTATGTACATATGCTGCACCTTGTAAATATGTTGTACATATGAACTTGAAAAAAATGCAAAAAGAAAATAACTCCAAAAAAGTGGTGGGTCTGATAGAAAATGATAATCCCACCGGAGTATGTATATAGTGCAATAAGCAAAGCTTGAGACTTGTGTTCCATCTTAGGTAGCTTGCAGCAGGGAGACTTAGCTACACTGGTTGAGCTCCCAAGGATACGGGGCTACACTGGCCATGGTCCATTCTCTTCTTCCCTCTCTTCTTGAGCCGGTTGAACTTGAACTTAGAAGGGAATACCCGCTCCTCGAGGAAAGAGTGTCCAGATTAGGGTCATAGAGTTACCTTGTTGGGGAGAGGTGGAGAGCTATACTTCACTTACACTGTACAAGGAAAGATTCATGGTCTTCAGGGTTTGTGTATGTAGACTTGTTCTGATCTGGATTATTGAGGAGTCTTGACTATAGATTTGTGGATCTTAGAGGTTGTTAAGTTTTAAATCTAAGTCTAAATAAGGTTTTGACACATTAATAATCCAAAGATCTGACCGAGCTCCATATTTCAATTTAATGAAGGCTAGTTTAATAATCAGCATTGATCCATGCATTTTACCTCTCTTTTTCTTTTCTTTTTCTTTTTCACTTCTTTTTCAAATAAGTGTTTGCTAAGGGACTAGCAAAGTTTAGTATAGGGGGGTGATGAATACCCATTCATCACTCTTTATTCTTTTATTTTAGCTACAAAACCTATGCAAAACACATGTAGATATGTGTAAATAGAATAAAATACCATAAGGCATGCATTGTGTAAATTACAATAATTAGCATGTTTTTGTGCATAAATAAAAGAATAAATAAATAAAAGAAAAAGAGGGAAATATTTAGAATAAATATTGAGTGACCTAATCCCAAGGGAGGGCTCAGCATGGGCCTGACCGCAAAAGAATCCGAGTAGAGGGAGATAGGGTCAATCTCATGTGTGTACATATACCTATGTATACAAATAAAATTATTTTCCTCTTAATAAAAATAAAAATGTATTTGTGTTAACTTGTATATATTTGTAAATATAAAATCAAAATAAAAATGAGGAAAACAAAATAAAAATAAAAATAAATAAAATTCCCTTCATCATTGTATATAAACCTTGTATATAGAATACCATAGCTATTTATTTTCCCTTGTAAATAATTAATAAAAATCTAATAAAAATATTTTCACATTCCACATTTCATGGTGTAAATAAATAAAATAAAAATTAGAAAAATAAAAATAAAATAAAAAGAAATAAAATAAAATCAGTTTCCCACCTTATATATATACCATGTACATATGTAAATAAAAGTATTTATTTTTCCCTTGTAAATAAATAATAAAAATAAAATAAAAATACCCATTTATTCCAAATTTTATGTTATAAATAAATAAAATATAAAAAAGGAATAATTGTATAAAAATAAACCATTAAAAATAAAAATAAAAAATAAATACATGTATATACTTGTATATAATAATAATATAATGTAAATACATAATTTATTTTTCAAAAAAATAAATAAAAATCACTAAAAATTAATTTGAAAATAAATAAACATTTTTCATGTTTTAAGTTTCCGAAAATAAACCAATTATTATTTTTAAATGAATTTCCAAATAATTACTGAATGGCGGCCTATGATTGGTCCACGGGGGATTGTTGACCCCCGGTCAACTCTCCCCCCGGACCAGTCAACTCGGATATGTGCGCCCGGCCCGTTTTTCTCCAAATTTTCCCCGCTTGATCCGAGCCCCAAATACCCAAACCCCGGGTCCTAATCACATTAGATCCGTTCCTAATCCACGCCTTGTGGTTTTTCCTAGGGATCCGAGCTCCGACAACCATGCCCGACCCCTTCTTCTCGGGCCCCTAGCTGTATATAGCCTCGTCTCCAGCCAACTTTTCACGCCATCCTTGGCTACACACCTTTGTCCCAGGACCTCCACCTTACTCCCCAGAGTGACAACTGCGCGAGGAGGGTGTCGAAGAGAGGAGAGGGCGCCTCCAACCATCGATCCGGCAACCCCTGTCGCCGTGCGCCGCCGCGAGGTGCGCTGAGCCTTGGAACCCGACGCTTCCTAGAGGCAAGGACCCCCAGAGCTCCACGAGCTCATCCCCAGTCGACTCCAGCCATCAGGTAGACCTGATTCTTTCTAGTTTCCTTTAATTTCCCAGTTCGCCCAAATCACTCGTCCTCCGTCGCCGATCAATTCCGCTCACTCCGCTCATCCAATCGATAATCGGACCATCGATTCACCTTCGCGAGACTTCCTTTCACGTTCTTCACCCAGCCATCCCCCTTGGTTCTCCCCGGAACTAAGGTTCGACCTCCTCCGTCGTCGCCTCGCCGGAGGTCGCTCACCCGACGCACCCGACCAACCACGTCACTCCTAACCGGGTCGAGGCACTTTGCCCTCGACCCAGGAAGCCTCCTATGTTGTTTTGCAGGTCAATGCAACCCATCTGAGGGTCGAGTCATTCGAGCCCAGGAGCTTCCCTCCTCCGACGTCGTCGGGCTGCTCCGGTGGTCTCCAGCCTCATTGGAGGCATCTAGCAGCTGCGGACCATCGAGGCGGAGCTGTTCCACATTCCAACAGCATCATTGGAGCTTCCCACCGCACGTACTGAGCCGGCAAACTTTGCCGGCGGCTTGTTCTTAGAGGAGCCCCCGTTGCCGTCTGATCGCTCCTCTTCCGCCAGATGAGATTGTGACCCTTTGCGAAGTGCTACCAGCCGTTGATCTGACAGAGGAGCTGATCCGGACCGTCCACATAGATGAGGAGACGTGCGTGCACCACAGCCGTCGATCATCCACGTGGCACGCCTCCATCCCTCCGATAATAAGAGGGGTAAATATTCCTTAGGCCCCTATCTGTTTAGTATTTCTCGTTAGTCCAGTAAATATTTAGGTGAGTTGTTTTTATTTTTGAACATTTGCATTTAGAACCTCAGATTTACTTTATTTGCATTTCAGTCCCTATGTGTGTGAACCACGTACGTCGACACGTGAGGATCTGGGCTTTTTGCACTTTCTGTCCTATAGTTCTGGAATGTTATTGTTTGATATTTTATAAATAGGATTTGCACTTATACCCTCTGTGTCTGGATCACGTGTGTTGCGCATGCACTTTGGGCTTTTTGCATGTTCTGCCCCTGAGCTTTTTACACGTTTACTATTTGGCACCTGAAACTACTTTTTCTTCCACTTAGGTCCCTGTACACTGTGAGCCTCTATTTTATTTAAATAAAATAGCAAAGTAAACCCAAATTGCATGAAATTTGGAAACAAAGCTCCTGCCACTGTGTAAAAATTTCTTTAAATTTTGGGTACATTTTTTAGGCTTTTTGTTATTTTTAATAATTTGAAAACAGTGGTTTTTGTGACTGTCCAGTGTAGAAAATCTTTAAAAAAATATAAAAACCTATTTTAAAATTTCTAAAAAAATTAGGATTTGTTAATTTTTGTGTGTTTAATTTTCTATGCAATTTTGGTGATTTTTGGATATATCAAAACCTTAAAAATTAAAAAAAAATCTCTAAAAATTATAAAAATTCTAAAAAATTATAGAAAAACCAAAAAAATATAAAATCTTTTTCTGAATTTTTTTTTGTTTGTATTTTTCTTAAAAATTACCTCCACTCTATGAAAAATCCATTTGATATTTTTCATGGGTCTTTGAAGTCTGGCTAGACAGATTGGTCCTGTTTTTGCCCTTTTTGATTTTTAGAAAATTATAAAAAAATTGGAAAAATCTGAAAAATTCACCTAAAACATTAAAAAATCTAAAAAGCATAAAAATATTTTTGTTTGAATTTTTGTAGCATTTTTGAGTGATTAAATAATTTGTTGAAGTTGCTTGTATTTGCCTTTTTCCTCTTTTTCCTTATTATTAAAAATCCAAAAAAATATAAAAAGTATTTAAAATCCACCAAAAATACTTGTTTTTATTTTATTTTACTTTTAGACTACTTCGTAGGCCGTGAGGCCAATTCGTGCTCCCTGAGACCGACCCTGGGTGCTATACCAGGTTAATCATATAGTCAGGACCACTATTTATGTTTTGATTGGTTTATCTCTTTGTTTGGTGGTCTGATTTTGTTTTCTTGATTGAGCTATGAGTCTCGAGTGACTGAGGTCGCAACGACATTGGCACATGATTTACCTTAGTCGCTCGGGCGGCTCATCAGTGTGCAGCTCATGGCTACGAACCGTGCTTTGAAGGTCTCTACCTTCTCATCAGGTTCCCTCTTTCTATTGAAGATCCATTTACACCTTAATGGGTCTTACCCATATAGATGTATCCTCAAGGGTCCATATACAACATTTGTATATGAAGTCTACTTTAGACTTTATTGCTAACATCCATCTTTCCATGATATGATCTCCAGAAGCTTCATCACATGAAGTCAGATCATTGTCAGTTTCAACTGACATATGGAATCCATCTTCAAACTTATTTGAAGAGGTACTAGTGTTTCATCTTTAATTGTCCTTTTAGCTTCCAACTTTAGAACCCTCATTATCTTCTCAAGATTAAATGAGTTCCTTCACTTCATTTTTATCTTTATTCTCAAGAGTCTCATCGTTTAAGAATCACATTCTCATAGAGGAGATTTTTTAAGAATCTCAAGGTCATAAAGTAGGTATCAAATACCATCCTTTATTTTCCTAATGAAGTAGCACTCTTAGGTGTTAAATTCCAGCTTACTTGCTTGGAACCTTATTAAGGATATATATTGTAGTCTATGCTACATATATACCTTAGAAACTAAGAGGTAATTATGCTAAAAATCATCATTTATCAAATCATGTCACACATGATCCAATTGTATCTCCCTACAACTCCTATTGAGTTTAGGTTTATTAGGAGTGAGGTATAAATGATATTCATATCTCTATAAGGTATTCCATGAATTCATCTAATAGGTACTGACTAACTAGATTAAATCAAATTCATTTAATCTTCCTTCAAACTTTGGTTCTAAACCAAAATTGTGAAATCTTTGAACTTTCAAAGGTTTCTAAGTGAAGAGAAGAAATCTCAAATCACAAATAATCATTAATAGATATCACATATCCATATTGTTTATTCTGATATAGATGATTCACATACAACAATATGTATGAGATCTTGAATACCTTGACATCTTACACCATTCTAAGGAAGGGTGTATTGGACATTTTTACTTTTGAATACAATATTCACAAATATGTAAGATTTGAACCTTTTGACAATCTAAAGTTTCATCTCTTACTAGTCTATTGATCACATCAACATACAAATGTCCAAGGCTTGATGCCAGATCATTATCAAATGATCTTCATTCTCCTATTGATCTTTTAAGGTTTAATTTCAGTATTAGAAATGTTAATGAACCATTCATTAATTTTTTAATTTAGTAGAGTCCACAAGATTTTAGATTACTATATGTAATAACTCCATCGTAACTCTTTATGATAGGTCTATTATAGAATTCATGTTTATTTTCAACATTTAGAAATAAACAATGAGTGTATTCTAATATCTAGGTCATAGAGACATTCTCTAAGACTAAGGGCTCTCCCACTGAAAATCACAAGTCCATCTATCCAATAGAGATTGTTACAACAATTGCATTAACATCCATGTGGATGACTATTGAACCTTAAGATCAATTTTTCTAGTCTTCTAAAACATAAGCAACCAATTGCAAGTGTTATTAGAAGAATGAGATACAATTATTAGACTTTGATCTTATCAAATAAGAAAGTCAATTTCAATGATTAAATGTAGATGTAGATTATTCCGATGCACTATCTGGGTCCTTCTCTAAGGATCCTAGATAGACTAGATAGTCACACTATTAATACATCGGCTTATTGCAGTATTGGTATTCATCCAACTATTTGGATGTCATATGGAAGTCACATAAGTACAGTCAACTCTTTGACTTTCCTTCTCACTTGGGTCCAACCCATGCTTCCACTGTTCTCCCTTTATCTATAAACAACCATTGTTTAAGACAAAGGGTCTCTTATGTTGAAAGCAAAAGATTTCAATATAAGAGTATTTCAACATTTATACATGCTTCATTCAATTCATACAATACAAATATTATGAAGCTTCATGAATGACTTGAGTATAGATAGTAGAATGATGACACTCATCATATCTACATACATCTTAACTCTTAAAGATTTTTGGCTCAGGCGGGTATTCAAACAATTTGAATACATCATCTCTGATAGAGCCACCATTCTGCAAGATGCAGATAATCATGTCATTCATGATTAAATGTCGAGAGCACTTATGTATGCCAGAACATCTTATTAGATTTTATAAGGATTATTCGACAATTACGATCATCATCGACATGTCACTTCTAAAGTACATTCGATGAGAGATCAAGCCTATAAAGACATACAAACCCAAGGGTTGTAGTCCTATTGTCTATTTAATTTTCATTCCTCATTATTATGAGGAAGATTTGCACATTGCAACAACATACATTATGTGTCCAACTGCAAGTACAATATCTTGATCATGGATCCAATCCATGATAATTTACTGCTTATTATTGAGTATAAAATTGAGTGGGTTTAATGAAAGATTATCTGAAATAAGAAATTTGCATAAACATATATAAATATATATTTTACTTTGATTTAGGAATTTTTATATCAAAGTTGTCTTGCCTTGTCAACACTGAAAGTTCATTCCTTTAATCACTTTCAATGTAAGAGATATACTTATCATCATATCTCAGCAAGATCTGGGATCTCCTTCCTTATCTTTGTTACATCCCAATAATATGAGAACCTGTAACTCCGATAAAAAGAAGCGGGAACACATTCTGCCTTGCAAGTCCAAATTGCATTTCCCAATTCGGTCTTTAACACCCAGACCCACCACCCCTAAGGTGATGTTGACCCGTCATTAATTGAACCAACCATCAAAAGGAATACAACTCACTATGCGCAATCCAATATCGCCCCAATAATATGAGGACCCGATATTGGGGTCACTACGCATACGTCCTTACTCTTTCGAGAAGCGAAGAGCCCGATCCAAATGGATTGTATGCAGGAGCTGTCACTTCGGACATGCGTCTCTTACATACAATATCTGGCGATGGAACCCTTCGCCTTGACGGGAGACCATGGATGTCACTTGTGTGATCCTCCATATCATATTCAAATTCTAATTAATCATCATGAATCATATTCATTATGATTAATTCTTCCAAGGAAAATAACATCTCTATTAAAAATAGAGTGTTTAATTTTAATTGGACTCCAATTATACTAATCATATTAAATTAATGATCCAATTAATATCCAACAAACAATCTTTATTATTATTTGAATTATGGTATTATCTCAAATACGTATTATTCTGAATTTTAATAATCAGAAAAATACATCGTTGATCTCTCCTGCATTATCAAGTCCCTACCCGCTGTCATGGCCAATACCGACGGGAGTGGGACAAACTGCATACGGTGCAACTGCTACCCCAATACTCCCTGACTAGACACCATATCCACATCAGGAAAAGATAATGCCAAATTGATCATTGTGTACTTGAGATTATAATCGGTCTTTCAACCGAAGTTATACCATTAATAATCAAAACATTTTTTATTAACATATAATGAGATTTTCTAAACAAATCCCAAATCCTATTCAAGCAACATTGTTTGTTGGAAAGTGAATTGTGTAACCAATTGTGATCTAGATCATATCTAATCAGTTATTGGTTAAGAAAATGTCATTTAAGGAAATAATTATCATCAAATATTTCACAAATATTTATCTATAATTATTACAGGAAACTAAATCATTTAATTTCACTAATTAATTAAATGACAATCACAAGGTTCTTGATTAGGAAAGTAATTTCCACCAGTGACCCTCTCTTACAAAAATTAACATATCTCAATCAATTTAAATCCAAATTAAGCAAAGTAAGTTTCCAAAGATTGCTAATTTGATTTACAACAGAATCTAAGTAATTTTCATGCATTTCTAGGCGTTTCAAACCAATAATTAACTCCTTAATTACATCATAATTCGCAGTCCCCGAAACAATGGATACATGTTCACTAATTTGATCATAACTTGAGCAAACGGTTTCGAAATCACACAAACTCAGATCATACGGTTTCCTTATTTAATGGTGAAAAAAATTCAAATTTTATTTTCGTTTTTAAACAATTTAAATAGGGTTGAAAATAATCACAAAACAGAGATGCAAAAATGAAATGCGATAAAACTTTCGCAACCCTAACGAACCCAAGTCGACTTAGGTTTATGGATCGTATCCGAAACCTTCAACCTGACTCTGATACCACTTGAATGATATGAGGAGATCGTTAAGCACATCAAAGAAGCGTGAGGATCGCATCGTTGCGATCGAGAGCGACTAGTTGTACTAGTTGCTCGATGCAGCGGAAATTAAAAGTTTTTATGTGACAAAACCACATGATCCAAGAACACTTCTCGGATCATTTCGTCTAAACCACAAACAAGTAATAGGATTACCTCTTGAAGCGTGATTGCGTTCGAGTCTAAACGAAGAGACCTCCTGTCTCAAGTCCGATCCGACGGAGGAGACGCTTGCGAGCGTGTTGATGAAACACATGATCCTCACAATCCATGTTGATAATATATGCAGCAAATCTCCTGATCTCAACACACGAGATCCAACGTCTTCTTCACGAGCGAGGCACACTGAAGGAGATGGAGATTCACAAGCAATCGAATCGGTAGCATAACGACGATGCTGCGATGATGGAGACTCTCTCTAGGGCATCCATGGTGGACGGCCATGAGAGAGGAAGAGAGAGGGCACGTATAGAGAATGAGAGAGAGAGAGAGCCTTGTGTTTGTCATTAGCATTTGAAGATCAAGGGGTGTCCTATTTATAATATTTTGGGATCCATGGATCTCAATCCATGGGTAACACAAATCCAATGGCTCACATTGATTTGTGTTTCTTTTAATGGCTAAGATTTTGTTGGTAAAAACCAACAACAATTAATTTAATTTGTATTAAATGTATATTGATAAATCAATATGATTTAATCCCAAATTAAATCAATCAAGCATGGAAATTATGTAATGAAGATTGACTCCTTCCATAATATGGAATTTGGTGGCAATCTCATGTAATCTCATGAGATTACATTATTCCATGGAAATCACCAAGATTTACAACAACACTTGTTGTAAATTATTCAACAATAATTCATAATTATTTTATGAATATTGCAATCTTGCCATTGAAAAATTGTGAATTACATTCACAACCCAAAATAAAATGTGAATTACATAGTCAATTAGTTGTCCAATGTGGATCCAATTCACATCAATATTTAATTAACAAATGTAAATTACAAATTATTCTCTCTTATATATTATAAATCACATTTATAATATATATGATTAATATAGATAGTGCAATCCACATTATTCATATCCATGATAATTAAATCACATTTAATCATCTTGGATCTCTATTCTCATGTGCCCAAATAATATGAATCACATTCACTTTATTCACATCTTTGACAATAAAATCACATTTGATTATCTAAGATAACTCTCTTTATAATATGAATTAAATTCATATTATTCATGATAATCAAATCAAATTTAATTATCCATTTTCTCAATGCTCGGATACATATATCAACAATGAAATTATCCTGAACCCTTTCAAAGATAATGCGCTTTCTCCGCAGATACTTGGAGATAAGGATAGGTGATTGTATAGTTCCACGTATAGTGACTTGGATATTGAGATCACATCTCAAATCCAGATCTCGGGCCCCCCATAGATGCCTGATTAAATCAAGACCGCAAATCTAATCTTCTCATTGCATCTAAATCACATTCAGATCAATGTCCAATATTTGGACTAAAATCAGATTATTTCTCTACTGAGAGGAGTCACTAAAATCCATACCCATTTCATCACTCCCTAGGAATGGAAGCGTCATGGTTATACAAATGTTTATGATTACATTACCCTCAGGTGTTCCTAATACATGTACATCCTGCATACTAGAAGACCCTGAATAATCCCGAAGTATAAGATCAATTTTACATTGTCTACTTCAGGGATTTATCATTAAGTTTCTCATTCGATCATTGGGAGTTGGTATCGATCACGTACTTTCCAAAAGCATATATGATACCTAGGTGTTGATCATATACTTTCCAAAAGTATATATCAATCCTTTCAAATTCAGTCAAGCTTCCAAAGCGAGATGACCGTGCACGTAATTTGATTCTTCCCAATATCTCATGAGTGAGCTCATGTCTTCCAGTTCAGGAAATGAACATGTATGATCCCTTTGAGAGATCGTATTACTCATATGCCCTTGTATGCACACCAACGCACCGGTTTATAGACCTTGATTAGGTCATCAACCTATTGGTCTGCCAAATGTACATATTCAGACATATAGTAACACATATGTCTCCGGTCAGAGGATGCGTGCCTATATCATGACAGCATACGACATAGGACTTTGGTTATCTCGATCTCATTAAGTCAACTCTTTGACATAACTAATCTGACACCTCCGAATCTCTATTCCCATGCAGAGGACCTGCATCAAGAGGTCGGTCAGGTATCAGCTAAGTGAGAAAGAATTGCCATCTCCTACTCAGGCTGGAGATCCTCTCTTAATAATCATTTGACGGTACTTGATGAGTCCTCAATCTAAATCTTTAGATATTCATCCAAGCACCAGCCTCTATGATTCAATAATTGAATCAACAGTTATATGATCATTAAGATGGCCATGGTACTTAACCCTAATTGTACTAAGGGGCCTATTATGCAAATTAGTTACTCTTCATTTCATATCAGGGAATGATATTCACAATAACATTTATTGTGTAATGGCTCATCGTGGGCTCGCATGTCCAACACAAGGCTCGACTGGTTGCTCGGGGCTTTACTCAGACGTATGGGGTACATTATCTTGACACATTTTCTCATGTTCCTCGTCATTCTACCTTACGAATTCTTTTATCCGTTGTTGTGATTCAAGATTGGCCCTTGTTTCAATTAGACGTCAAAAATACCTTTTTATATGGTGATCTTCAGGAAGAATTTTACATGCAGCAGCCACCTGGGTTTACTGCCGAGGGGGAGTGTGTACAGGTATGCATGCTTCATAAGGTGATCTATGGCCTAAAGCAGAGCCCGAGAGCTTGGTTCCAGAATCTCTTAGATTTGTTTGAGAAGCAAGGGTTCAAAAGGTCAAATGTAGACCATTCTCTCTTTGTACAGATGACATCCAGAGGTATGACTGTCATTATGGTGTATGTTGACGATATACTCATTACAGGAGATGATATGCAAGGAATAAAAAGAGAAAAATAATTCTTGGGCAGTGAATTCATTACCAAGGATCTAGGAGTACTTAGATATTTCCTTCGATTGGAGTTTGCTAGAAACGAACAAGGACTCATGATGACTCAGAGGAAATATGTCACTGACTTGCTAAATGACACAGGTATGCTTGGATGTCGACCTGCTTCTATACCCATGGATCCAAGCATGAAGATGCATGATGACGATACTGAGGAGGTTGACAAAAGAAGGTACAGGGAACTGGTAGGGAGGCTTCTTCATGTTACTATTACCAGACCAGATATTACATTTGCAGTAAATAAAGTGAACCAGTTTATGGAGCAACCTCGTCAGGTACACATGGATGCTATACATATGATACTAAGGTATCTTAAGTCATCTCCAGGTCTAGGATTGATGTTTAGAAAGGAGGGTGCTATTACTCTCTCAGCATGTGCAGACTATGAAGGGTGCCCGAAGGATAGGAAGTCTACATCAGGCTTTGCTATATTTGTTGGGGAGTCACTTGTCTCATGGAAGAGCAAGAAGCAAACAATAGTTGCTAGATCTAGTGCTGAATCGGAGTATAGAGCTATGGCCCAAGCATGTGCAGAAGTGATGTGGGTTCGTGCAATTCTAACAGATCTACATATAGATGTTCCTCTTCCCATGTCACTAAAATGTGACAATCAGGCTGCATTATTCATTGCAAACAACCCTGCATTTCACGAAAGGACAAAGCATATTGAGGTGGATTGCCATTATATCCGTGATATGATCCATAATGGCTTCATTTCTACAACCCATGTTAGCTTTGGAGACCAAACGACAGACATTCTTACCAAAGCTTTACTTCAGGGTTCCTTCCAGAAGTGCTTATCCAAGACGAGCATGATAGATATCTATGCTCCATCTTGAGGGGGAGTGTAGAAGTTTATTTTATATTTCTGTATCTTTTATTTATTGTTCTTTTCGTTTGTCTACCATATGTAATTTTCCCATATACCACTCCCTATGTAAGAGAGTCTAGGGCTCAAGGAATAAGCACAAGCATTATTTTTCCCAACAGTCTATATAGGGGTTCCAATTTTCTTTTAGATCCTAGATGACTGAAAACTAAGGGAGAATTGGAAAAGTCATGCAATGGAAAGCACAATGATGAATGCATAGTTCAGATAGACTTACAATACTTCCTCGCAATCTCCATGGGGATGTAAGACAAAATTTAAATTTCAGTAAACATATATTTCTAATGCATATACGAGAGACCACACCTAGAACAAGAATTTCTATTAGCGAGTGAGAGAACACATTAATTTGGCTAGATGAAATTTGATCTGGTGTGTATATGATGGACTAGCAATTGATGTGGGATGCCTAACGCCCGTTCTTTGAGGGCTTGCGGTGTCTGACAAGTCGGATCAGACAATCGTTGTGTAGGTCACTCTCACGGCTCTCGGTACCCAATATAGCTAATATCAATCAATAATTAACCTACAATAATATATATGCAAATGAAAATAAAAGAGAGTTAAAATTTATTCGAACTCCACAATAAAAGTGTATAGAACAAGTAAGGTGGATTGTCGAATCACTGAGAATAATGAATGATAGGTATAATTAATAATAATAATAATAATAATAATAATTTTTAGCCTTTTTCTTAATTTAATTGGGTTTTTAATTATATTCAATTTTTATGGGATTTATTTATTTTATATATTTTCATTTTAAATTTTAAACTTTATTTTATTTTAAATTTTACAAAAATTTATTTTTTATTTTTAAAATATAATATATAATTATATATAATGAGAATGATACTATAGTTAATATAAGTAATATATAGAGTATATAGTATATATAGGGTTTTATTTTTTTATTTTATATATATAAATAAAATATAGAAAAAAAATATTTTTTGTATTTTTAATATTTTTATCTGTTTTTGGAAATTTTAATAGAATTTTTGCTAACTTTTATATATTTTTAATGTATTAAAATATACAAATAGTGTACAGAATAAATACCTGAATTTATTTTAGGTCTAATAAATATAAATAAGTCCAAAAGTATCCTAAAAATATTTTTAATATAATAAATATAATAAAGAAAAATACAAGACAAAGAAAAATATTTTGGGTTTTTAATTAATTCTTATTATTTTTATAGTATTTTTAGGATTTTGTTATTTTTAAGGTTTAATTTGTTATTTTTAGTGGTTTTTGGATATATGATAGAATATAGAATAATATATGTACTCTAATTTTTTTGAATTTTAGAGATGTCTTTTTTTGCATTTTAAATAGCAAATAGAGAATAAATGCATATTTATGTACTTTTAGAAAATAGGAAAATGCAATAAATAGCCAAACAAAATATTAAGCATGAAAAGGCATGATTTTAGGCATCTAGTGCAATTTTCTTACTTTTTTAATGCAATATAACTAAATAATAAAAAAAGAAATATGTAAAATAAAAATACAACAAAGGCAATACCAATATGCAATTACATAAAAGATTTAATTCTTGCATGCAAATATCACAGTACCTCATGTGGTGCTACACGTGAGTTGAAGGACGAAATAGAAAATACAAAGTAGTAGAGGTCCCTCTATGCAAAAGTTCCAATTAAGTTTACAAAGCAGCTACAATTTTAAATGATAAAAGCTAATATACAAAAGCGATGGGGGCACTATACAAATTACCCACTAAAGGTGTACCATCAAACGGTTGTTCATGTGCCACGTAGCACTATTTATAGAGATCGGGCGACTGAGGAGTGCAATGTTTCGACTTCAGTCAACGACCCAGATTATATTTGGGTTGCGCCTTAGATCCGACGACACCGGGACAAGGAGGAATAACATGCAAGAACTGGGCCCTAGAGGTCCTTCTATCGTTGATTCCACACGGGCCAGGCACCTTTGATGCTAAGAGGTCCAACACAATCTTAGAGGCACGCAACAACTGTAGCAAGAGGTCTTTATCTGATTTCGTTCCCAATTAACTCTTTGAGCCTTAGTGCCTGTACAGAAATGCTATACGGCTCGAAGGGGTTTCCCTCGACCTGCTTTGAAGCTGGCATGCACAAAGAGATGGAGTGGCGGATGAGCTCCGACATAGGGTGGAGGATGAAGCTCAAAATGTCCTTGATCCTTGTAGGATCAGGATGAAAGATGAGGCGTTCGATGAAGAAATGAAGGGAGAGAGAATGTTGGTGGTTGCGGGTCGAGACGGGTCAAGTTCATAGTGTTATAATGGTTGGAGTAGAATCTCTAGTGTATGATTGAATTGGAAATTAAACTAAGTTGTGGGAATTAGAAGCTACACTATGATGCTGGATTAAAATACAATAGAAATGCGAAAGAAAACAACTCGAACATGCGTAGACATGGAGCAGAAGAGGCTTTGTCGGACCAAGCTCAGCGACACATGGATCACACCTTCTCCGCCACTCTTCTCCACACCGACACCTCCACGAAGTCTCTGCTGACACCAGGGATCTCAAGTGCACGAGGATTGGGGTTACGAATGGGTAGAAGGGGATCAAAAATGAAAAAGATGTGATGTGGAGTTACTTATACAAGCAAGTTTTGGTGACGTTCGAGGTTAGATTGCGTGAGAGGAGAATGGAGTTGGTGGGATCTACAGGGTAGGCGTGGAAGAAGGTTGAGGGGCTGCGGAAGGTTGGAGAGCTCGAGGGACATGGAGTGATGGGTGAGGAGTGGGAAAATGGAGAAGGGAGCTCCCTCATGACTTCTGACAAAGTTAGAGAGTGGGGGAAGGAGTTGACTAGAGGTCAACTTTCCTTGATACTTGGTTTGTCCATATCGACCAATCAAGATAAATCAGGGATTAATTCCCTTACTAAATTAGTTAAAAATAATAAATAATTTTATTAATTAAAAGTCAAAACATGAAAAATGTTTCTTATTTCATGTAATATTTTATGGGTTTATTTATTTATTTTAACAACCTTATTTATTAGGTGCTAATTTTTACAAGTATATATATGTATATTTACCTATATTTCAAGTATTTTATTTTTATTTTATATTTTACTTTATTATTATATATTCATATTTTATATATTTATAATATATTTAAATACATATTTTAAAATTTTATTTTATTTTCCTAATTTTATTTATCTAAAATAAATATGTGTGTGTATATTATATGTACATTATGCCTATAGAGTTTATTGTATTATTAAATTTAACGTATTTCTAATGGTTTAATTTATGTTTATATTTTTAATAAGTTGAAATAATATTCAAAAGTATTTAAAAATATAAGAAATGTAAAAATATAAAGAATAAACTAAATGAATAAAATATACGTGTATATAGTACAATGGGACGCCAGAAGCTAGCTTTTGTATCTTAATCCATTTTTAATGAAATCGCCTTCATTAGATAGATAATTTAATTTTGAGAATAATAGAGGTGAGTTTGATGAATTTTGAGCTTGTCTGGAGAAGATATTAGTATGTGAAGTTCGGTTTACAGCTTTTTCATCTGTGTGTCCTAGTTGTATTGTGTATTATTTGTATATGCAATTATTTTTATAATTTTCTATGTATTTTTATGTACACATTTCATTTTGAACATTCTATTATTTAAAGTGCATAAAATGATAAACAAAATAAGTGAAGTATCGGCTATTTACAGGTTATTAAATTAGGGTTTTGTGTGTATTTTCATACAATTATTGGCCCTATCTCCCCTTACTTTATTCTTGCTCGACCAAGCCAATATTGACTTGATCTCACGGTTTAGGGCCATTCAGTTGATCCATTTATTTTTTTCTTGTATTTTTGTATTTAAATATAAGTATTTATGCATTATTTACATATAAATAATGAATAATTTGTACAATTTATCTGTATTTCCATGTGTTTGGATAAGGATTTAAATGTAAAGTGGAAGAATAAAGGTAGATGAATGGCTATTCATCAATATATTAAAAGTGAAGTGTGGTTCTAATCCTACGAGCACAAGAATAATCCTAATACCTCTAATAGTCGCGATGCAATACTAGAACTATGCCAACCACACATAATGGGCTCGATGGGAAAGTGTCTTCTGTCCATATACAAAGCGCGAGAACTCAAACGGGAATCGTTGGATATCAGATAATTATTACAAATTATTTAAAAATATTGAAAAAAATCACTCTCTCTCCAAATAAATTTAAAAATGCTTCTTCGCGCCTCTTCAGCGGGCTTGGTCCATGACAATCGTAGAATCATCCTATTTAATTCATCATTTTAATTATTGTTGTTGGGTAATTCAGGATCCGTAAAAAATGACCACACCGAGAAGATAATATGGAAAATTAATTCTCATTGTGGTCATATATTTATTTTACTAAAGTAAGTCCTAAGGTCGAACTCATGGAGGTAATATGAGGGTTCAGAACTATCTCCAACTAATCTAGAAGATTAGGTTTTCAAAGAAGACTATTTTTATCTAGGGTTTATATATTTTTTAGCTTTTTATAGGTTTTTAATATAAGATGTGTAATTAATTTGAACAAATATGATGCATGGATTTTAAAAATAACTTAATGCATGAAATAATGCTATGTTATGTGGAGCAATAAAAGCAGATGTATTTTTTTAATAAATTCTAAAAGATGACGAATGATGCAATATGCAAGATAAATAATATAGGAACAAGACAAGAGTAAGCAGTCAAGCCAAACAATTACCTCAAGTCAAGGAAGCCTCGCCATTAGGTTAATTTGTGATCAAATAATGTCTAGTTAATATCTAATCAAATACCCTAATATATAGTTATTACGAGCAATGATGATCAATAATGGTGGATGAACGTGCTCGAAATTAACAAAATAAATCCTCAAATTATTAAAATCAGGTAGGTTCCTAAAATTGATATCCCAAGATTTTGTATGATAGAGCAAGTCAATAGGTTCAAAATGACATGAAAATCACTGAAATCCGACAATAGATGCTTAGGTTATGAATAAATAAAGTCTAGGGGGAAATGTAAATAAAATAATAAAATATTCTCAAATATACCCTCCTGAAGGGGCTTTCTTGCAATTTACCAAAGACGTCTGGATCTCTCATGCAAATTACCCCAGACAGGGGTATATCTACGATTTCGAATGTGTGGGGGGGATGTCACAATTTTCCTAAAGTCACAAGCACTAAACGCGTGACACAATTTTCCTTTGCATTGTTTGCCCATGCATCACTTGAATTTGCATAAAAACCGATAAAAATACATGCATCATATCATCACTTAGCATAGTGCTTCATAAAATGCATATGGACCTGGAATTGAGATTAATTGACATTGAACTTCAAGAATCAATATTCAAAAGCCTTAATTAAGCAGCTGTATCCCTGTGTTCGACCTTGGTACACTTGCCAAGCACAAATATTCCACAGCATTCAAAGACTGTGGTTTTTGCTGAACAAAATTCGCCTCCTATACTACGACTTAAGATATATTTATTATAGAGGCGAATTCTACGCTAATCAAATGGCGCCGTTGCCGGGGATACGGCTTTGCTTAATTTTTGAATTTTGATTTTTTTTAATTAATTCAATAATTTCTTGGTCCTAATTTCATGCATCATTTCTTTGCATTATTTTGCTGATTTAATTTCTCGGAGTTCTAACTTTTCTCTTTTGTGGCAGGGCCCATGAAAATCGGGGATGCCTGATCGTCATGGAGGCGCAAAGTCGGGAGCTTCAGCTGAAGAGGCCGCAAAAGAAGCCGTGAAGATTTCTAAGATTTTTGTCAGTCAAATTTTGCATTGCATGTTGTAAAAAAAAAAAACTTGCATCTGCATATTTATTTTCAGAATTGCATTTTGTAAAAAAAAAAATCCCCCCCCCCCCACACACACTCACACCTACACTGCACATACTCACCCCACCAACCCCCTGTATATTTCTATCTCTCTCTCTCTCTCTGTGTGTATATATATTCTTCATAAACCCCCCCCCCTAACACAGACCTTACTTAGGCTATTTGTAGCCTAAGTATAGGGGGGACCTGCCTGCTCTTCCTTCCCTCGTCCCGTCTTCTTGTACTTAGGCCAATTTTGGCCTAAGTATAGGGGGACTCTCCTCCTCAGTTCCGCTATATCTCCCTGTACTTGAACCGAGCCTTGGCTTCATGGCACTTGTGCTATGAGGACATAGCAAATTTTAAGTATAGGGGGGTATACCGTATATTATTGTATATTACTTTAGCCTTAGCTCGCGTTTTTAAAACTTTTTAATTTTCGGGCTGGGTTTTGGTAAACTAGTGAACTGAGTAAAATCCTGTAAAAATTAAAATTTTGAGGGATTAATCTTTGTAAATAACCCTTTTTCAAAAAAAAAATGAAAAATTAAAAATGTTTTTCGGAATTTGGCTCTGACTACTAGGCTTAGTAAACATTTTCAGTGAGGGAACCTCGGTCTCCCTTAGCAGAGTGGGTGGTTTAAAGGACACCGCATATGGCACCGTCCTTAAGGATCACGGGTCTCGACCCGCACTTACACCCATACTGGCTGAGAGTGGATACTTTTATTTATTTGAGCCTGGGTCAGTCATTGTCTCTCCGACAAAAAAAAAACTATAAAACCCATAAAAATCTGCAAAAATCAAAAATCACACAAAAATTCACTAACCCATGGAGTTGGTGTTTTCCTGACACATTCACACTCACGCAAGGCTTGAGGAATTTGAGGACACTGGATCTCTGGGATCTAGAGAGTCTGAGTTAACATACCTTAGTCATTAGGGTTTTCATGACTTAAATATCCATACTCCTCTGGTTTGAAAGATTTGAGTGCTATATTGCACTCTTAATCTCTACTTTCAAGAAAATATGATCAGCACAGTCACTTCCACAACTGCATGATTGATGAGCTGAGATGAGATATCACTTGAGGAACTAGGACCATGGATTTAAGTTTAGACCTGATCTAAGGATATTCGAGGATGGGATAAAGTTAATGAAGGCTTCAGAAAACCTGAGTGTCAGCAAAACCCTAGCCAGTATGTGAACAAGATTCATATGCTATCTCTTGATATTTACCTAAAAGTGCCAGGGTGTGTTGAAACTTAAAGAAACTTGTTGATCAGTGTGCGCCAATCTCTTGGTAAAAGCAGTGGAGCTAGCCAACAAAAGAAATAAAATGTTAAAGAAAAGCTCTAAAATCAAAGTCAATTCCAAATGAGCTTCCACCAATGGCGAGCGCTCCCAAAATTTTCAAAGTGTCCACTTGGACCAAGCGCTAATTAGGACCAAGGAGTCGGGCTGACACCACAAAAAGGGCCCTGCATCGTAAGCGATACAAGTCTGGGTGTCGAAGGTATCTTAGATACTCAGAAAAGACACACCCCGGTGTACTCCCAGAAAAACAAGTGCAGACGACTCCAACTCTCTTGACGGACACATTGATCAACAAGATAATAATTTACAAGTGTTGAGTAAAAGGCACTCGAGAGGCCCCTTGTTCCAATGTGAGGGTGAGAAAATTAGACACAATCCCATGTCCCTCCATCATCTGGCCGTCCATCTACATTTTAAAGTCTGACAAACTAAAGAGATGGTTGACTGAAGCAAGAGTAGACTTCTTCCCTAGTATTGAGGATTAGGTCTAGAGGAGAGTCTTTGGGACTGGAACCCTGGGTGATACATCGACTCGGCTCTCATGAAATGCAGTACACTAAATGTCATATATGTACAAAAAGAGAGTCTGATAATCAGAGAAGTTGGATTCCTTCTGACTAAGGCTTGGATAAACCCAGAATTTTAGGATCACTTAGGTCAAGGGTCTTCGAAAGATCAAGCCTTGAATTTTTCACACGCAGTGTCAGGAATTAATCCGACTCCTTCATTCTTTAGATGCTCGAGGACGAGCATGGTTTAAGTATAGGGGTATGATGAATCTCGTATTCATCATGCTAAAATATCCTTATTAAAATCCCTGCTTAAACAAACCAATAAAAATCACCTCTAATTCTTTGATTTTATCATGTACTATATTGTGTATAATTAGCCTTTAATTATTTGTCCTTATTTTTCTGTAATTATTTTATCACTCAAAAACTCTTAAAAATTAGGTAGATAAGTTGTGTATATTTCACTGACCCTTAAAAAGATAAAAAATTACAAAAACAACTCAAAACCACAAAATCGGTGTTTTTATCCCCTTAAAAATACCCCCAAAAATAGCTTTTGTACAGATGACCTCTTTTGGCTTTTTGACCAACATGAAAGTTGTAGATCTCATCGAGACGAGCAACTTTCATGTTTTGACTTTTTCCAGATTCGGCCTCTAACTATTTCTTTTCTATTTTTCTTTGTTTTTATTTCTTAAATTATTCTGATTGAGCCACGTGGCGCCCCCTGGGCCGCCCACGTGGCCCGCTCTCCTTCCCGCCATCTGGCGCCCATTCTGGGCCGTTAGATCCCCTTCCAATCGCCCCCATCTCATCCGTCCATCCCCGCTCCAATCTACAACCGTCTGATCGGATCTCTGATCAAGATCTGACCGCTCCCTCGCGCCTCATCCACAACCACAGGATCAACCCCCTCATCCACGGTCCTCCACCTGCCACGACGCTCCACCATCTCAGCCCTCCGATTCTGCTAACCATCCAATGCCTAACAACCTGCCACGTCATCCCCTCATCCACCACCATTGGATCCCCAACATCTTCCAATCCACACCGTCCTTCACCGCCTCAATGCCAACCGTCCGATCAGATCCTAAGGATCTGATCACAACCATTTGCCTACGCTCGAACGGTGGCCGTTGGATCACATGATCCAACGGACCACAGCTCGTCTCCTTCCTCCGAAACCTTCGTTCCAGCCGTTACCACTCGCCTAACCCCCGCTCCCCCTTCCTTTTTTTGGCAAGCCATCTCCGGCTACCTCTCCCTCTCATAACGCCTCTCCCTCGAAGCCCTTCCCTCCGTCTTCCTCGCGCCACCATCCATTGCCCTCGCCGTTACCCCCCTCTCCATTAACACCCCGATCAAAGTCAGCCCCCACCTCCGTAACCGTCAAACTCTTCCACCTATAAATCGCCCTCCACAGCCACCGGAGTTCAGGGTCCACCATTATTGGGTCTTCACCTAGTTTCCTCCGCCCCTCCGGTGACAGCGGAGGGGCGGAATGTAGAGGCGAAGATGGTGATTACCCGGTGTCGACCCGTGGCTCCTCTGCCGCGTATCGGGCGTCTCTAGCGTCCCCTGAGCTCCATGTCAAGATCGGGCATGCTGGGCAAAGACCCCCGAGCTCCATTGGAGCTCAAGCATAGGTCACCTCCTCCGCAAATACCTCGCTCCGGCGAGGTGGTTTTTTTTGTTTCAATTTCTTCGATTTTTACTTCCTTCTGTCTTCACTGCCACCCCCATCTGATCACCTCGCAACCTTCATCACCTCACCAGGACCCTCGCCGACCCCTTCCCGTTCTCCAGAACCTCCCCGCTCCGACTCGCCTCTTCTCCCGCTCCGCCGGAGAAGACGACCCTTGGGCCTCCATTCCCGACACCCCACAGGCCCCCACTCACTTCTCCCCACTCACGCACCTTCCGCACGCACGCTTCGGCTAATCTAACTATTGCAGGATCTCAATGGCCGGAGTATGCGTCGGCGCATCTTCAAGCTTTCCTCCTCCGGCGATGCTCCACCATCCGACACCTCCGACATGCCTCGGAGCATCGCTGGAGTCCCATCGTCTTCGCGGCGTCTCCAGATCTCTTCTCTGACCATCACCAGACCTCGCAAGGCTCGGCGGAGCTCGATCGTGTCCACCGGAGACCCGCCTTCTCCGGCGGGCCAAGGAGGAGGATGAAGGTACAGGCACCGTCCGATCCTCCTGATCGGACGGTCCTGATGAAGACACGTAGAGGACCCGAGCCTCTTCCCCAACCTATAGGCTCGGGTCATCCGAGCCTCCTGACAGACCTCCAGAAGATGCCACGTTTCCCGAAGCAGCGGCTCTGACCCGAGCCTGAGTCCTCACGTGTAGCGCACGTGAGGGCTTGGGTAAATTGCAAGGAAAGACCCGAAGTTTCAAGTATTTACGTTTTGGTCCCCAGGCACGTGCTTCATGCGTGTGCCTGGGTATTTTACAGGGAGACCCTCCAGGTTTTGAAGATTTGCAAAAAGGCCCCTGCGCGCACATGGAGAATTTACATCTGGGCCCAGGCGGTTTTCTCTATTTGCATTTAGGTCCCTCCAGGGACCTAAATGCAATAATTATCCTTTATTTTTCTTGCATTTTTATTACATTTATGCCCTTGCACTGTTTTTAGCATAACTTGAGCATCGTAGGTCCAAATTGCATGATTTTAGTGTCGTTTTGATCCTTGTTTTGTCCTCTACAATCTAGCATACTTATTTGTCTCATTGGACAATGTTTTAAATTAAGTGAATTTTTATGTCAAAAATGGGACCTAGCTCTACTTGTCTTGCTTGATTTCATGACCGATTTTTAATGATGTGTTCAAAATGGCTCTAACTTCTTTATATATTGTGTTGCTCTTATTTTAGGGTATAATTGTAGCATTTGATTCATCATGCGTGTTCCTTTGCATTGTTTGCCCATGCATCACTTGAATTTGCATAAAAACCGATAAAAATACATGCATCATATCATCACTTAGCATAGTGCTTCATAAAATGCATATGGACCTGGAATTGAGATTAATTGACATTGAACTTCAAGAATCAATATTCAAAAGCCTTAATTAAGCAGCTGTATCCCTGTGTTCGACCTTGGTACACTTGCCAAGCACAAATATTCCACAGCATTCAAAGACTGTGGTTTTTGCTGAACAAAATTCGCCTCCTATACTACGACTTAAGATATATTTATTATAGAGGCGAATTCTACGCTAATCAAATGGCGCCGTTGCCGGGGATACGGCTTTGCTTAATTTTTGAATTTTGATTTTTTTTAATTAATTCAATAATTTCTTGGTCCTAATTTCATGCATCATTTCTTTGCATTATTTTGCTGATTTAATTTCTCGGAGTTCTAACTTTTCTCTTTTGTGGCAGGGCCCATGAAAATCGGGGACGCCTGATCGTCATGGAGGCGCAAAGTCGGGAGCTTCAGCTGAAGAGGCCGCAAAAGAAGCCGTGAAGATTTCTAAGATTTTTATCAGTCAAATTTTGCATTGCATGTTGTAAAAAAAAAAAAACTTGCATCTGCATATTTATTTTCAGAATTGCATTTTGTAAAAAAAAAAAAATCCCCCCCCCCACACACACTCACACCTACACTGCACATACTCACCCCACCAACCCCCTGTATATTTCTATCTCTCTCTCTCTCTGTGTGTGTATATATATTCTTCATAAACCCCCCCCCCCTAACACAGACCTTACTTAGGCTATTTGTAGCCTAAGTATAGGGGGGACCTGCCTGCTCTTCCTTCCCTCGTCCCGTCTTCTTGTACTTAGGCCAATTTTGGCCTAAGTATAGGGGGACTCTCCTCCTCAGTTCCGCTATATCTCCCTGTACTTGAACCGAGCCTTGGCTTCATGGCACTTGTGCTATGAGGACATAGCAAATTTTAAGTATAGGGGGGTATACCGTATATTATTGTATATTACTTTAGCCTTAGCTCGCGTTTTTAAAACTTTTTAATTTTCGGGCTGGGTTTTGGTAAACTAGTGAACTGAGTAAAATCCTGTAAAAATTAAAATTTTGAGGGATTAATCTTTGTAAATAACCCTTTTTCAAAAAAAAATGAAAAATTAAAAATGTTTTTCGGAATTTGGCTCTGACTACTAGGCTTAGTAAACATTTTCAGTGAGGGAACCTCGGTCTCCCTTAGCAGAGTGGGTGGTTTAAAGGACACCGCATATGGCACCGTCCTTAAGGATCACGGGTCTCGACCCGCACTTACACCCATACTGGCTGAGAGTGGATACTTTTATTTATTTGAGCCTGGGTCAGTCATTGTCTCTCCGACAAAAAAAAAACTATAAAACCCATAAAAATCTGCAAAAATCAAAAATCACACAAAAATTCACTAACCCATGGAGTTGGTGTTTTCCTGACACATTCACACTCACGCAAGGCTTGAGGAATTTGAGGACACTGGATCTCTGGGATCTAGAGAGTCTGAGTTAACATACCTTAGTCATTAGGGTTTTCATGACTTAAATATCCATACTCCTCTGGTTTGAAAGATTTGAGTGCTATATTGCACTCTTAATCTCTACTTTCAAGAAAATATGATCAGCACAGTCACTTCCACAACTGCATGATTGATGAGCTGAGATGAGATATCACTTGAGGAACTAGGACCATGGATTTAAGTTTAGACCTGATCTAAGGATATTCGAGGATGGGATAAAGTTAATGAAGGCTTCAGAAAACCTGAGTGTCAGCAAAACCCTAGCCAGTATGTGAACAAGATTCATATGCTATCTCTTGATATTTACCTAAAAGTGCCAGGGTGTGTTGAAACTTAAAGAAACTTGTTGATCAGTGTGCGCCAATCTCTTGGTAAAAGCAGTGGAGCTAGCCAACAAAAGAAATGAAATGTTAAAGAAAAGCTCTAAAATCAAAGTCAATTCCAAATGAGCTTCCACCAATGGCGAGCGCTCCCAAAATTTTCAAAGTGTCCACTTGGACCAAGCGCTAATTAGGACCAAGGAGTCGGGCTGACACCACAAAAAGGGCCCTGCATCGTAAGCGATACAAGTCTGGGTGTCGAAGGTATCTTAGATACTCAGAAAAGACACACCCCGGTGTACTCCCAGAAAAACAAGTGCAGACGACTCCAACTCTCTTGACGGACACATTGATCAACAAGATAATAATTTACAAGTGTTGAGTAAAAGGCACTCGAGAGGCCCCTTGTTCCAATGTGAGGGTGAGAAAATTAGACACAATCCCATGTCCCTCCATCATCTGGCCGTCCATCTACATTTTAAAGTCTGACAAACTAAAGAGATGGTTGACTGAAGCAAGAGTAGACTTCTTCCCTAGTATTGAGGATTAGGTCTAGAGGAGAGTCTTTGGGACTGGAACCCTGGGTGATACATCGACTCGGCTCTCATGAAATGCAGTACACTAAATGTCATATATGTACAAAAAGAGAGTCTGATAATCAGAGAAGTTGGATTCCTTCTGACTAAGGCTTGGATAAACCCAGAATTTTAGGATCACTTAGGTCAAGGGTCTTCGAAAGATCAAGCCTTGAATTTTTCACACGCAGTGTCAGGAATTAATCCGACTCCTTCATTCTTTAGATGCTCGAGGACGAGCATGGTTTAAGTATAGGGGTATGATGAATCTCGTATTCATCATGCTAAAATATCCTTATTAAAATCCCTGCTTAAACAAACCAATAAAAATCACCTCTAATTCTTTGATTTTATCATGTACTATATTGTGTATAATTAGCCTTTAATTATTTGTCCTTATTTTTCTGTAATTATTTTATCACTCAAAAACTCTTAAAAATTAGGTAGATAAGTTGTGTATATTTCACTGACCCTTAAAAAGATAAAAAATTACAAAAACAACTCAAAACCACAAAATCGGTGTTTTTATCCCCTTAAAAATACCCCCAAAAATAGCTTTTGTACAGATGACCTCTTTTGGCTTTTTGACCAACATGAAAGTTGTAGATCTCATCGAGACGAGCAACTTTCATGTTTTGACTTTTTCCAGATTCGGCCTCTAACTATTTCTTTTCTATTTTTCTTTGTTTTTATTTCTTAAATTATTCTGATTGGGCCACGTGGCGCCCCCTGGGCCGCCCACGTGGCCCGCTCTCCTTCCCGCCATCTGGCGCCCATTCTGGGCCGTTAGATCCCCTTCCAATCGCCCCCATCTCATCCGTCCATCCCCGCTCCAATCTACAACCGTCTGATCGGATCTCTGATCAAGATCTGACCGCTCCCTCGCGCCTCATCCACAACCACAGGATCAACCCCCTCATCCACGGTCCTCCACCTGCCACGACGCTCCACCATCTCAGCCCTCCGATTCTGCTAACCATCCAATGCCTAACAACCTGCCACGTCATCCCCTCATCCACCACCATTGGATCCCCAACATCTTCCAATCCACACCGTCCTTCACCGCCTCAATGCCAACCGTCCGATCAGATCCTAAGGATCTGATCACAACCATTTGCCTACGCTCGAACGGTGGCCGTTGGATCACATGATCCAACGGACCACAGCTCGTCTCCTTCCTCCGAAACCTTCGTTCCAGCCGTTACCACTCGCCTAACCCCCGCTCCCCCTTCCTTTTTTTGGCAAGCCATCTCCGGCTACCTCTCCCTCTCATAACGCCTCTCCCTCGAAGCCCTTCCCTCCGTCTTCCTCGCGCCACCATCCATTGCCCTCGCCGTTACCCCCCTCTCCATTAACACCCCGATCAAAGTCGGCCCCCACCTCCGTAACCGTCAAACTCTTCCACCTATAAATCACCCTCCACAGCCACCGGAGTTCAGGGTCCACCATTATTGGGTCTTCACCTAGTTTCCTCCGCCCCTCCGGTGACAGCGGAGGGGCGGAATGTAGAGGCGAAGATGGTGATTACCCGGTGTCGACCCGTGGCTCCTCTGCCGCGTATCGGGCGTCTCTAGCGTCCCCTGAGCTCCATGTCAAGATCGGGCATGCTGGGCAAAGACCCCCGAGCTCCATTGGAGCTCAAGCATAGGTCACCTCCTCCGCAAATACCTCGCTCCGGCGAGGTGGTTTTTTTTGTTTCAATTTCTTCGATTTTTACTTCCTTCTGTCTTCACTGCCACCCCCATCTGATCACCTCGCAACCTTCATCACCTCACCAGGACCCTCGCCGACCCCTTCCCGTTCTCCAGAACCTCCCCGCTCCGACTCGCCTCTTCTCCCGCTCCGCCGGAGAAGACGACCCTTGGGCCTCCATTCCCGACACCCCACAGGCCCCCACTCACTTCTCCCCACTCACGCACCTTCCGCACGCACGCTTCGGCTAATCTAACTATTGCAGGATCTCAATGGCCGGAGTATGCGTCGGCGCATCTTCAAGCTTTCCTCCTCCGGCGATGCTCCACCATCCGACACCTCCGACATGCCTCGGAGCATCGCTGGAGTCCCATCGTCTTCGCGGCGTCTCCAGATCTCTTCTCTGACCATCACCAGACCTCGCAAGGCTCGGCGGAGCTCGATCGTGTCCACCGGAGACCCGCCTTCTCCGGCGGGCCAAGGAGGAGGATGAAGGTACAGGCACCGTCCGATCCTCCTGATCGGACGGTCCTGATGAAGACACGTAGAGGACCCGAGCCTCTTCCCCAACCTATAGGCTCGGGTCATCCGAGCCTCCTGACAGACCTCCAGAAGATGCCACGTTTCCCGAAGCAGCGGCTCTGACCCGAGCCTGAGTCCTCACGTGTAGCGCACGTGAGGGCTTGGGTAAATTGCAAGGAAAGACCCGAAGTTTCAAGTATTTACGTTTTGGTCCCCAGGCACGTGCTTCATGCGTGTGCCTGGGTATTTTACAGGGAGACCCTCCAGGTTTTGAAGATTTGCAAAAAGGCCCCTGCGCGCACATGGAGAATTTACATCTGGGCCCAGGCGGTTTTCTCTATTTGCATTTAGGTCCATCCAGGGACCTAAATGCAATAATTATCCTTTATTTTTCTTGCATTTTTATTACATTTATGCCCTTGCACTGTTTTTAGCATAACTTGAGCATCGTAGGTCCAAATTGCATGATTTTAGTGTCGTTTTGATCCTTGTTTTGTCCTCTACAATCTAGCATACTTATTTGTCTCATTGGACAATGTTTTAAATTAAGTGAATTTTTATGTCAAAAATGGGACC
Organism: Ottelia alismoides; assembly: GCA_037367405.1. Classification (NCBI taxonomy): domain Eukaryota; kingdom Viridiplantae; phylum Streptophyta; class Magnoliopsida; order Alismatales; family Hydrocharitaceae; genus Ottelia; species Ottelia alismoides. Next base: position 766,583 of record JAZKJV010006494.1, read on the forward strand.
TAGCTCTACTTGTCTTGCTTGATTTCATGACCGATTTTTAATGATGTGTTCAAAATGGCTCTAACTTCTTTATATATTGTGTTGCTCTTATTTTAGGGTATAATTGTAGCATTTGATTCATCATGCGTGTTCCTTTGCATTGTTTGCCCATGCATCACTTGAATTTGCATAAAAACCGATAAAAATACATGCATCATATCATCACTTAGCATAGTGCTTCATAAAATGCATATGGACCTGGAATTGAGATTAATTGACATTGAACTTCAAGAATCAATATTCAAAAGCCTTAATTAAGCAGCTGTATCCCTGTGTTCGACCTTGGTACACTTGCCAAGCACAAATATTCCACAGCATTCAAAGACTGTGGTTTTTGCTGAACAAAATTCGCCTCCTATACTACGACTTAAGATATATTTATTATAGAGGCGAATTCTACGCTAATCAAATGGCGCCGTTGCCGGGGATACGGCTTTGCTTAATTTTTGAATTTTGATTTTTTTTAATTAATTCAATAATTTCTTGGTCCTAATTTCATGCATCATTTCTTTGCATTATTTTGCTGATTTAATTTCTCGGAGTTCTAACTTTTCTCTTTTGTGGCAGGGCCCATGAAAATCGGGGACGCCTGATCGTCATGGAGGCGCAAAGTCGGGAGCTTCAGCTGAAGAGGCCGCAAAAGAAGCCGTGAAGATTTCTAAGATTTTTATCAGTCAAATTTTGCATTGCATGTTGTAAAAAAAAAACTTGCATCTGCATATTTATTTTCAGAATTGCATTTTGTAAAAAAAAAAAAATCCCCCCCCCCCCACACACACTCACACCTACACTGCACATACTCACCCCACCAACCCCCTGTATATTTCTCTCTCTCTCTCTCTCTGTGTGTGTATATATATTCTTCATAAACCCCCCCCCCTAACACAGACCTTACTTAGGCTATTTGTAGCCTAAGTATAGGGGGGACCTGCCTGCTCTTCCTTCCCTCGTCCCGTCTTCTTGTACTTAGGCCAATTTTGGCCTAAGTATAGGGGGACTCTCCTCCTCAGTTCCGCTATATCTCCCTGTACTTGAACCGAGCCTTGGCTTCATGGCACTTGTGCTATGAGGACATAGCAAATTTTAAGTATAGGGGGGTATACCGTATATTATTGTATATTACTTTAGCCTTAGCTCGCGTTTTTAAAACTTTTTAATTTTCGGGCTGGGTTTTGGTAAACTAGTGAACTGAGTAAAATCCTGTAAAAATTAAAATTTTGAGGGATTAATCTTTGTAAATAACCCTTTTTCAAAAAAAAATGAAAAATTAAAAATGTTTTTCGGAATTTGGCTCTGACTACTAGGCTTAGTAAACATTTTCAGTGAGGGAACCTCGGTCTCCCTTAGCAGAGTGGGTGGTTTAAAGGACACCGCATATGGCACCGTCCTTAAGGATCACGGGTCTCGACCCGCACTTACACCCATACTGGCTGAGAGTGGATACTTTTATTTATTTGAGCCTGGGTCAGTCATTGTCTCTCCGACAAAAAAAAACTATAAAACCCATAAAAATCTGCAAAAATCAAAAATCACACAAAAATTCACTAACCCATGGAGTTGGTGTTTTCCTGACACATTCACACTCACGCAAGGCTTGAGGAATTTGAGGACACTGGATCTCTGGGATCTAGAGAGTCTGAGTTAACATACCTTAGTCATTAGGGTTTTCATGACTTAAATATCCATACTCCTCTGGTTTGAAAGATTTGAGTGCTATATTGCACTCTTAATCTCTACTTTCAAGAAAATATGATCAGCACAGTCACTTCCACAACTGCATGATTGATGAGCTGAGATGAGATATCACTTGAGGAACTAGGACCATGGATTTAAGTTTAGACCTGATCTAAGGATATTCGAGGATGGGATAAAGTTAATGAAGGCTTCAGAAAACCTGAGTGTCAGCAAAACCCTAGCCAGTATGTGAACAAGATTCATATGCTATCTCTTGATATTTACCTAAAAGTGCCAGGGTGTGTTGAAACTTAAAGAAACTTGTTGATCAGTGTGCGCCAATCTCTTGGTAAAAGCAGTGGAGCTAGCCAACAAAAGAAATGAAATGTTAAAGAAAAGCTCTAAAATCAAAGTCAATTCCAAATGAGCTTCCACCAATGGCGAGCGCTCCCAAAATTTTCAAAGTGTCCACTTGGACCAAGCGCTAATTAGGACCAAGGAGTCGGGCTGACACCACAAAAAGGGCCCTGCATCGTAAGCGATACAAGTCTGGGTGTCGAAGGTATCTTAGATACTCAGAAAAGACACACCCCGGTGTACTCCCAGAAAAACAAGTGCAGACGACTCCAACTCTCTTGACGGACACATTGATCAACAAGATAATAATTTACAAGTGTTGAGTAAAAGGCACTCGAGAGGCCCCTTGTTCCAATGTGAGGGTGAGAAAATTAGACACAATCCCATGTCCCTCCATCATCTGGCCGTCCATCTACATTTTAAAGTCTGACAAACTAAAGAGATGGTTGACTGAAGCAAGAGTAGACTTCTTCCCTAGTATTGAGGATTGGGTCTAGAGGAGAGTCTTTGGGACTGGAACCCTGGGTGATACATCGACTCGGCTCTCATGAAATGCAGTACACTAAATGTCATATATGTACAAAAAGAGAGTCTGATAATCAGAGAAGTTGGATTCCTTCTGACTAAGGCTTGGATAAACCCAGAATTTTAGGATCACTTAGGTCAAGGGTCTTCGAAAGATCAAGCCTTGAATTTTTCACACGCAGTGTCAGGAATTAATCCGACTCCTTCATTCTTTAGATGCTCGAGGACGAGCATGGTTTAAGTATAGGGGTATGATGAATCTCGTATTCATCATGCTAAAATATCCTTATTAAAATCCCTGCTTAAACAAACCAATAAAAATCACCTCTAATTCTTTGATTTTATCATGTACTATATTGTGTATAATTAGCCTTTAATTATTTGTCCTTATTTTTCTGTAATTATTTTATCACTCAAAAACTCTTAAAAATTAGGTAGATAAGTTGTGTATATTTCACTGACCCTTAAAAAGATAAAAAATTACAAAAACAACTCAAAACCACAAAATCGGTGTTTTTATCCCCTTAAAAATACCCCCAAAAATAGCTTTTGTACAGATGACCTCTTTTGGCTTTTTGACCAACATGAAAGTTGTAGATCTCATCGAGACGAGCAACTTTCATGTTTTGACTTTTTCCAGATTCGGCCTCTAACTATTTCTTTTCTATTTTTCTTTGTTTTTATTTCTTAAATTATTCTGATTGGGCCACGTGGCGCCCCCTGGGCCGCCCACGTGGCCCGCTCTCCTTCCCGCCATCTGGCGCCCATTCTGGGCCGTTAGATCCCCTTCCAATCGCCCCCATCTCATCCGTCCATCCCCGCTCCAATCTACAACCGTCTGATCGGATCTCTGATCAAGATCTGACCGCTCCCTCGCGCCTCATCCACAGCCACAGGATCAACCCCCTCATCCACGGTCCTCCACCTGCCACGACGCTCCACCATCTCAGCCCTCCGATTCTGCTAACCATCCAATGCCTAACAACCTGCCACGTCATCCCCTCATCCACCACCATTGGATCCCCAACATCTTCCAATCCACACCGTCCTTCACCGCCTCAATGCCAACCGTCCGATCAGATCCTAAGGATCTGATCACAACCATTTGCCTACGCTCGAACGGTGGCCGTTGGATCACATGATCCAACGGACCACAGCTCGTCTCCTTCCTCCGAAACCTTCGTTCCAGCCGTTACCACTCGCCTAACCCCCGCTCCCCCTTCCTTTTTTTGGCAAGCCATCTCCGGCTACCTCTCCCTCTCATAACGCCTCTCCCTCGAAGCCCTTCCCTCCGTCTTCCTCGCGCCACCATCCATTGCCCTCGCCGTTACCCCCCTCTCCATTAACACCCCGATCAAAGTCGGCCCCCACCTCCGTAACCGTCAAACTCTTCCACCTATAAATCACCCTCCACAGCCACCGGAGTTCAGGGTCCACCATTATTGGGTCTTCACCTAGTTTCCTCCGCCCCTCCGGTGACAGCGGAGGGGCGGAATGTAGAGGCGAAGATGGTGATTACCCGGTGTCGACCCGTGGCTCCTCTGCCGCGTATCGGGCGTCTCTAGCGTCCCCTGAGCTCCATGTCAAGATCGGGCATGCTGGGCAAAGACCCCCGAGCTCCATTGGAGCTCAAGCATAGGTCACCTCCTCCGCAAATACCTCGCTCCGGCGAGGTGGTTTTTTTTGTTTCAATTTCTTCGATTTTTACTTCCTTCTGTCTTCACTGCCACCCCCATCTGATCACCTCGCAACCTTCATCACCTCACCAGGACCCTCGCCGACCCCTTCCCGTTCTCCAGAACCTCCCCGCTCCGACTCGCCTCTTCTCCCGCTCCGCCGGAGAAGACGACCCTTGGGCCTCCATTCCCGACACCCCACAGGCCCCCACTCACTTCTCCCCACTCACGCACCTTCCGCACGCACGCTTCGGCTAATCTAACTATTGCAGGATCTCAATGGCCGGAGTATGCGTCGGCGCATCTTCAAGCTTTCCTCCTCCGGCGATGCTCCACCATCCGACACCTCCGACATGCCTCGGAGCATCGCTGGAGTCCCATCGTCTTCGCGGCGTCTCCAGATCTCTTCTCTGACCATCACCAGACCTCGCAAGGCTCGGCGGAGCTCGATCGTGTCCACCGGAGACCCGCCTTCTCCGGCGGGCCAAGGAGGAGGATGAAGGTACAGGCACCGTCCGATCCTCCTGATCGGACGGTCCTGATGAAGACACGTAGAGGACCCGAGCCTCTTCCCCAACCTATAGGCTCGGGTCATCCGAGCCTCCTGACAGACCTCCAGAAGATGCCATGTTTCCCGAAGCAGCGGCTCTGACCCGAGCCTGAGTCCTCACGTGTAGCGCACGTGAGGGCTTGGGTAAATTGCAAGGAAAGACCCGAAGTTTCAAGTATTTACGTTTTGGTCCCCAGGCACGTGCTTCATGCGTGTGCCTGGGTATTTTACAGGGAGACCCTCCAGGTTTTGAAGATTTGCAAAAAGGCCCCTGCGCGCACATGGAGAATTTACATCTGGGCCCAGGCGGTTTTCTCTATTTGCATTTAGGTCCCTCCAGGGACCTAAATGCAATAATTATCCTTTATTTTTCTTGCATTTTTATTACATTTATGCCCTTGCACTGTTTTTAGCATAACTTGAGCATCGTAGGTCCAAATTGCATGATTTTAGTGTCGTTTTGATCCTTGTTTTGTCCTCTACAATCTAACATACTTATTTGTCTCATTGGACAATGTTTTAAATTAAGTGAATTTTTATGTCAAAAATGGGACCTAGCTCTACTTGTCTTGCTTGATTTCATGACCGATTTTTAATGATGTGTTCAAAATGGCTCTAACTTCTTTATATATTGTATTGCTCTTATTTTAGGGTATAATTGTAGCATTTGATTCATCATGCGTGTTCCTTTGCATTGTTTGCCCATGCATCACTTGAATTTGCATAAAAACCGATAAAAATACATGCATCATATCATCACTTAGCATAGTGCTTCATAAAATGCATATGGACCTGGAATTGAGATTAATTGACATTGAACTTCAAGAATCAATATTCAAAAGCCTTAATTAAGCAGCTGTATCCCTGTGTTCGACCTTGGTACACTTGCCAAGCACAAATATTCCACAGCATTCAAAGACTGTGGTTTTTGCTGAACAAAATTCGCCTCCTATACTACGACTTAAGATATATTTATTATAGAGGCGAATTCTACGCTCATCAATGCACATGCGCATGAAGGGGGAAAGGTGGAAATGCATGGCCATTGGATTGATATCGATTCAACATCCCACGTAGGGGGGCGCTGCAGGACAAGGTGGGGAGGTGGACTAGGTTGAGCAGGATTGACCAAAAGGTGGAGATGGGCCAATCACATAGCTCCATGCAGCGCATTGACTTTGACCATGCTACATAATGCAAAAATAAAGAAATAAAATAGAAAATGGCCTTTAATGCAAAAATGACCAACAAAAAATGTTCATCTAGATGCAAGCTACAGAGTTCATGAAGGACTCGGATACCATTGAACTCAACTATGCAAGATGTGATTTTTTGATGATATTTCATACATAAAACACCATTTTTTGTAGTTTTGTATTTTTTATTTGATTTTCTGCAGATGTATTTCGTATGAAAACATCAAACATGATGTGACATTATGTCATGGACACAACTATAGTTTTTTAGATTTTTGTGGATTGAGCTAATGCCAGAATAAATATGGGAAGTGAAATTTGTGCAGGTGGATTAAGTCGATAAGATCAAGTCAGAATGTATCTTTTTCATTGCTTTTTCTGATTTGTCGGGATTTTGATTTGTATGTTTAGTTAAAACATTGAATGAAATAAAGAAATGAAAAAAAATAAAGAAGAGTTGAATATGTACATAAAATGGTAGATCAAAAATCACTAAAAATGTACAGTGTACAATTAGGAACCGAAATCCAAATGAACTCTGATTCATTGCTGCCTCCCGTAGGAGTCTGGGTCGTGTCTCAATCCCAGTGTGGCTGATCATCCTCTCGGACCAGCTACTGATCATCGCCTTCGTAAGCCATTGCCTCACCAGCTAGCTAATCAGATGCGAGCCCCTCCTCGGGCGGATTCCTCCTTTTGCTCCTCAGCCTACGGGGTATTAGCAACCATTTCCAGTTGTTGTTCCCCTCCCAAGGGCAGGTTCTTATGCATTACTCACCCGTCTGCAACAGGAAACACCACTTCCCATCTGACTTGCATGTGTTAAGCATGCCGCCAGTGTTCATCCTGAGCCAGGATCAAACTCTCCATTAGATTCATAGTTGGCCTTGATTTATAGATAAGTGAATGTCATTAATTCAAAAGTGAGTAGAGTGAAACTGGATGTGAGAGATATCAGCTTTTATGATGTTTTGTCTTGAAATTAGGGTTTGGGTTTTTTTCAAGTATTTATAAGTTAGTATTTTTAGGATTTTTCTTTGATTAAGGTTAGTGATATATACACAATGAAGTTAGTTTCATGTCACTTGGAGTTAGCATGAATTATAAAAAGGATAAAACTAGGTGAAAATGCACAGATGGTCATGATTGCAAAATGAAATGCTAATTTATGAAAATTATTTACAAGTGCATGGAAGTTAATTTTTAGAGATTAACATATGAATGGACTTAATTTTCAGGACGAAGCTCTATTTTCAGCTAATTAGAGTGATGAATCATATATTCATCAACCTCCTATACTTAAATGTTGCTCGTCCTCGAGCAACTAAAAATGAAGAGGTGAAATGAGATTGGGTTCCATACCAAGATCATGAACAAAATGTGAAATGGAGCTCGACCCGACCTTTGGATTAATAATCTGGCAGAACTCCTATGAGAATTAGGATTATAGAATCAACACATCATTGTACATGTTCTGTTCAGAAGTCGTCTTAGCAATCCTCCTCCCAAAGCGTACCCCATGAATATTGAACATATGTCTCATACGTGTGAAGGGTGTTATCTCTCCCCATTCGAAATGTCAGACTACCATGTAGACCTCTCCTCTAGTAACTCATCCTCAGGGAGTCAGGTATTTCCTTCTAAATTCACAACAAATAAGGTGGAAGAAGTCTGGAAGAATGAGAAAAGAACTGGTGTGACATGTGTAGTCACATCTTATGTGAAGCTTAGCAAGTTTAACCAAGTTTCCACCACGATATGCAGACTATCTGAAGCTTGGACCATTGTGGTCAATTACACATTAGTAGTTGGCTTCTTTTGATGTAAATTTTGTTTCTACGTATCTTGATCTTTTTGTGCCCCAACGGATATAGAATCTTTTGTTCTACCCGTGGTTTGGTGTCATAGAAAAATTGTGCTAACAATCTATTCCTCATCAAAAGCTTTATTTCAATCTGTACTTCAGTCGTTAGATGTCCACGCTACCAGAAAAGTGACCCACACTGTCTTACAACACACATTCTGAGTTGAGCTAAGTGCATAGTGCTAAAATACAGATTAATTCCCTTTTCAAGAGTCATACTTAGAATGAGACAACCATGTTAGACACTAAGAGTCGAAGTCTGAACATTGTTATGCGGAACTCGAAGAATTAAGTCCAAGACCTGAAGCTTGTAAAATCCTATTTCTCGATGAAGTTCCTCTGAAATTTAAGTGGATTAAGGTCAGGTCAAGACTACTCACAGTTTTTACTCATGACTCGATTCAGAACCCACAGGCTTTTCACCAATGCAAACACATGGAATATTGGATGAAGTACATAAGCATGAGATGCAAATTTTTTTAATTAATTTTCTTATGGTTATATACACATTGTACATATTTACAACTATTTTACATATTTTACATATTTTACATATTGAATTAGTTTTATATACAGAAAATACAATACCATGTAGTACGGTGCCATGTGGAGTATGTACACAATGCAACTCGTCCCCCTATACTTAGTGTATGCTAAGTATAGAAGGATGCAAAAGAAGAAGGGAGAGAGATATAAGCCCCCCTATACTTAGGTTGTCGGTCATCTTAAGTATATAAAAGAGTAAAAACGTGGCGGTTGAGGTAAAGATGAGGAGAAGATGACTATAAATAGGGTAGCATCGGTTCCCCCTATACTTAGGTTTTTGCCCAAGTATAAAAGAAGTACAAAGGAATCGATGGGATTAGGAGAATGTATAGAGGTTAGGAGTGAGAGAACTCATAAGGATTCTGAGATGTGAAATGTGCACGTGCAAGTTGTCATGCAAAGCCTGCTGGTATGTCTCTTGGATCTGCTTCATACATGATGATTCCTTTTACTCTTGGTAGTTGATCATCTGGTATAACGAACGACTTCAATAGATGCCCATTCACCAAAAATGCTGGTGTGCACCCTCTATGAGTTCTGAAATATCAACACTTCTGCTCTCATGCATTACTCGGACAATGTAGGACCCCGTCAACTTAGATTTCAAATTGCCTTGGAAAATATTCAACTTCGCATTAATCAACCATATTTTCTACCCAGGGATAAAAACTTTCCTCTTGATGCGTTTATTCTGGCCATTTCTTCATTTATCCTTGTAGATCATGTTGTTGTCATATGCTCGGTTTCTGATCTCCACTAACTCATTCAAGTACATCTCTCTCTCTCTCTCTCTGTTTCTGACCCAAGTGATTATTCCAATTGGTTTTCTTAATGGCTTTTTCTGATTTATGCACTAACTCTGTGGGAAAATGGCATGGCCTTCCAAAAATCATCATGAATAGGGAAGTACCTAGTGGAGTCTTATAAGTTGTATGGTAAGCCCACAAAACTTGGTCCAAAAGTTGGGGCCGGTTCTTCCTTTTAAGGCAGACGAGCTTCTATAGAATGCTCTTTACTTCCATATTCGACACCTCACCATGCCACTGGATTGTGGTTGTATGGGCTAGCGACATGATGTTGGATGCCATAGTCCTTCAACAACTTCTTCAGCTACCAATTCACGAAAAGGCTACCCCCCAAGACCTTGGGAACCCTGAACCTAGAAATTATGTTCTCCTTGACAAACTTACAAATAGTTTTACTATATGTGGCTCGGGTTGGGATAACCTCCACCCACCTAGACAAGTAGTCTACCGCTAAAAGGATATACTCAAAACTTAGCTTCCAAGAAATGGGCCCATGAAATGCCAATGCACTCAGGTCTTGGGCCAATCATGGGGAACATGTCTAGAAACCATGTACTTGACCATATTGACATACCACGGAACAGAGTCAACAGTAAAAATTGACTCATCAAGAAAGAAGACTCGAATTGGGGCAGGGTTAGAAGATTCTTCTTGTTCGAGATGGGAGAGGTAATCAACCAATATGTTCTTCACCCTAGGTCTATGATGAGTCTGCATTTCATCATCTTTATTCATTTATTTTAGCGTAAAATCTCTTATAAAACACATGTATATAATACTAACTTCATATTCTTACTAACTTGCATCTATTTACTATTTTAACCTAAAATAAATAACGAAAGAAAGAAAGGAAAAATAAAGAAAATAAAAGAAAAAAGAAAAGAAGACGGTATACATGTAATAGATACAGGCTGACCCAAACCCCGGGAGAAGGTCAAGACTTGACCTAATCGACCATGAATAAAGTAGGGGGAGATAGGGTCCTTAATCAGAAAATCCAAAAAATGTGTTGTGTATATTTGTATACTTACACTATTTTATTTGTAAAAAATTGACCTCAAACTAAATAATGTTCAAAATAAAAGATGTAAATAAAAATATTTTCTAAATAATAAAAATATTTGCAAAATCAAATCATGTATAAAATAAAAGTAACCACATCCGGAAAAAGCTATAAAGCGATAATTAAAAGACCAACTTCGGCTCCATATGAACTCAAATTGAACAAGCTCGCTCATTGTATTCTAAATTAAATTATCTTTAAAATGGCTGTGATTTCATAATTTTTGGAGTTACAATTTGAAAGACGATTTTCTGGGATGGTTTATGCAATTTTACCGTTTATTTATATATATTATATTTGTAAATACTTGTAAATATTTTTAATAATTATTTAAAATGAAAAAAATAATATAAAAATTTTAAAACAAAAAAATCTTATTTAACTATGTATATAATGTATTATATGTATATAATATATGTATATAATTGATATTCTTAAATAACCACCGTAAAAAATAAAAATTTAACATTTATTATTCAATTAAATAAAGTGACAAAATACAAAAAAAATAATTTGTGTAAATAATTTTAACCCTAATTTATTTTTTATCTTTATCTCATTTCAAATTCTTTCTTTTCTCTTTATCTCCATTCAATTTTTAAAATTAAATTCAATTAATCCTCTATTTAATTGGCTCCTCCTCCCTCATTCTCACTTGATCAATCTTTGGTGAGAGGAGCCCATTCTCTAAGAGCTATCTTGTCGCAGAAGGGTTCCAAGCCTCCAAGCCGTCTGGTAACAGCGAGTCGACCTTCGTCGAGGTGATGACGGTCTTTTCCGCTCCTAAGGTGAGATCCATCTTTTTTCTCCTCTTATTTTTAACATAGGTTAATCATAGTTTAATTTTTGCATTTTTATTTCTTTATCATTTTGTTCTCTAGATCTTAGAATCTCACATCACGATTTTATCCGAATCTGATCTGATATTTCATCTCATCTTCTTGATCCATTTGCTTCACATTCTATCTCCACGATCTTCCAACTCCAGTCGCGTATGGTGGTCGGAAGCACGGATCCATTCCTCATTTTTCACCGGATCCATGTTCACGTATTCCTTTTGGATCTTGGGATTGAGTCGTCGTGCTCCCATCCTAATTTGTTTATAAATAAAAAATAAAAAATACATAGTCTTTTCTTTCTAACATTTATTTTGCAGAATCAAATAAAAAATTAAATATATATATATAAGAGTATTTTTCTCTCTGTTGTTCAAAAATAAAAAATATAAAAATATAAAATAAAAAAGTTTTTCCTTTCTCTGTTTTACAAAAGGAAAAATTAAAAAAAAAGATGTGGCAGGCGTCGCCCCGCCAGCCGCATGCGGCGCTTGCCGCCCCTTCCTTTGCTAGCTGCCTGGTCAAACCCATCACCAACGCGAGCCATGCGCACCGTTGATCGCTGCTGGAACCGCAACCCCTCCTCCTCTGCGCTAGCATCACCCACCGACGACGCTCCAGGGTCGCTCACCGAAGACCTTTGCTCCGCCGCACCTCTGCCGAGCACAGCCACCGGCATCCAACCACTTTCATACGCACCCCCGCACGAAGCAGCAACCGTCGCGTAACCGCCCAGACATCCCCTCTCAGCCGCCCTTCCACCGCCCGTTCAACATCGGCCTCCGCTCACTCCAGCACCGTCAACACCTCCTAGACCGACCGCAAATGCCACCGCCGATGCCCTTGTGGGAGAGAAGAAAGAGGGGCGGTGCCCTTGGCTCCCCCTTTGCTCCTTTGCCTTAGAAGAAACGTGTGAAGAACAGAAGAACCCTAGGGGATTATTAAAAAATTTAAGCAAATTACAATCGGCCCACCTAAAGTTTTTAAATTTATAGAAAAGCCCCTACTAGAGCCTCAAGAACGTGCATCGCACGTTCTCCTGGGTAATTTGCACTTTTTACCTGCAAGTTTATTTTTGTTATAATTTAATGCAAAAACAATAAATATTTTCCTTTCAGTTCTTGTATCCAGACATTTTATTTGCTTGCTTTTGTCATTGAAATAAATGCATTTGCTGTCAATAAATTCCTCAAAAATTGGTTTAAATTCATGTTATTTGTATCTTTATTGTGTAAAAATTTCATTGCATGTTATCTTTATTTGTTATTATAAAAAAATAAAAAACACATCAATTTCTCTATTTGAAATTTTAAAATTCATAAAAAAATCGAAATTTGCTTAAAAATTCCAAAAATAGATTAATTTTCTTTTGCTGGCTTTAAATTTCTTTGCAAATTTTTTGGATTAATTATTTATAAAACCCAAAAAATTGCAAAATACTAAAAATATTAAAATATCATAAAAATTCTAGAAAAATCCAAAAATTGTGAACTCCATTCCTGTTTGTGGATAATGCATTCTAGTTTTTAGGAATAATAGTTGCAACAACTTTTGATTTCATTTGTTTTTCTAAATGGGATATTTACACCTATTACCCTGAGTAATTCCATAATTACCCCATGTACCCAAGATAATCACGAATTACATACAAGACCTTGTGTAATGCTTAACTCTTGCACCCAGAACCCTATGTTAATTTCCATCCAATTTCCCGTCAACTATGATAGTATCCGTCAAGAATTTAATATTTTATACCCTTTAACTTTGAGTTATTTACAATAAGACCATTGTCCCCTTCCTCCCTCCTCCTTCTCCCCTTCGTCCTCCAAGCATCTCCCCCACCCAGGTCGAGGCCTCCCGCCGGCCGCCTTCCCCAACAAGACCCCTCCTCCATCGCCTGCAACCCAGGTCAAGGCCTCCTGGGATCGAACCGCAGCCCTCCCTGCAACCCCAGGTCATGCCTGTGGAGGCGCCTCCGCCTGCACCCCTCCCCTCCGCCTAGCATCGATCCGTACCCCCCCCCCTCCCGGCGCCTCTTGGGAGGGAGCCGCAGTCCCAACACCCCCCTCCCGGCGCCTCATGGAATCGAACCGTAGCCCCCCCCCCCCCCCCCCGTGCCTCCCGAGATGGTGCTCCAGGGAAACCCCCTGCCCGCGTCTCCTCCGCCTGCAAGGTAGTGCCCTGGCGCACCCCCCCTCCTGTTGCGAATCTGCACCCCTACCCCGCACGCGCGTGACTCCGCCTGCGAATCCGCCCCCTCACCCCTCTCTGCGCCTCCTGGGATGGAGCTCCAATGCAACCCCCCGCCCATGCCTCCTCGGCCTGCAGTCTTAGTCATGCCCCGGTGCACCCCCCCTCCCCCCGCGCGTGCTTCTGTCTACGAATCCGCCTGCAGGTCCAGGCCCTACTCCCCCCTCCCCCCCAGGTCGATCGCACCTCACCTCTCCTCCCCCTCCTGCGAACCCACCTGCAGGTCTAGGTCGTGCACCCCCCCGCCCGCCCGTGCCTCCGCCTACCCCCGCACTCCGTTGAAGACCATCATCGGCTGCAAGCTCCAGGATCGAACCCATGTCCTTCCTTTTTTTTAATCTCAACCGTTAGATCATGGATTTGGTTAGATTATCTCAGCCATGTGGTTGAGTTAATGAAGTAAACTAATGGAAGGTTATGGGTGCAAAACGGAGTAGTTATTCAGGGTCTTGTATGTAATTCATGATTATCTTGGGTACCTAGGGTAATTATGGAATTACTCAGGGTTATGGGTGTAAATATCCCTTTTAAAATTGAAAAATAATCATGCTTCCTCACTGTTTGCATTTTCCCTTTTTTATTCATTTTAAAATTCCTAAAAAAATCTAAAAATCTTTGAAAAATTACGAAAATAGTAAAAACATCATAAAAATACAAAAATATTTTATTTGAACATTTTTTAATATTTTTGTTATATTAGAAAATAAAAAAAATATTTCTTTTGTGCATGAATTTGCTTTAAAAATCGTATTTTTGAAAATTAAGAAGTTGTAAAATTAAAATTACTAAAATTTTGAAAATCTAAAAAAATTAAAAAATTTAAAAAAGTAAAAAAATAAAAAAAATCACAAAAAACCAAGATAGTTTGCATTTGAGATTCCCTATTTCTTTTAATTGATTTTTTTCGATTATTTGAATAACCCTCGGGAATTGTAGCCTCCCTGAGTTCGATCATGTTGCTATACAGGTAAATAAGTAGCAAAAAATTCTCCCGCTTCATTATTTTCTTGTAGTTAATTTTGTGGCTTGAGAAATAAAAAAATATTTTTTTTGCGGGATATTTGGGTTGCAATGACCACTCTGCATTTATTTTCATCACTAATTTAAAACGTCAAAAATACTTCTAAACAAATTGATGTCATTATCGGGGAGGCACGGCGAGGGTAGTTAGGTTTTCCTTTTGACCTGCTATTCTTGGTTGTACATTTTTGTTTATATTTCTCCACATTTATTCCAATGTTCATACTCATTGTTTTATTTCATTTTTCCTACTCATATTTTATAATTGTGTTTCTTACATATTCTCTCTTTTCTTTTTCTTATGATGGCCCATGGAGCGAAGGAGGCAATCCTAGGAGAGCCGAAGCACCCAAGCGAAGCGAGGGCGGATTGATTCTTCACCAAGCTATAGGATAGCGTGAGAGGAGGAGAAGAAGAATTGAAGGAGACCAAGCAAAAAATTAAAATTTCTATTTATTTCTGGCATTTGAATTCTTGTAAAAAGGACATTCTTTGTTGCGGGGTCTGTTTCGTCAAGCATCAGTGCACTTGGAGGACCTCATCGATTTTATTTTCATCACCTTAATTTTATTTGTTTTAAGTGGATTTCGTGAGATACCTATTTATTTCTTTAATTAATATTCTTGAGACAGGTAATTAATTAGGTCCAAACACCCTAAATAAGAATTTCTTTACATATAGAATAGAACGTAATTGGACTTAGTCAAATGTAACCTATTCTTGCCTGTTAATAGAAGCTATTGTTAGGACGGTTCACTTGCATTTGCATATAGGTTAGTTTATTTTTCTGTATTTTAATTCTGCGTGGATCACCATGCATGTAGAGTGATGGCGATAAGGTACGCATCTCTAACTCCTGCATGCATCATTGTGTTTAATCGCGCATTGGCACTTCCGAGTTCCTTCCTTGTTTTCACTCACATAAGTTAAAAAGGAAATTAGACACTCAGTAGGCGATTCATAGAAAATATTCAAACCAAGTGACAACTTACTAAAATTCAGGACTGCTAAAGAAAACTCGACCCTAAAATAAATATAAGGAAAAATCATTGTTTTGGGGAGAGTAACCCCCGCCTTGTTTGATTTATCTGCAGCGAGAGAGCGACACTCTCACTGGGATAGAACCACGCCCGAACTCTCATCAGACTATTGTCTTATGATTAGTTGTTCTCCAATGAGGACTTCACCAGGTAGCCGGTAATCGGTCTGGGATTTCCTTAGCAGAGTGTGCAGATCGGATAGCCGGTAAACGGTCTGCACCCATACTGGTTGGGAAAAACTAGTTGTGAGATTGGGACAGTCTCCTGTGAGCATTGGGTTCCTAAAAGCTCGCTTTAACCGCTCTGATAGATTATATCCTCACCAAACTCTAAAAATTGACAAGATAATTGACTGAACCTTCACGGTCTTCACATTGCCTTGAGTTGGTGAACTGGGGGTTTGTATTGTGTTTTATTGCTAGTGATAGAGATCCTTCTGTGCAATTTGCACCTTCATTCACTTTTACTCTTGCATTGACCTTGTGCTCTCGCATCCTGCCTATTGATTTCGAAGATGTCAAGCCAGAGTATTTCTCGTTTGGACTCTATGAACTCATTCTACACTCCGAGCCGTTCACCTTCTATTTGGGGAGACTCACTTCCTGAATATTCCTCTTCACCCTTCACAACATCCATCAACCCACTATTGAGATTTGCTTTAATCTCGAATTAATATCTGAGACTCCATCAATTCAGAGAAATAATTGAGTGTCATGCACATTTTCAGAGTCAGACGCTGGACACTTGATGCCACCAAACGGAAAGGGAGCCATGTCGGAGCAGAGCGAGATCAACAGCACCATGTTAGCCTCCATTCAGTCAATTCAAGCCCAGTTAACATAGCATGCTAATTTTCAGAACACATTGAGAGATATGATTCTCGAGATGAGACGGGAAATAGAAGATAGGAGAGAGGAGGATAGAAATAACCCTGTAGGTGGGAATGGGGGAGAAGACCCTAATATAAAACCTAGGGCTAAGCCTACATTAAAGGATGCTTATAATCCAGGGGCAGGACAGACAAATTCTTGGATACAAATCCATGCGATTCATGGGCATTTAGAGCTTAAGCCTACTATTTTGCCTCTTCTCCCAATATTCCATGGAAATATTAATGAAGAACCTTATATACACCTCCAGCAGTTCGATCGCATTTATGGAACAGTGCACTACCCAAATGTCCTATTAAAGGTAGTGCAGATGACCACCTTCTCATTCAGTCTGATGGACAAAACTTTGTATAGGTTAAATCACTTGGGGAAGGTTGTCACTACTTGGGAAGAGTTGAGGTCCGCATTTTTGAACAAATATTACCCGCCCAGACAACTCAACCAAATGCAATCCTTGATTGCTAATTTCTCCTAGATGCCCCAGGAGCCTATTCACGAGGCGTAAGAAAGATTCAAAGATCTGACAGAGAAATGCCCCCATCATGATATTCCAAAGATCAACCTTGTGCAAACTTTCTTTGGGGGTTTAAGCATAGAGAATCAGAAGCTAGTAGATGTCATTTGTGGGAGGAGCCACTTCAACAAGGACGAGGATGTCCTTTATCAAATTTTTGAGGTAATGATGGAGAGTTATAAGCTCTTTCTTCTTCACGTGCTTTTCAGAGGCACCCTGTCACCTCCCCTGCAATACCCCACAAGGTTGTCAATATGATGGCATCACATGAAGTGGATAAGGTGGACGACGCTGACCTGACCATCATTGGAAACCACCTATCCAAAGTAGACATTATTGAGAAATGATCTAAGGAGCTTGATAAGATTCAAGTGATCTAACAGAGGACGAAGAACATAGATAAGATAGATGAGATAACAAAGCACCTGGAGCTTCTTGTGAGTAATATCAGTGCAGATCACAATGGGAGCGCAGCAGCCGATACCTCTACTAGGGAGCAGACTTCTTCCAACCAACAGAGTAGCGGAGGACCATCCACAGTTCAACATGTATACTATGTGCAAACACTTGACCAGGCTCAACAGCATTCACATTAGATAGTTCCTTACCAATAGGAAGTAGCCTATATTCCTGAGCAGCAGTCTCCACCTCCACCTGTCATTCAGGAGATGAACGACATCTGGTTTGAATGTGAGCGAAACCAGCCCCATCCGTCAGGGTAAGGCCAGTTGGGTTCACAATAGGGTCAGAGACCCGCCCACTAGTTTCAGGGAGGCAGACAGCAGCAGTACCAACACCAGTAGTTCTAGCCTCACTATCAGTCTCCACCATAGTTCCAAAATTGGAGACAAGGCTAGCCATAGTAGCAGTCTATGTATTTTCCTCATCCTAACCAGCAGAAGACTACATATCATGGACAATATCCTCAACCTCCTCGTTATCGGAATCTGTATGGTTACCAACATCCTCCGTACTCTCGGTCTTAGCGACAGCCAGTCAATGAGCAACCTGAGGCCCCTTCAGTCAACCCAATAATGGACCAACTTGTATAGCTCATGAAGAACATGAACGAACTGACTCAGCAGATCGATGACATGACCACCACCAAGACACTGATTCCAGCACAGGTCGAAGCCAACCCCAACAACTTCAGACACAAGGAGTAGGTAGCCAGTAGCCCACCCACCCACGAGACAGGTATATCCCTTGATTTTACATGTTTATCTGATGCCATTCATCTCAGGAGCGGTAGGAGATTGCAGCCGCCTACGCAGCAGTTGGGGTTGGGAGATCAGACTACTGAGAGAGCATCATCTTCCACATCATCTCCTTCACCAGCAGTCGAGATGACCAGTGTAGCAACACTAAAGTCTGGAGTTTCACCGCCTTCACCACTACCTTCACAAGTAGATGTAAATCACCATCACCAAGGGAGAATATACCAGTCGCAGATTCTTCCTCTTCACCAGCAGCAACATCCCGTTCTGTTTTACATTCCGTTTTTCATTCACCTACTTTGGACAATATTGTACATACTTATTCTGGTTGTCCTTTTGGACATGAGGATTCTACTTTGAATAATGGAAATGAACGTTTGAGCATTTATTCTGATTCGGTACCATTTCCATCTACTCTCAAATTTAAGAAATTCAAAAATTAAAAATAATCCTATCTGATCTTGGAGTGGTTGAGATCTTACAGAACATCTTTTTAAAGATGCCACTCCTTAAAGCCATGGAATACATGTCTACAGTAAAAAAGGGAATGAAAGAGGCATGTACAGAAAAGCGTCAACCAAGGCAGAACATACGAAAGGAAATAGAGAAACACATCTTGAACATGGCCACGGTTCATGCCATCAGTAATCTCCCACCTAAAAACAAAGACAAGGGAGCACCTCACACCCGTTATCATATCTTTGATCAAGAATTTGATCGTACTCTTCTCGATAGAGATTCCTCCATTAATCTCATTCCTTCCTCTTTACTAACTGAATTTCATTTAGGACCTCTTAAAACAACCAGAATGATCATTCAGTTTGTGATAGATCGATTAAGAGGCCAAGAGGCATTTTAGATGACGTTATTGTAATGGTGCAGGGAATGAAATTCCCTATTGATTTTGTTGTCATGGATATGGACACACTTGCACCGTTACTCCATACCTCGATCATACTAGATCAGCCGAAGCTGTAAAAAATTTCATAAAAACATAAAAATATTTTATTTGAATATTTTTTAGTATTTTTGTTATATTCGAAAATTCCAAAAAAATATTTCTTTTGTGCATGAATTTGCTGTGAAAATCATGTTTTTGGAAATTAAAAAAATTGCAAAATTAAAATAACTAAAAATTTGAAAATCAAAAAATAAAAAAATAAAAAAAATAAAAAGACAAATATAAAAAATCACAAAAAACCAAGATAGTTTGCATTTGAGATTCTCTGTTTCTTTTAATTGATTTTTTTCGATTATTTGAATAACCCTCGGGAATTGTAGCCTCCCTGAGTTCGATCCCGTTGCTATACACGTAAATAAATAGCAAAAATTTCTCTCGCTTCATTATTCTATTGTAATTAATTTTGTGGCTTGAGAAACAAAAAAATATGTTTTTGTTGTAGAATATTTGGGTTGCAACGACCACTGTGCATTTATTTTCATCAATAATTTAAAACCTCAAAAATACCGCTCAACAACGTATCTTTGATATCCAAGTCAAACTCCTGAAGCAGAAGAATCCATATGAGTAGATGTGCCTTCGTGTCTTTCTTCTCCGTGAGGTATCTGAGTGCCGAGTGATCTGTGTAGACTGTCACTTTTGATCTGATGAGGTGTGACCTAAATTTGTCCAATGCGAATACCATATCAAGCATTTCCTTCTCGGCAACTGTGTAGTTACACTGAGCAGGATCCAGGGCCTTATTGGCATAATTAATAACGAATAGGATGCCTCCCCTTCTTTGTCCCAACATGGATAATACTGTAAAATAAAATCATCAATCACGATCTCAAATAGAAAAGACTGATCATGGGCATGCAGGATTGGGGCATCCATAATTCTCTCCTTCAAAAGCTTGAAGGCCTAAAGACACTTCTGATTCACAACGAACTCTGTGTCTTTGCCTAAGAGCTCAGTTAACGGTCAGACGATCTTTGAGAAGTCCTTAATAAATCTTCGGTAAAATCCAACATGTCCCAAAAATGACCATAATTGTTTGACGTTTATCGGTAGTTGGAGTTTCCTGATCATGTCCACCTTGGCAGGATCAACCTCCATGTCCTTCTTAAAGATGGCGTGCCCCAACACAATACCCTCTTGTACCATGATTGACTTTTCTCCCAAAAGAGTACCATATTTACCACACAACAACTTTGTAGGACTCGATCTAGATGCTTTAGACATAAATCAAAAGAATCCACGTAGACCGAGAAGTTATCCATGAAGACTTCGAGGAACTCTCCCTCCATCTCGACAAAGATCGTGATCATTCACCTTTGGAATGTTCCTAGAGCATTGCATAACATGAAGGGCATGCCCCTGAATGTGTGTTCCAAAAGGGCATGTGAAAGTGGTTTTATCTTGGTCCTCTAGAGCTATGACTTGTTGTTTGTAGCCTGAGTACCCTTCTAAGGAGCAAAACAACTCTTTTTCGGTTAGTCTCTCTAGAATTTGATAAAAGAATGGGAGGGGGAAGTGATCCTTCTTCGTCACGGCATTCAAGCATCTATAGTCCATTCATACATACCACAATGTGGGTACTTGCTTCACAATCTCTTCTCGGACCTCGTTGGTGATAATATGAATGCCCGACTTCTTTGGGATAACATGAAGTGGTGTCTCCCACTTGGAGTCAAAGATGGAATAAATAAACCCATGTCATACCATTTCTCTATCTCCTTCTTCACAACCTCTCGTAAATTTGGATTCAGCCGATGCTGGAGCTTATGAGAGGGTTTGACATAATCCTCAACTAGATATGGTGTGAACATAGTACGACAATTATCCCATGAAGATCGGAAAGGCTCCAGCCTATCGCCTTGCAGTTCTTTTCTAGGATCTCTAGCAAGCGAGATTCCTTCTTCTTGGTCAATCACGAACTGATGATGACTAGATACTCTCCTTAGATCTTGCAAGGAAGGTATATTTCATGGTTGGGGGAAAGGTCTTGAGCTCAAGTAAAGTATGATCATCAAGGATGTCTAGCTCAACTACCTCTAGCTCTGTGTTGGCGACGGTCGAATCAATTTGTGTTGTCATTACTTTCAACTGCGTCTGTTGATCAAGAGTCGGTTCACAAAAAATCTCAAGGAAATTGGTAACCATCGCGCCCGACTCATCATCCTCACCCTCAGATTGTCCTGTAGGATATAGGATAGATAGATATAGACCAGTCTCTGAGTCATCTAAGGTGTAGGGATTTGTATATGAACTTGTACAGGGGAGAGGATCTCAAAAAATCCCGCATTATGTATTAAACACACAGTACTCCTTAGGTGAGAGAAACTCAATTGCCTCGACTGGGTTTTGCTTCCATGACCCTACAATATCCCTTTCATCACATTCTGGCTCGGTGATAGAGTACTCAATGATGCTCTCAGAATCAGGTCATTGTCACTTTATCTGCTTCATCTCCATTTATACTTCATATCAGTGAGCATGGAACTGGATCTTCCCATCATTATAATTGAACATTGCCTGGCTGTCCTAAAAAAGGGCAGAGCCAAATAACAAGCATGAAAATAAAAAGCAGTCGGCAGAGCCATACAAAGTACAGAAAATAAAAAGGTAGGTGACACCTGACAAATGGTAGAAGATAAAAAGGTAGGTAGAGCCCTGCACTTGTAGAAATAAAAAATACAAGCCGCATAAAAGAGACGAAAAGAAAACTGTTGTATGCAATGCAAATGCAAAATAGAATGATAATTTTTTGTTTATGGATCAATTTGCTCTGATACCACATTAATTATATCTAACAACTCCTTAAATCATTTAGTAACATACATGCATAAAACTATGATGGATCATGCTAACCAACTAAATGCATGAATACATTAATCTGTTGTTGTGTTGCTATTAGCCAAACAAGTAAATAATCAGACCAGTGCTGGGAACAACTACTAGTATTCATGGAGGCGAACTAGGAACACAAAGACACATACGTGAGTTGCGATCAATAATAAATCAACCCTTCATAAAATAAACAACTCCCGGTGAAAATTAATTTGAGTGATACCTTTGGGGAAATAAACGAAAATTTGAGTGATACCTTTGGGGAAATAAACGAAAATGAACGATGAAAAATAAACATTTCATATTCATAATTCCAGAACATGCTGAAATTGATTTTCAATATGCAGTCTTTGATTCATAATAAGATGATAACATAATCGAAATCTTACATAGGCACCCAAACAAAGATAAATCTAATTGGAACTATTAAACCAAAGATCTAAAATAAGGACTGTAAGATAGGAGAAGGACGGAGAGGGCTAACAACTGTTGGGGAGGAAGTGTAGGGGCTGGGAAGGAGAGTTGGGGAATGCAGAGGGGTTGATGGAGCTGCTGGCGAGAAAGAAGAAATATGAAATGGGGAATTGTGAGAGGGAGCTGGGGAGGGATAGAAGAGAGCTAGGAGTAGAGGGAGAGCTGGGAGGGTTGTCGGGTTGCTGGAGAGATGAGGAGGGGAACTGGGGAAAGATAGAATAAGAGGCAGGAGCTGGAGGGTTGCAGGAAGGTTGAGGAGAGGAGGCGGAAGCTTGGAGAAGGGGAGGAAGAAGGACGGGAGGGGAGAAGAAATTCGAATGAGGGGAGAGGGAGGAGGTAAGGCCCGCATGAATTTTCTTTCTTCTTTGAATATGCCCTCTACTATCGGTAAGGCTAAGGAGAGGAGGGGAAGCATAGATTAGTAGAGGAAAGTACCATCGGTATGTTCTCGATAGAGATAACAACCATTCCTTGGAACCCTGAATGTTCAATTACCCTTTTTTAGAGATGTGGAATGCATGTTTATCTTAATGTGAAATTGATGGGCTAAGGGATGGATTTGAAGGACTAACGTAATATGAAATTAAACAAATTAGGAGTGTTTCCAAATGTTTCTAATTGCTTATTAATGTGTTTTTGAATCATACTAAGACTACAGCTCATTGGAGTGCATCCAACAACAAACTGATGATAAAACTGCATGTCGGTTGTTGGAGGCATCCGGTCTATTGATCAAAGGAAATAACTGATTGTTGTTGAAGGAAAATCCTATAATTAAGACAAATATCCCGAGTTGAGAGAGATGAGGGGACATGGGTTGTTGGACTGGTCAATTGATGACCCTAAGCAGTTAGGAAAATTATGTTTTTAAAAAAACAGATGACTTGACTAAATTCTAGTCGACTAAGACCCTTTGGAGAGAATATAGGTTTACAGGAGGAGTCTGGCCAAAAAGATCTAACTGTCTAAATGGCTTCAGTTGATTGAACACTAGAGTTCAATCGATTAAATGATTGGAAATAAATCAACACGAACCAAGTCGAAAACTTAGGCATTTAGCTATAGGAAGCGGTCGAAACAAACTAAGTGCTCAGGCAGCACTTAACTTCGTTTAATGGGTGTTTCTCGTTATAGGGATTTAGCTATAGGGATTTAGCTACTCATAGTATTAATAGTGCATTAGGATCTATAATTTCGTTTAATAGGTGTTGCTCGTTAGCACCTGCAAAGGGAGCTGACCTGCTCCCGCTTAACTTCCTGCCTTCCCCCCAAGCTTGTTGACCACGTAGTGAGATCCATATTTTTTAGTGCCTTGTTTTGGTGATGGAGAGGAAACAACTCTAAAATTGATAAAAGAAAACATGAATACATAGAATGTACATGTTGCTATATTAATATTTGATAGTTACTACCTAGTAAGTATTAATAATCTAATGATATAGATCCAAGATAGACTCCAATTTTATTGATTATCTTTAGTTTAGGTAGAAAGTTTATTTTAATTCATTTTCTATCTTTCAACTTTATGGTTATTAAAATGTTTTTTATAATCTATAGGTTATTATGTCCATTTGTTTGTTTGTTTGATTTCCGATATAGTTCATTCTTTTGTTTAGTTGTTACATTCTTCACCCCATGTCTATCTTTGATTTCCAAGTAAAACTCTTGAAGCAGAAGAATTTATCTAAACGGATGCGCCTTCGCGTCTTTCTTCTCCATGAGGTATCTGAGTGTTTGTCCAAGTCGAATACCACATCAAGCATTTCCTTCTCGGTAACTATGTAGTTATGTTGACCATGATCCATGGCCTTGTTGGCATAATGAATAACGAATAGGATGCATCCCCTTCTTTGTCCCGACATGGTTAATACCGTAAAATCGGAAGCATCAGTCATGATCACAAAGGTAAGAGACCAATCAACAGCATGCAGGATTAAGGCATCCATAATTCTCTACTTTAAAATCTCGAGGACCTTAAGACACTTGTGATTCACAATGAACTCAGTGTCTTTGCCTAAGAGCTTAGTCAACAATCGAGCGATCTTTGAGAAGTCCTTAATAAAACTCTAGTAAAATCCAACATGTCCCATAAATGACAGTAACAATTTGATGTTGGTTGGCGGTCGAAGTTTCATGATCGTGTTCACCTTGGCAGGGTCAACCTCTATTCCCTTCTTGAAGATGGTGTGTCCCAACACAATACCCTCTTGTACCATGAATTGACTTTTCTTCCAAAAGAGTATCGGATTTACCACACAACACCTCTGTAAGACTCAGTCCAGATGCTTTAGACATAAATCGAAAGAATCACTGTAGATCGAGAAGTCATCCATGAAGACTTCTAGGAATTCTCCCACAATTTTGGCAAAGACTATGATCATTCACTTTTGGAATGTTCCCGGATCATTGCATAATGTGAAGGGCATGCGCCTGAGTGCGTACATTTTGAAAGGGCATGTGAAAGTGGTTTTATCCTTGTCCTCTGGAGCTATTACTAGTTGATTGTAGCCCGAGTACTCATCTAAGGAATAGAAGAACTCTTTGTGACTAGTCTCTCTAGAATCTGATCAGTGAATGGGAGGGGGAAGTGATCCTTCTTCATCACGACATTCGGGTGTCTGTAGTCCACACAAACATGCCACAATGTGGGTATTCGCTTCGCAATCTCCTCTCCAACCTCATTGATGACAATCTGAATGCATGATTTCTTTGGGATAACATGAAGTGGTATTGCACACTTAGAGTCGGAGATGGAATAAATAAAACCCACAGCATACCATTTCTTTATCTCCTTCTTGACGACCTCTCGTAAGTTTAGATTTAGTCAACACTGGAACTCACAAGAGGATTTGACATCATCCTCCAAGTAGATATGGTGTGAACACAGAACGGAAATTATCCCATGGAGAATGAAAATGCTCCAGCCTATCGCCTTGCGATTCTTTTCCAGGATCTCTAGCAAGCGAGATTACTGGATACTTCTCCTTAGGTCCTGCAAGGAAGGCATATTTCATGGTTAGGGGTAAGGTCTTGAGCTCGCATAAAGTATGATCATCAGGGATGCCTGGCTCAACTACCTCTGGCTCTATGCAGGTGGCGGTCGAATTAATCTATTTTGTCACTGCCACCAACTGTGTCTGTTGATCAAGA
This sequence comes from Ottelia alismoides, assembly GCA_037367405.1. Classification (NCBI taxonomy): domain Eukaryota; kingdom Viridiplantae; phylum Streptophyta; class Magnoliopsida; order Alismatales; family Hydrocharitaceae; genus Ottelia; species Ottelia alismoides. The sequence continues at coordinate 792,063 of JAZKJV010006494.1, forward strand.
GTCGGATCGCAAAAGATCTCAAGAAAATTGGTAACCATCGTGTCCGACTCATCATCCTAACCCTCACATTGTCCTATAGGAAATTGAACAGATAGACCTAGATTAGCCTCTAAGTTATCTAGGGTGTAGGGATATGTATATGTACTTGTGCAAGGGAGAGGATCTCGGGAAATCTCGCATTCTGTATCAAACAAATTTTCCTTCTCATGTGAGAGAAACTCATCTGCCTCAGTTGGGTTCTACTTCCAGGGCCCTACAATGTCCATTTGATCATATTCTGCCTCGATGATAGAGTACTCAATGCTGCTCTCAGAATCATGTCTTTGTCACTTTGTCTGCTTCATCTCCAATTATACTTCATCTCAGTGAGCACGGAACTGGATCTTCCCATCATTGTAATTGAACATTGCCCCGGCTGTCCTAAAAAAGGGGCAGAGCCGAACAATAAGCGTGAAAATAAAAAGCAGTCGGCAGAGCCATACAAAGAACAGAAAATAAAAAGGTAGGTGACACCTGATAACTGAAAAAATAAAAAGGTAGACTGAGTCCTACACTTGTAGAAATTAAAAATATGAGCCATGCAAAAGAGAAGAAAAGAAAAAATATCGTATGCAATGCATGTGCAAAATGAAATGATAATTTTTCTATTTATGGATCAGTTTGCTCTGAAACCATTTTGATGTAATATGAAAACTCCTTAAATAATTGATTAACATACATGCATAAAATTATGATAGATCATGCTAAATTCATGAATACATTAATTTGTTGTTGTGTTGCTATTGTCCAAACAAGTAAATAATCAGATCAGTGCTGGGAACAATTGCTAGTATTCGTGGAGGCGAACTAGGAACACAAAAACATATACATGAGTTGCGATGAATAATAAATCAACCCTTCATCAAATAAACAACTCCAGTGAAAATTAATTTGACTGATACCTTCGGGGAAATAAATGAACATCTCCAGTAAATAAAATAAATGAACTGTGAAAAATAATATTCCAGGTTCATGATTGCAGAACATGCTGAAAATCAATTTTTAATATGCAGACTTTGATTCAAAATAAGATGATAACATAATCGGACTCTTACAAAGGCACCCAGACAAAGATAAATCTAATTGCAACTATTAAACCAAAGATCTAAAACAAGGGATGTGAGATAGGAGAAGGACGAAGAGGTATGGCGACTATTGTAGAGGGAGTGGAGGGGCAGGGAAGGAGAATTGGGGAATGGAGAGGGGTTGATGGAGCTGCCGGTGAGAAAGAAGAAAGATGATATAGGGAATTGGGAGAGGGAGCCAGGGAGGGATAGAAAAGAACTAGGAGGAGAGGGAGAGCCGAGAGGGTTGTCGGGTTGCTGGAGAGAAGAGGATGGGAGCTGGGTAAAGATAGAAGAAGAAGCGGGAGCTGGAGGGTTGCGGGTGAAGGATATGGGAAAATCCTCAAGCACATCACGGAAGCGTGAGCGTCATATCGGATGCGACGGAGAACGACTAGTCATACTAGTTGTTCGGTGCAGCGGAATTTAAAATTTTCATGCGATGAAATCACATGATCCAAGAATGATTCTCGGATCGTTTCATCTATAACCACAACAAGTATAGTGCAATACCTCTTGAAGCGTGGTTGATCGAGTCTCTTACGAAAAAAGAGACCTCCTGTCTCAAGTTCGATCATCGGAGAAGCGGCTTGCGAGCGCGGGGATGACTCGCGTTGTCCTCACAATCCAATGAGTAGATCCAAGCACGGTGAACTCCTGATCTCGTCGCACGAGATCGAACGTCTCCTTCGTGAGCGTAGCACTCCAAGAAGATGGAGAACCGCAGAACGTCGAAGCGGCGGCGCGGTGGCGTAGATGACGACGGCTATCTCCCTTAGGGTTTGGTGGACGGCCACCAAAAGAGAGGGAGAGGGTTGGCGTGTGAGGAGAAAAGAGAGAGAGAGAGAGAGATAGAGAGAGAGAGAGAGAGAGATGTGCTACCAATAGTATGTACAAGATAGCATGGTTTGCCTCTCTATTTAAAGGGTTTTAGGATCCATGGATCTCAATCCATGGGACATATAAAATCAATGGATGAGATTGATTTATGTCAATCCAATGGTCAAGATTGTTGTTGGTAAAAACCAACAACTTATGATTTAATTTAGATTAAATATATTTGATAAATCAAATATACATCTATCCTAAAATTAAACTAATAAATAAGGAGAAGATTACAAAGGAGATCAAGCCTCCCCATGAAATAGGGTGGACGACCACCAATTCCATATAGGAATTGGTTGCCGCCCACCACCTTCCAAGTGGGGGCAATCTCATGGATTTCAATGAGATTGCATATCTCTTTGAATTTCTCTATTATTTATTTCAACAACTTTTGTTGGGATTTATTCACCAAAAAAATTCATAATTAATTTTGAGAATATTGCAATCTTGACATTGGAAAATTGTGAATCACATTCACAACCCAAAACAAAATGTAGTTTACATTTTCAAATAATTAGACAATGTGTATTCAATACACATTAATAATTAATCAACAAATATAAATTATAATTAGCTCTCTCTAATACATTATAAATCACATTTATAATATATTATGAATAGTTGGATACTTCTATTCACATTATTCTTATCCATGATAATTAAATCACATTTAATTATATTGGATAATTCCTCACACATCATGATAATTAAATCACATTTAATTATCAATTTCTCAATGCTTAGATCTTACAATTAATCTTGAACCATTCAAGAATAATGCTATTTCTCCTCAGATAATTGGAGATAAGGACAGGACAATTGTTTTGTTCCACGTATAGTGACTTGGATATTGAGATCACATCTCAAATCCAGATCCCATGGACCTCTCACAGATGCTTTATTAAATCAAGACCGTAAACCTAATCTTCTCATTGCATCTGAATCTCATTCAGATCAATGTCCAGCACATGGACTAAGATTAGGTCACTTCTCTAATGAGAGGAGTCACTAAAATCCAGACATGTTTCATCACTCACTGGGAATGGAAGCGTCATGGTTATACAATCGTTTATGATCAAATCACCCTCAGGTATTCCCAATACCTGTACATCCTGCATATTAGAAGACTCATGATCATACTGAAGATATAGATCACTTTTACACTGTCATCTTCATGGTATGATCACTAAGTTTCTCAATCTTGGTCCTTGAGATTCGGTACAGATCGTATGCTTTCACAAAGCATATATCTTACCTTCAAATTCATGTCATGCTTCTAAAGCATGACGACCATGCATGGAATTTGATCAGGTCCCAATACTTCATGAGTGAGCTCATGTCTCCCGATTCACAAGTGAACCTGTATGATCCCTTTGAGAGATCGTATTACTCATATGCCCTTATATGCACACCAGCTCGCCGGTGTATAGACCTTGGTTAGGTCATCAACCTATTGGGCTGCCAAATGTACACACTCAGACATATAGCAATACATCTGTCTCTGGTCAGAGGATGTTTGCCTGTGATGTGACAGTATTCATCATAGGTCTTTGGTTATCTCGATCTCGTTAAGTCAACCCATTGACTCAACTAATCTGATACATCTGAATCACTATTCCCATGAAGAGGACCTGCATGAAGAGGTCGATCAGATATCATCCTAATGAGAAAGGATTGCCATCTCCTTCTCAGGCTGGAGATCACTACTTGTCAATCATTGATGATGCTTGATGAGTCCTCTATCTAACTCCTTAGATATTCATCCAAGCATTAGCCTCCATGATTCAATCAATGAATCAACAGCTGTATGATTATCAAGTTGGCCATGGTACATAACCCATATTGTACAGAGGGACCTTATAGTGCATTCATTCAATCAATTTCAGAAAGGGAGTGAAACATAATAAATAACTTTTATTGATAAATCATTTATTACAATAACATTTATTGCAGGAATGGTTCGCCTCGGGCTCACATTGCTAACAGTCTCCCACTAGCCCTTAGAACCATTCAGGAATAATCCTTAAACCCATACTCATTACATGGTGGTCAAAAACCTTCTGTGTCAGAAGTTTGGTAAGAGGATCATCAACGTTGTCGGTAGAGGCCACCTTGGTGATGATGATGTCACCACGCTTTTGAATCTCCCGAATGATGTGGTATTTCCTTTCTACGTGCTTGCTCTTCTGATGCCATCTGGGTTCCTTCGTCTGGGCAATGGCTCCTTTGTTATCACAGAGTAGCGGGATGGGAGTATCAGAGGAAACTACGCCAAGTTCCAGCACGAACTTGCGCAACCACACCGCCTCTTTTGCAACATCTAATGCGGCAATGTATTTGGCTTCTATTGTTGAATCTGTTGTAGTGTCCTGCTTCTTGCTTCTCCAGCTCACAACACCACCGTTCAACAGGAACACAAACCCTGATGTCGACTTTCGATCATCAATATCCGATTGGAAGTTAGAATCTGTATATCCCAAGACTTGGAGATCACCATCTCCATAGACCAAGATGTAATCTTGCGTCCGTCTTAGATATTTAAATATGTTCTTTACTGCATTCCAATGTTGTTCTCCATAGAAGGATTGGTAACGACTTACCACTCTCACTGCATGGCAGATATCTGACCTAGTGCACATCATGGCATACATTAAGCTTCCTACAGCCGATGCATAAGGGCATCCAGCCATGGCTTTCTTTTCCTCAACAGTTTGAGGAGCCATTCCTTTAGACAGGTGGATACCATGTCTTAAGGGTAGGAATCCTTTCTTGGAGCTATCCATACAGAATCGTTCAAGAATCTTCTTAATGTATCCATGTTGTGACAATCCCAATATCCTCTTTTCTCGGTTTCTGAACAACTTCAGTCCCAAGATGTAAGAGGCTTCATCAAGATCTTTCATCTCAAAGGTATGGGACAACCAAATCTTCACACTTGTCATCATTCATGTATCATTCCCAATGATAAGGATGTCATCTATGTAAAGCACGATAAACACAGTGGCGCTCCCACTAAGCTTCTTGTATACACAAGGTTCATCAGGATTCTGCACAAAATCATAACTCTTTATGGTTTCGTCAAATCTGATGTTCCAGCTACGAGAAGCTTACTTGAGCCCATAGATGGATTTCTTCAGCTTGCATACTTCGCCATCCTCAATCATGAAGTCCTGGGGCTGCTCCATGTAGATATCCTCCTCGAGGTATCCATTGAGGAAAGCCGTCTTGACGTCCATCTTCCAGATGTCATAGTCAATATACGCAGCTATAGCTAGCAATGTCCTGATGGATTTAAGCATAGCCACAGGAGAGAAAGTCTCATCGTAGTCGATGCCTTCTCTCTATGTGTAACCCTTGGCTATGAGTCGTGCCTTGAAAGTCTCTACTTTCCCATCAGGTCCCCTTTTTCTCTTGAAGATCCATTTACACCCAATGGGTTTTACCCCTTTAGGTGGATCCTCTAGGGTCCATACACCATTCCTATGCATGGAGTCAATTTCTGACTTCATTGCCAGCATCCATCTATCCATGTCATGATCCGCGAGTGCTTCATCAAATGAAGTAGGATCATTGTCAGTCTCGCTTGACACATGGAATCCATAACTTTCAGGTGGTGCAACCACCCTCAAACTTCTTCGAAGAGGTATGGGTGTTTCATCTTTATTTACTTCTTCAGTTTCTGGTCTAGGAAGCTCAGAATCCTCAGGGGATTCTATGAGTTCCTCTACTTCACTTTTGTCTTGACCTTTAAGGAAATCATCCTCCAGAAATTTCACATCTCTAGAGACAAAAACCTTTTGGATCTCAGGGTCATAGAGTTGGTATCCAATACCATCTCTAACATACCCAATGAAGTAACATTCACGAGTGCGAGATTCCAGCTTACTTGCGTCCACGTTCTTCGCATGAACCAAGCATCCCCAAACCCTCAAGTGATTAACACTAGGTTGGGTTCCATACTAGAGCTCATGAGGAGTCTTAGGTACAGATTTGCTGGGAATCTTATTCAGGATATATATTGCAGTCTCTACTGCATATCCCCAGAAACTAAGTGGTAAATGTGCTTTACTCATCATTGAACGGACCATATCCATGATGGTCTTGTTGCGTCTTTTAGCAACACCATTAAGTTGGAGAGTTCCAGGAGTAGTGAGATTGGAGACATTCCAATTCTCTTTAAGGTATTCCTTGAATTCATCTGAGAGGTACTCGCCACCTCGATCAGATCGAATCCGTTTAATCTTCCTATCGGTTTGGTTCTCAGCCAAAGCCTTGAATTCTTTGAACTTTTCAAAGGTTTCTGATTTATGACGTAATAGGAAGACAAACCCGTATCACGAATGGTCATCAATAAACGTCAAATAATATCGATATCCATTTCGAGTCGCGGTACTGAAGGGACCACATACATCGGTATGTATTAAGTCAATAATACCTTCGCATCTAGTAACCTTGTTACAGAAAGGCATCCTAGTCATTTACCTCGAATACAATGTTCATAGGTAGGTAAAGACTGAACCTGTAGAAAATCCAAAGGTCCATCATTTATCAATCTATTGATCCTATCAACAGATAAATGACCAAGCCTTTGATGCCAAATCATGTTTGAATGATTTTTATTATTCCTGGATCTTTTAAGGTTTTTATTAGTGGTTGTAACATTCATGACATGCTCATTAATGCACAATTCATAGAGTCCACCAGAAGTCAAAATACCATCTGCAATATATTTATCATAATGATTTATGACTAACTTATTACAGAATAGGAATGAATATCCACTTCTAACTAGCTTAGATGCAGATATCAAATTCCTCCTGACTTCAGGTACATAAAGACACTCTTTAAGTACTAGGACTCTACCACTAGATAATGATAGCCGACAAGTCCCAACGGCGACTGCTGCAACACTTGCATCAGATCCCATCTGGATGACTATCTCCCCTTCTTCAAGTTTTCTAGTTTCCTGAAACAAATGCAATAAATTGCATACATGAACAGAAGTACTAGAATCAACAACCCAACTTCCTTCTCATCCAACGAGAAAATCGGTTTCAATGATAAAAGTAGATATCATCCTACTGGGGCTTTACCTTTGTCGATCGACTTCAGGTAATCCGGGCAATTACGCCTCCAGTGCCCCGGCTTTTTGTAGTGGTGACAGACGTCGATTTTTTTCGATGCCATTAGAGTGGATGCATTGGAAGATGAGCCAACACTTTGTCCCTTCTTCTTTCTCCTCTGGGCCGGGCCCTTCCGAGAACCATGCTTCCGACCGCGCTTCCCTCTGACCTATGCAACCATTGCACTACCAGCGGGACCATCTTTCTTCATCACGTCTTCTGCAGACTTTAATGCAGCAAGAAGTCCAGCATTTGTCAATTCCATCTTGTTCATGTGGAATGACACTACAAAGTTATTGAAAGATTTGGGCAACGACAGTAGAATGAAATCAGATTGCATGTCTGCATCCATGGTTGCCCCCAGAGTCTCCAGCTCTGATAAGTAACCAAACATTTTGAGTACATGTTCACGGACCGAGGTCCCTTCCTGCATCTTGCAGCGAACAATCTCTTTCATAACGTTGTACCGCTGGGTGCGGTTAATGTCACCAAACATTACTTTCAGATTCTACATTATCTCCTGGCAAGTACTCATGTCCACATGTTGTTTCTGAAGAACATTGGAGAGAGAACCCAAGATGTAGCATCTAGCCAAGATATGATCTTCATCATACTTGTCATTGTATGCTTTCTCTTCCTTAGATTTAGGGTTTTCATGCTTGTCTTCTGAGAGCACATAACTTATGCGCTCAGCCGAGAGTACAAGCTCCAAATTACGGATCCAATCTGGGTAATTCGGTATGGTCAACTGGTTGACCTCCAGAAGCCTGCTTAGTGGGTTCATGGACTTCATTTTCTGAAATTAAGAATGCACTATATTAGAACATATAATCATATATTCAATTTAATTTTATTTGATCAAGGCATTTTAAATCAAATTAGTCTTACTATGTCAACTATGAAAATTTATTCCCTTAATCACTTTCAAAGTAAGAAATATATTTACCGCTATATCTCAAGTAAGAACTGGGATCTCCTCTTTATCTTTGTCATATCCCAATAATATGAGAACCTATGACTCCAATAAAGAGAAGCGGGAATGCATTCCACCTTGCAAGTCCAACTTGTATTTCCCAATTCGGTCTTTAATACCCGGGCCCACCACCCCTAAGGTGATGTTGACTCGTCATTAATTGAACCAACCATCAACAGGAATACAACTCGCTATGCGCAATCCAATATCGCTCCAATAATACGAGGACCCGATATTGGGGTCACTACGCATACGTCCTTACTCCTTTGAGAAGCGGCGAGCCCGATCCAAATGGATCATACGCAGGAGCTGTCACTTCGGACAGGCATCTCCTACATATAATATTTGGCGACGAAACCCTTCACCTTGATGGGAGACTATGGATGTCACTTGTGTGATCCTTCATTTCATATTCAAATTTTAGTTAATTATTATGAATCAAATTCATGTAATTAATTCTTCCAAGGGAATTAACAACTATATCCATAATAGAGTATTTTAATTGGACATAACTAATTCAATCATATTAAGTTAATTATCAATCCAATTTAATCAATCAAACTTGATTGTCTTACTTGAATATATATATATGGTATTATTCTCAAAGTATGTATTAATTCGTATTTTAATAATTAGAAAATACAACTTGATTTCTTCGGCATTATCAAGTCCCTACCCGTTGTCATGGCCAATACCGACGAGAGTGGGACGGACCACATACGTTGCAACATGCTACCCCATCGATCTCCGACTAGACACCATATCCGCCTCGAGAAAGGATAATGCCAAATAGATCAATTTGTACTTGAGATGATCATCGGTTCTTCAACGAAAATTTTACCATATAGTAATCAAAACATTTTTGATTATAAGGAAATTTGCTAGACAAATTCTCAATCATATTCAAGCAAGGACTTTGATGATTGTGTTTCCAATTTTGATCTAGATCAAATCTAATCAATTTTTTGATTGAGGCCAAGTCAATTAAGGAAATAATCATCTTTAAACATTTCTCAAATATTTTCCATAATTATTTCTTGAAATTAACAATTAGTTTCATTAATTGACAATCACATGGTTCTTGATTAGGACTGTAATTTCAGCAGTGACCCCCTACTTACTAAAATTAACATATCTCAATCATATTAAATCCAAATCAGACAAAATCAATTTTTATAGATTGCTAATTTGATTTATGACAGAACCCAAGTGATATTTCACGCATTTCGAGGCAAGTATAAACAGTAATTAACTCTTTAATCATGTTAAGATTTGCAGTTCCCGCAATAGTGCATACATGGTCATTAAAACAACCATATCTCGAGCAAACAGAATCCAAATTACGCAAACTCAGACCCTATTCCTTGTTTAATGGGAAACAAAATCCAAGCATTTAATTCATATTTAAACAATTTAAACAGTGCCGAATTTATTCACTAAACAGAAGTGCGAAAATCAAATGTGATAAAAACTTTCGCGACTTCCACGAACCCAAGTCGTCCTAGATTTGTGGATCGTATCCAAAACCTTCGACCTAAGGCTCTGATACCACTTGAATGATATGGGAAAATCCTCAAGCGCATCATGGAAGCGTGATCATCGTATCAGATATGACGGAGAACGACTAGTCGTACTAGTTGTTCGGTGCAGCGGAATTTAAAATTTTCATGCGATGAAACCACATGATCCAAGAACGATTTTTAGATCGTTTCATCTATAACCACAACAAGTATAATGCAATACCTCTTGAAGCGTGGTTGATCGAGTCTCTTACGAAAAAAGAGACCTCTTGTCTCAAGTCCGATCGTCGGAGAAGCAGCTTGCGAGCGCGAGGATGAGTCGCGTTGTCCTCACAATCCAATGAGTACATCCAAGCACGATGAACTCCTGATCTCGTCGCATGAGATCGAACGTCTCCTTCATGAGCGCACCATTCCAAGAAGACGGAGAACCGCAGAACGTTGAAACGACGGCGCGGTGGCGTAGGCGGCGACGGCTATCTCCCTTAGGGTTTGGTGGACGGCCACCAAAAGAAAGAGGGAGAGGGTTGGCATGTGAGGAGAAAAGAGAGAGAGATGTGCTACCAATAGTATGTACAAGAGAGCATGGTGTGCCTCTCTATTTATAGGGTTTTAGGATCCATGGATCTCAATCCATGGGACATATAAAATCAATGGATGAGATTGATTTATGTCAATCCAATGGTCAAGATTGTTGTTGGTAAAAACCAACAACTTTTGATTTAATTTAGATTAAATATTGATAAATCAAATATACATCAATCCTAAAATTAAACCAATAAATAAGGAGAAGATTACAAAGGAGATCAAGCCTCCCCATTAAATAGGGTGGACGGCCACCAATTCAATATAGGAATTGGTTGCCGCCCACCACCTTCCAAGTGAGGGCAATCTCATGGATTTCCATGAGATTGCATATCTCCTTGAATTTCTCTATTATTTATTTCAACAACTTTTGTTGGGATTTATTCACCAAAAATAATTCATAATTAATTTTGAGAATATTGCAATCTTGACATTAGAAAATTGTGAATCACATTCACAACCCAAAACAAAATGTAATTTACATTTTCAATTAATTAGACAATGTGTATCCAATACATATTAATAATTAATTAATAAATATAAATTATAATTAGCTCTCTCTCTCTAATACTTTGTAAATTACATTTATAATATATTATGAATAATTAGATATTTCTATCCACATTATTCTTATCCATGATAATTAAATCACATTAATTATATTGGATAATTCCTAATACATCATAATAAATAAATCACATTTAATTATCAATTTCTCAATGCTTAGATCTTATGGAATTAATCTTGAACCATTCAAGAATAATGCTATTTCTCCTCAGATACTTGGAGATAAGGACAGGGCGATTGTATTGTTCCACATATAGTGACTTGGATATTGAGATTACATCTCAAATCCAGATCACATGGACCTCTCACAGATGCTTGATTAAATCAAGGCTGTAAACCTAATCTTCTCATTGCATCTGAATCTCATTCAGATCAATGTCCAGCACATGGACTAAGATTAGATCACTTCTCTAATGAGAGGAGTCACTAAAATCCAGACCTGTTTCATCACTCCCTCGGAATGGAAGTGTCATGGTTATACAATCGTTCATGATCAAATCACCCTCAGGTATTCCCAATACATGTACATCCTGCATACTGGAAGACTCATGATCATACTGAAGATATAGATCACTTTTACACTGTCATCTTCATGGTCTGATCACTAAGTTTCTCAATCTTGGTCCTTCGAATTTGGTACAAATCATATGCTTTCACAAAGCATATATCTTACCTTCAAATTCATGTCATGCTTCTAAAGCATGACGACCATGCATGGAATTTGATCAGGTCCCAATACCTCATGAGTGAGCTCATGTCTCCCGGTTCACAAGTGAACCTGTATGATCCCTTTGAGAGATCGTATTACTCATATGCCCTTATATGCACACCATCTCACTGGTGTATAGACCTTGGTTAGGTCATCAACCTATTGGTCTGCCAAATGTACACACTCAGACATATAGCAATACATCTATCTCTGGTCAGAGGATGTTTGCATGTGATGTGACAGTATTCATCATAGGTCTTTGGTTATCTCGATCTCGTTAAGTCAACCTATTGACTCAACTAATCCGATACCTCCGAATCACTATTCCCTTGCAGAGGACCTGCATCAAGAGGTCGATCAGATATCATCCTAATGAGAAAGGATTGCCATCTCCTTCTCAGGCTGGAGATCACTACTTGTCAATCATTGATGATGCTTGATGAGTCCTCTATCTAACTCCTTAGATATTCATCCAAGCATCAGCCTCCATGATTCAATCAATGAATCAACAGCTGTATGATTATCAAGTTGGCCATGGTACATAACCCATATTGTACAGATGAACCTTATAGTGCATTCATTCAATCAATTTCAGAAAGGGAGTGAAACATAATAAATAACTTTTATTGATAAATCATTTATTACAATAACATTTATTGCAGGAATGGTTCGCCTCGGGCTCACATTGCTAACAGCGGGAAGGCTGAGGAAAAGAGGCAGAAGATGGGAGAGGGGAGGAGAAGGACATGATAGGATAAGAAATCGGGATGAGGCTAGAGAGAGGAGGTGATGCCCATATGGGTTTTCTTTTTTCTTCGGATCTGCCCTCTACTCTTCCCTTGGTACCCCTTCTATAACAGGGTTGCCCCCTTTAAAAATACAAAATAAACCCAAGATTACATGGGCTGCACTATAGAAGGTGTGTTTCCCTTTCCAAACCGTAAGCTCAATAGAAAAGACAAAAAATATTACATGGTAGCCTCTAGAGAGATGTACAATGACAAGGGTACCCTTGGAAATTTTTTTATTAATAAAAGTTGCATATAACTCCTAAATGTTGAGCACGAATTACATCAGATTCCTTGTGAAATGGATGGATTTAGACATCTAACTATTGGCCATAAGCTAATTTGTCGATCATGGGTTCATGAAGCTGACTTGGTTGAGGGGAAGCATAGATTAGTTGAGGAAAGTACTAACGGTTTGATCTCGACAGAGATAACAATGAACCCTGAATGTTCAATTGCCCTTTTTCAGAGATGTGGAATGCATGTTTATCTTAATGTGAAATTGGTGGGCTAAGGGATGGATTTGAGGGAATAAAATAATATGAAATTAAACGAATGAGGAGTGTTTCCATATGTTTCTAATTGTTTATTAATGTGTTTTTGAATCATACTAGGGCTACAGATCATTGGACTGCATCCAACAATAGACTGATGGCAAAACTGCAGGTCGATTGTTGGAGGCATCTGGTCTATTGATCAAAGGAATCAACCGATTGCCACTGAAGGAAAATCCTATAATTAAGATAAATAATCCCGAGTTGAGAGAGATGAGGGGACATGGGTTGTTGGACTGGTCTATTGATGCCCCGAAGCAGTTAGGAAAATTATGGTTTTGTTTTGAAAATCAGACGATTTGACTAAATTACAGTTGACTAAGACCCTTTGGAGAGAATATAGGTTTACAGGAGGCGTCTGGACAAAAAGATCTAAATGTCTAAAGGGCTTCAGTTGATTGAACACTAGAGTTCAATCGACTAAATGACTGAAAATAAATCAACACGAACCAAGTCAAAAACTTAGGGATTTGTCTATAGGAAGCGATCGAAACAAAATAAGTGCTCAGTCAACACTTAACTTCGTTTAATGGGTGTTTCTCGTTACATGGATTTAGCTACTTATAGTATTAATAGTACATTAGGATCTATAATTTCGTTTAATGGGTGTTGCTCGTTAGCACCTGCAAAGGAAGCTGACTTGCTCCCGCTTAACTTCCCGCCTTCAAACCCTTTTGTCCAAGCCAAAGATCGTATACATCACGAAGAGTAAAGGTGAAGGATAAACGACTCTATAAAATCTTAGTCCTATACAATGGAAAATAAGGCTAATGGATGCTAACTATATGTGAATGAAACGCAAACCAAGCGTGCTGAGATGCTCTTCTCTAGATCATTGCAAAGGATGGAGGACAGAGTATAATTGTGTATGTGTACTGTTCTTTCTTGTGAATGTTAGTGCAATGTTGTTAAATACTTTTTGAGGAAGATGACAATGTTAAAAAAGGTGCAAACATGTCAGAGTATCGGTAATCAATCACACAATTACGTTTAAATAATCAAAAGAGCCAACTTGATTGATCATCTTATTGATTTTTACAACTACGCGGTGACTCTCCCGGCTTACATTTTCAAAAAATAAGTGCTAGCATGCAGAGCTGAATTCTTTGGTTTTCTGCGGCATATGGACTCTAGTTGATGCTCCTACTGATGCAACCATTATTGGTTGTAAATAGGTGTTCACGGTCAAGCACAATATCGATGGCTCGGTCGATAAACACAAGGCACATTTATCGCCAATGTTTAGACTTAGTTCTACGAGTTGGACTACTTTAACCAATTTTCTTCACGCATTTAGCCACTATATGGATTCAATTACTTGTCGCAATACAGAAGAACTAGCTCTTTATCAGCTCAATGTAAAGAACGTCTTTTATAGGGGATTTGAATGAGCAGGTAAGGGCCAAAGAGCTTAGTACCACAAATTATCTATCTCAGATGGTGGAATAGATGCAGTTTGTTTTATCCTGTGCAGACCATTCTCTGGTTGTGAGGCAATTTCCAGATAATTAGTTGTATTCGTTATTTATGTTGATGATATTATGATTATCGACAGTGATCCAGACAGTAGCTCCATGGTGAAGAAAGTTCTATACCAGCACTTCGTCACTAAAGACTTTGGCATCTTGCGGTAATTTCTTGGTATAAATGCAGTTTGCAAACCTAGTGTCTGTCATGTCTTTGACCTGCCGAGACTGTGATGTGTGGATCCTGATATATGCTAGATAGTACAGAAGCTCTAGTGGGCAGGCTCCTCTATGTTACCATGATCAAACCAGATAACCCTTGTGACGAGCTGAGTCAGTTAGTTTATGAGCTGAGCCAACAATCCTAATCTTCCATGAGAGGACTAAATATGTGGAGGACGATTGACATTACCCTCGAGATCTGATCCAGAAAAAGCTCCTCAGACTCGATGTGTCAATTACTGATCAGATATCTAATGGCACTGCACATCCTTTATTTTCTACCACGACAGGGTGTGCTTCCTATATCCTCAATTCATTGAAGTGTTCTTCTTTAATGATATTTAAGACCTCTCTTACTTGAGATTGTGCCTAGTGTTTCTCGATCATTGACCAAGATACATACATTAAAAACTATTGACATTCTCTTCCTTATTGAAATTGTGGAAAGATCAGAGCAGGTACCTTATTATAGCAGGATGATTCTGGCTTTGAAGCTTGCTCCAAATTATCAAGTTCATCCATCTTGGAATTAAAAAGTTGTTTTTGGGAGAAGTGCAACTTGAATTAGGTGTAGTACCTCGGTTCATATGAGAACGAATTTTAGAGCAAATTTGGGGAGCAACCTTGATCTTTTGGGAATTTGAAGCAACAATGTGAGAGATACCCTTCTTCCAAAGATTTTAACAAATAGCATATGCAATAACATGCTTTCTTCCTTTTCCGACAATGAAGCATGATAAGTTCAACAGACTATCCTCATATGGGATGTTTTTTCTTCCTCTGACCAGTATGTATGACTGCACTGATGTGGCATGCATGTGTTCATAATTAGATGATATGTGGGTGCACGTGATGTTAACACAATCTAATCAAAATGATTTACTTCCTTACCAATCACGGACAGTTTAAATTGGTTTAGAGCAATCCCTAACAAATATGAAGCTTAATCCACCTCAAGTGCAGTTTGCAGATGTTGTTTACCATGTCTCGTTCTTAGTCCCAGGTCTACCATGCGTGAGAAAAGTATTATTGCATATATACACTCTATTCCTTCAGTGCTGAACTTCCTGGCATGCATTCTCTTTGCAGCTGAACTTAAAACCCAAATGTTAATTACATCTTCAAATAGTGAGTACTAGCTTTGACTTGGACTTGTATACAAAACTGGACAACCTAGAGCAATGTCAGGCTGTATTTAACCAAACTATTCTTGTTTTGAGAATTTGCATAGGACTAAAAGAAACTCTAGTCAATTAGCAGTGACTTCTACTATTATTTTCTAAATATTGGAGTTAAATGTGGTCCAAATGACGCACAAAATGCAGTTGTTAGATCAATCTTTCTTACTTTGCCGGATAACCTCTGCATGTAATATTCTTTTATAATTTCCTTGAATAGTAGTCTGCTTGAACTTGAAGACTTGGTCCTTAGTTATTTCCCCCCTGTTTTATTTCTGGTCTTTGTATCCTACTATGTTGCAATAATCATGCATTACTTCCAGTTCTGAACTCCATTTCCTCTGTGTGTGTGTGCCGTTGCAGCAACAAAGCCTCTGTGCCAAGTCATGGAACAATGTGGGGCACCGACAGGAGAATGCTAGTAGTCTATGCTTCTAGCTCTGATCCTTATGATGGAAAACTTAACAGAGATAAACCAGGAAGCGGCGGAATCCCAAAGGGGAGTGGTCCACCAGTGTTAAACCATTTTGGCTGGGTTTCTGGTCTTTGTTTTGTTCCTATGTGTAGCAGGATTTATTTTGTCATGGATCACTGGCTTGATTGTAAATCCTCCTCCATCACCCAAGTAAACAAAACTAGTGGTTCGGTATGTCATTAATGATCGGGCTTTTTTTTCCATCCAGTGAGTGAACATTTGCTTGGTGGGCTGCTGGTCGAACCCTACTCCCTTTTCGTTTGCTCTTGAAGATGTTTTCTAAGTCATGAATCAACTCCAGAGTTTTCCATACAAGGCATGAATCAATAACAGTAGTCTGCTTTCTGTTTCCAGATCAAAATACAACTCCCACATTCAGGTAGAGAACAAAGGTTAACCAAATGAAAAGATAGCTTAGATCTTCCGATCAAAAGGCAAAGATACAACACAATAATTGTAGATATGAGTCTCCAAGATGATACAACATAGGGTAATATACTATACCAAATACGCCAGATGTAACGTGAACAAAATGAGCTTACAGGCACTGCGATTGAACGAATGTCCAAAGTAGTCGAGCCAGAAGTTATTTTACCTTCTTTCATTGCAGAAGTTTGTGAGGCATTTCATCTTGCATTTTCCGGCAGCAGGCGCTCTTTAGGTTTGGCAAACATTCATGTGATCAGCTGATGAACAAAATAAAAAGCTCCCACATTCCACTTAAAAGTATATACAAATCATTCTCGTCAGAAAAACAGTTGCGAAAATGTCGACCTAGAAGCTAAGGAAACCGGCACTTCCCACAATGAGATTGACATCGAAAACTACAAGAGGAGATTAATATACAGATATCAATGCCCCAATCAATTTTGACATCGAGGGTACACATCGCTGTTTACGCTTGTTAATAAAAGCATAAGCCATACGATTGGGCACGACAGTCCCAGAACAAACCATGAAAAAAACACTTTCTTTCATGACGGAATGCCTTGCTTGTCAGCTTGTGAATATCATCATTTAGGTGTTTGTATCATAATAAGCTACAATGCCAGAACATCATTTCACTGCCGATCAATCGTTTGCAGCCGATTTTGCTTCTCTGAAACCCCTTCGTGATCACCAATGGAGCCAGAGAAATTACGTCTTTGGTCAGAGGAGGCTGTAATTACTGGCATCCACACGTCTGCCGTGCTGCTCAACAGTGACTGCACCTGTGGATCAGCAGCCATGGCCAGAGAAATCATCTCATCCACATCATCCAACTTGGCTGATAACTTGTCCAACTCCCTTGCTATTTCAAGCTACAACATGGGAAGAGTTTTCAAACCAATATTATTACAAAACCTTAACAAGTTGCAGCAATGAAGAAAACATTTTCTTCTAACCTCGTCAAGAGGCTGTGAAGCCTTGGGCACTTTAGTGACCTCTAATCCCAGCGCCTCAATTTTAGCTCGGAGTTCAACTTCCTCTTCGTTAGTTAATGACTCCACCTAAAAAGTACAAATAAAAAAGATTAGACTGGTGCTTTGTGGACCATTACTGCGTCAAGAAACACGGTCAAAGACCCAATGATGTATGTAACAAACAAGACATGGAAAGACACAAACACGGCATTCAGCACAATTGGGCAGTGACGTGGAAGATGATCATTTTAATGTTTGATCAAACACAACAAGCGGAACACAAGTGAGCTAAAAATAAAGAATCCGCAAAAGTGAAAGCTTAGTAGGCATAACTTGGCAATCATGATCTTTTTTTTGAAAGAATACATAGTGTTTTTAGAAGCCAAAGGAAGATCATCCAACAGGAGATGCCATTCATAATTTATTTAAAAGACAATAAACATAACGAATGCAGTCACTTTAGCATGACCATGACTCTCTTTTACAACACCTTACACACATGACTGCACCCACGATTAATGGAGGGTCTTCAGCTATACATCGTATTTTCCACATAACATCTTCGACGTTCAAAGACCATCACAATTTGCTCAACTCCAAATGGCTCTGAGGACCACAAGCAGCCAGCTCCTACAATGTTGCCTTGTGTACTGGATATCCCCCATATGCCACTCCATCCTCGAAGGTCGCCCAAAATACCTCTACTCTACTCACCCTGATCCACAGAATCTGTCTTTTATCTAATCAACCCCCCGCATGTGAAGAACAAATGACTGACATTCTCCTTTCCCAGGTCACAAATATAGCAGCCACTATTGAAATCCCTGCCCCACTTCCTCCAAAGCAGCATGGTGCCCAGCGCCTCCCTCCTTACCAGCCATGTGTGCAACCCCATTTTCAAATGCGCCTTAGCCTTGTAGATTACTTACATTTCAAGGCAAAACTTGGGTTTGATGATCCCGGCCTGCCCTCAATAAGCTCAGGAGACGGTAAAGCTGTCCTCTCACCGTTTCTAAAAAAAAGCTGTCCTCTCACGTACATTTCCCGCTCGCACCCTCCGGACCAAACCCCTTCCAACAACATGAACATTGTTGCAACGTCTATTCCTCTCTTCTGAGAACGATGCTGCGGGCCTAGGTAGCCAGACTTCTTCCCAACATTTAAGCACCACCACTTGTTTGTTCTTGATAATCATACAAAGCCTGCAGAAAACCTGGGCCAACACCCCCTTCCCCAGCTAGTCGTCCAACCAAAATCAAAAGCCCATTGAGTATATACTAGATGAATAATGGGATCTCTCAAGATCCAATTACACTACTCTTAATCTCAGGCTTCTTGGTGGAACTCTGGAATGTTTGTGGGCTCCCACACACCTCCAACATCAATAAGAAGCGGTATACTAAGCTCCTCTTGACCGAGAACCATCATCCCTCTTCATCGAGTCCCGACAGCGATGTTGAGGAACCATGCTCTTTATCATGGTAACTATTAGGAGTCCCAACATCACTTGTTCGAGAAGATCCACTGCAAGCTGCTGAGGAAGATTGTGGTTTTGAGGAAAAACCCATCAGTGTTCACCACCTCTTGAAGACATGAGTATCCACCTGCTATCTGAAGCACCCATCAGCTACTGCGTGAAAGGCGGCCCATTGCTGCAACTCAATTCTCTCCCCGCTAAGAGGGATGTTGCATCTAGGAGGGTTGTAGCACATGAGAAGCCTCATCATCATCCATCCGCCCAGGTTGAGGAAGCCTTCACATCTCATATTGGTTTCCCAAAGCTTCGACTGCAAATCTATATCCATCTAGTTCCATTCAACGGCGACTCCATCGACCTACTTGCAACACATTCAACAACCTATGCCACTTCACCTTCTCACATTGCATATTATCTTAGGGTTCTTTGAAGGCGATCTCACCATCCTCCCATGTTGGCACAACGAGCAACACGAAGAAGATGGCGATCAAAGCTCCAGAAACGAGAATCAAATGCAATGTTGATGGGTTATTGGAATCCTATCTCATCCACGAAAAAGAAAGGTAGGGCCCGGCTACATTTTTACCTACACCGGCATAATACCCGATTCTTTCTTTTTAATTTTTTTCAATAGGATTGACTTCTTCAAAGAAAAAGGGAAAGGGATGAGAAAGAATAATAAGTCAAAAGCGAAAAAGAAGAGGAAAGTTGACAATAGAAAATGATAAATGAAAAAAAGGAAAAAGAAAGAGAAGAAAAAGGAAGATAAAGAAGTTTGTAATTATTCCAACAAGTACAGTAGAAATGAGTGAGTCCGGCACAAGTTATTCTTTGCTCGAGATTACACAACAAAAAATTATCTCATACATGTCATCCTTTGCTCCTAGCCTCCAAAATGAGATCTCCTTTTCGAGGTTCCTATGTGAAAACCCACTTTGTAAGGTCCTAAATGAGAGAAACTCATTATTTGAGATCCTCATATGAAAGAAGATGCTATGCAGGAGATGCTTACTCTCGATATATTCGTATGGGAAAGGCCCCTTCTCAGGGTTTCTATGCAGGAGATGCTTACTCTCGATATATTCGTATGGGAGAGGACCACTCTACTTTTGATGTGTGGCATCAACTGCGACTTCAGATCTACTACTCTAGGTGGAATTCTACAGCTACTTCTTAGGATCATCTCAGATATTTGCTGCCCATCAACTATTGTATGAAAATCAATACAAGTGGAATTCTACAAATACTTCTTAAAATCATCTGTTGCCCATCAATTGTTGCATGAAAATCAATACTCTACCCAACATTGCAGAAATCGGTAGTCGGTACTCGGTCGGTGGGGTTACTGACTAAGGATTAATCGACAGTCGGGTGACTGATCAAATTTAGTCAGCCAATAGTCGGTTTTGATTTTTTTTATTTATATCACATATATAAATCATTTTTATACATATATTCTTATATATTTGCATAGATTTATACATTTTCTATACTATCATAATGAAACAAAAGAAGTAATTGACTTTAAATATAACATTAAGCATATAAGAATATGTTTGCTTTTGAATCGTCTATGTAAAAGTTAGCCGAATAGTCGGGGCCCGATTAGTCAGGTTAACCGATTAATTGCCGACTAGGCCTAAGCGAGTCGGCTAACCCCCCCCCCCCCCCCCCCCCGACTCGACTAGTCGGTCGACTTCTACAACAGTGACCCTACCCATCATCTTCACTGACATTTGCCTCCATTGTGCATCCCTCTTCTCAGACCAACGTCTTACCATCTAGGTGAGGCCCCTTCTAACCTCCATTTCCCGTGTGTGCAAATCCCTCTCATTCTCCACCTTGTCTTGACAATCACCCCCCATGAAATTCATACCTTATCTTCAATCTCAATTCATGGAAGACTTCTTATACCCCTTCGAAGAAGTGCAACGCTACTTCTCGGAGTCCTTAACCTGCACATCCCTCCATCTTTCCTCCATCATATGTTTAATCCCCTACTCTCATACAAGTTGTCTCAAACTTGAAGCAGGTATCAAGCTTCATATTTTATTGGAGGATCGCATCATCAGTGTATGATGAGATAAAGGTCTGTGCCTGAATGTTGACACTGGAAAGGTCTTTGCAAACTTAATTGAGGCCAAAAACCTAAAAAATCTGCCAATCTTCAACCTCGTCATCGAGTTCCTCCACATGAGCTTACAACCTTGGACCGAGTAGCCTATCAATCCCAACTGATCCACCAACTCTGAGAAGAATGTTAAGTTGAAATCTCCCTGGATCAGCCCTCCAACATCATACACCATCCAGCCGACGTCCTCTCATAGCTAATCTCTTTTGGTACCACCAATTGAGTCCTACAGACTCACAACCAAGCAATCATCAACCACCACCATCAGTAAATCATTTCATTCTTATAATACCAAGCGACTCTTCTTCACAAGATCATCTTGCTGCTTATATCAATTATGAGGGATTTAGCACTGCCTTTCAGGATACTGTCAATATAGCTCTTACTGGCATGAACCTTCCACGTACTGTCAAGCCATTAAAGATGACAGTTGGTTGCTGTCTATGCAAGAGGAAATTGATGCTTTGCATAGCAACCACACTTGGGCCATTTTTCCACAACCCAAGCACAAAATTTTTGGCTCCAAATAGATCTACAAAATCAAATATAAATATGATTTTCATGTGGACAAATACAAGGCTCATTGTTGGTTGTGGTTTTAATCAACAGTTTTTTTAGAAAATGGTGGGATGGATCTCCTTTAGAGATCCATCCAAATAATATATGTATATATAAAAGAATCAAAAAATAATTACATCCGTCAAGATTCGAAGAAGGTCCTGGCATGCTCTAGTACATTTTCAAAGTAAAATCTCCTTCCCTCGAAGACCACTCCATTCCTAACCAACCACAGCGACCAAATAACCGCACAAGCCTTCATTCTCACTTCCTCAGAGCCAGACCACCTTCTACTGAGCGACTCCCGGAAAGAACCCTATCACTCCAAATCAGACCTGGGATACTTGCATTCTGCCACACCTCTATCGATCATGGGCACCTGAAGAAAAAATGATATATGTCCTCCATTTGGATCTCACATCTTCTACACCCCCCTCTGCTTCTGGAAAGATCCTTGACCTTCTAGTCGTCGTTAAGATCCACTCCCTTCTAAGTAGCCATAAGAAGATTTCTCAGATATTTTCATCTGTCCTCAATATTTCCACTATTTGCTTGGTCATTTCTATGACATTCAGCAGCAACCAATTCCTTCAACAACTTGATGTTAAGAATGCATTTCTTCATGGTGAACTTCAAAAAGAAGTTTATATGGAGCAACCTCCTACCTTTAAAAAACAATTTAAGAATGGTTATGTATGTCATCTTCGGTGTTCTATATATAATATGAAGCAAGCAATTTGTACTTGCTTTCTTAGTTTTCGTGATACACTCAAGGTTTAAAAAGCATGAGGCGGTCCAAGGTATTTTCTTAAAATGTAAGGTTAGGCGTAAGCCTCAATTTTTTGGAAAGAAAAATTAAAACTAATACAAATTATACAGGAATAAATCACAACAGCACAAACTATTGCAGCATATTATCCAAAAGTGCAATACAAAGTACAAACTATCAAGGCCCTAGATGTCGGTTTCGGACACCATTTCAGTGATCGACCGAAACGGAATTTCGGTGGAATTTCGACTGAAAGTCGATCGAAATTTCGGTCATTTCGATCATTTTTTGTATTAGGTCCCCCATATTTCGGTCATTTCAGCCATTTCGGTCGAATTTCGATTTCGACAGGACATCGATATTCGACAAAAATTCGACCGAATTTCGCTGAAATTTGAGGTCATGCAAACTATTACTATGATTGTTCAAAGTTCAACTACGATCGTGAAATTATAAAAGAAAACATAAAGTGAGAAAAAAATCAACATAAGCATAAATCTAATACAATATATTGTCCATCACATTCATGCGATCTATGAAAAATCACTAATCATCAACATTGATTCAATGAATCAACATCAATCGTCTTGCTCCTCAGCATTGCCGCCGTCATTGTCGTCGCTGCTACTACTACTCATTGGACCCTCATCAAAATCATCAATATAATTCAAATGCACATCATCACCGACCTCATCATCGCTTCCAACCTCAGAATCGGGAAATTTCTCCTCAACCATGATTGAAGTTTTTCCTTTACCTAATCAAGAAAGCAATGCATCGTCATTAATTTATTTATTTATTTGAAAATTTTCGCAACAAATCATCGAATACTCTTTTAGTATTGCACCTTCTTCATAGATATGTGGACACATACGTAAAGATCAGATTCAGAATGTTAAAATCAGAAGGAAGGTTTGTATAGCTCCGATCGAAGATAAGATACGACAAAACCGCTTAAGATGGTATGACCATTTGCAAAGGAGTTCAGTTGATGCACCAGTTAGGAGATGCGAGTTTTGTGATGTTGAGCCGATTAAGAGAGGGTGAGGAAGGCCCAAGAACTATTGGAATGAGACTATACGAATGGATCTTACTTTTTTGGATCTAAATCCGAGATTGACCCAAGATAGATATGAGTGGAGGCAAAGAATCCATGTAGTCGATCCTACTTAATGTGGGAAAAGGCTTTGTTGTTTTATCGCACATTTGTCGTGCTTTTCCCCCTTCTTTTTATGTCGAACGACTCGAGCTCCTTCACCTCCTTCCTCCTCAATAGGATCATCCTCCTGATAGACCTCGACATCTTGAGCTTTTGGAATCCATACATCACTGAAGTCAATATCATCCAAACATAAAAGATCTTCTATTTTTTTCCTTAATTCACTATGTTTAAATTTGAGATTGAACATGATGTAAACCAAATCATTGAGCTTCCCTTGTAAAACAGTGTGAAATTAATAAATATGATTTTATTTAATTGTTGTCTGTTAATTAGAGTCAAATTATTGTTATGTTTTATTGAGTCCGCGCGATTTTATTTTAGATAAAGGGATTGCATGTGATCTCGAATTAAATGGATTTTATATTAGGTAGAGAGATGGTTAGAGATAATTAGAGTCAAGGATAAGTTATATTTGAATTTTGATTTCTATTTTTGTAGTCTCATCCCTCCTATATAAAGGGGTGGTAGTCTATTGTTTTAAAGATAGTTCAAGTTGTAATTTAACTTAGATTTATCTCATATCTCCTCTCTCTCTATCCCTTCTCCCCCACGCGATCTACACGATTCTCTTCCCCAAATCTCTCGCATCTGGTTAGTTATTCTCTTCTTCCTCCCTCCAACTTCTTCCACCAAATATGTTGTACATTCAAAAATTATTTTCCTTCATTGCAAATTCCTATTTGCATCATTTGGTATCAAAGCATGGCATTTAGATCGTCATCATGATCTGACGATCCGTATAAAGTTCATGCAGGCATGCAACGAGAGACTATCGTTCGTCGGAATGTAAAGGGCGAGCCGATGAAGCCTACGACAAGGAGATGATGTCCATATTGCTCGAATTCCAATCAAAACTACATATTTTGGTTGCTGATTTTGAGACCCTAAGCGCCACCGAAATCGTTGCCAAAAAAGCTGTTGAAAACCACCTCGAGCCGTCGAACCTTCCGTCCAAGTTCCGATGAAGAAAGCCAAGAAAAATCACCGTCATCGACAATCTGCTTGCTGTCCAGGTCATTTCAGACCTGCAGTCGCCGGAGAAATCGACTCCAACGCCATCCACAACCCTCTCACGGGTCCCAGCCGCCACCCCCGCATCTCCGTAGAACCCCCTAATCCCGTTACCGCTACAATCCCTCCTCGCTACCCCAGCCCCCTCTCCACCCGCATCGACACCGTCGCCCACTGTCCCCCCCCCCTCTTCCCGCACCACCAGCTCTCATCTCCCCTCTTTCCAGCACCTTCCCCGACCCCCCCCCCTACATCCTTCATGTGCCGCCGGCCAAACCATTCCGCGTCGTCATCATGGTTGCCCCCCCCCCCAATCCCGTAACCCCACCGCCACCTTCCCCACCACCGTTGCAGCCTGTTTTCCCCATTGCCTCAACCCTGTTGTCGTTCCCCCACCATCGGTCGTGCCATCCTTGGAGCAGAGTCCTCCACCGCCGTCGCTTTAACGTTGGGGGAAAAACCCTAGCGCGGGGTTCCTCCACAAGAGGAATCGAATCCCACCAGAGTTGGGATTGGAATGTGTTTTGGAAATTTTGTAGAAAAACCCCTCCTCCAAAGAGTTCTTATCTAAAGAGCCAATTGGAGAACTTATCTTATGATCTTTATTTAAATGAAGGGGTACTAAATTTGCATGGATGCCCTCCAATTGAAGAAAAGAACTACAAACGTAATGCTGAATTAAGGAAGTAAGGCATGAAGTTGAAGTCAATTGCTCAACGGATTCAACACGACATCTCCAATACTGCAACCGAAATCAAAGCCACTCATCATGCGGTGAGTTTTTCAAAGCGGCAGAGAGTTGATGCAACGTGAAATTAATAAATAGGGTTTATTTAATTGTTGTTCGTTAATTAGAGTCAAATTATTGTTATATTTTATTGAGTCCGCACAATTTTATTTTAGATAAAGGGATCGCGTGTGATCTCGAATTAAATGGATAGTCGATTATATTAGGTAGAAAGTCGGCTAGAGATAATTAGGGTCAATTAGGATAGGTTAGATTTGAATTTGAATTTTGATTTCTATTTTTGTAATCCCATTCCTCCTATATAAAAGGGTGGTAGTCTATTGTTTTAAAGATAGTTCAAGTTGCAATTTAATTGAGATTTATCTCATATCTCCTCTCTCTATCCCTTCTCCCCCACGCGATCTACGTGATTCTCTTCCCCAAATCTCTCGCATCTGGCGAGTTATTCTCTTCTTCCCCCCTCCAACTTCTTCCACCAAATATTTTCTACCATTCAAAATTATTTTCCATCGTTGCAAATTCCTATTTACATCACCTTGTGTTAAGCGATTTCTTCTCTTCGTATGGATCTATATAGAAATATGTAAGGTTTAACATGAAAGGAAACAATATCATAAAAATATAACACTTAACCACTTGATTGAATGAACTCCAGTTACGTTCACACCCAGAAGCACTACAAATCAAACTCAATACCCTAATCGCAAATGATGCAAATTCAGATGTTTTATCTCCAATCCATCAATCAGTCGAAAATCGTCAACACATTTTAGTAATAATGTTAAAGAATATGCAAAACTCTTTAAAATTGTTAATAGAGCTCACCATGACTTTATAAGCCGATGCATTGTTTATTATCACTTGGACAACATTCTTCTCTCAAACCTCATCAACAACTTCATCCAGCACTTTAAAAAGCATTTGGGCATCTTTAACTTGATTAGTGCATCAATTGACTTCAAGAAGTAAGTACCTTTGGGATTATTCACCAAAAAATTGATCAATGTACGTCCTTTCGTGTCAGTCCAACCGTCATACATGATACTACAACCGGTGGCAATCCAAGAAGCCTTTGCTTCATTAACAAGGGTGGTTATGGCGTACTTCTCTTCTTTCAAAATCCAAGTTCGTAGTTTATACATGATCAATGGTCTGAAACCCCTTCCATACCCGTATACATCGGTCATCATCGTCGGATAGGAAGAATCATTAGCTAAGTTGAATGACAGTGAATTCTCAAAAAAAATCTCCCAATGCTCCTACAAATCCTCCTCCTCTTGTCTTTTTTTTCAACTTGCATTCAAAGTGAGTTGTTGTGTGAGAGGATCCAAAATACATGCACCCCTACCTCCTTATGTAATAAAAAAATCCATCGGTCCTCAAGCTTGCTTAACACCGCTAGAATCTGTCAATGCTATATGATGGTTGATTTTCATCACCTTCCGATGACATTTGCATCCCAACTCGACAAATCTCTTCCATTTCTTCAAATCTTCTTCTCTTCTCATCACCCTTCCTTTCCATGAACATTTTCATCTCTTATTGAACCTCAATGGGATTGTTTAGACATGCCCTCATATTCTTGCGTGTCCTTTGCAAGATGGTCTTTCAGTCGCTTTACCCGTCAGTGGTCTTCATCAAACAAAAATTACATTCAACATAAACATAACATTTCCCTTTGTGATGCTCATCCATTTCAAGTTCTCGACAATATCTCCATCCGAGATCGAATCGTCCCCCACTTTGGCCTTTCTTTCTCATATCTACAAGTTAGGAAATAACATACTTACAAACAAACACATAGCCTTTAGAATCTTAGATGAATCGAAGTGTAAGGACAAAAACGTTGATGGATAATTCATTATTCTTAAACTTAAAGCAAAGGTACAATACAACTAAATTATTGAGACAAGATTGCATTAATTATTCAAAAAAGGCATAAAAACGAAAAACCTAAAAAAATAAAAAATAGATTGGAAGATATGTGGGAGGCAACAACACCTCTCGAGTGCATAGGCGACAACACTGGGCGTTGGACGGCAACAGTCGGTAGTGCAAGGAGCTTGACGGACAGCACTACAGCGGTGGAGGCGAGTAGCGGTACTACAACACAACTATATTATTGAGACAAGATTGCATTAATTATTCAAAAAAGACATAAAAATGAAAAACCTAAAAAAAACTGGACTGGGAGGTATGTGGGAGGCAACAACACCTCTCGAATGTATAGGCGGTAACACTGGGCGCTGGACAACAGCAGGCGGTAGTGCAAGGAGCTTGATCGGCAACACTACAACGGTGGAGGCGAGTAGCGGTACTACAGATCACCGTGCAAGCGAGAAAGAAATAAAGTTGCTTTACACGCGATCGAAAAGTAAATTACAACGTGAGTCATGCGCCTCCTCGCCTCGAGCGCCTCACGAAGAGTCGAGGTGTATGTCCCAGCCACAGGACCTGAGGCGTGCACCTCAAGGCACTTTTTGCATGCCTCGCCTCGGGCATACGCCTTTGCGCCTTGAAGCACCGCTTTTTAAAATCATGGATACACTAACCAACCAACGGTGTGTTTAATGGCATGTACATTTCTTTGTGTTTATCTTCAGAAGGGGAAGTGTCATTGTTCTATTGCTCACTTAAGTGGATGACATTATTATCGCTAGCAATTCTTTTTTATTGAAATTAGGGTGAGCTCCCAAGTTGGGAGTCACCGACGCATGTATTTCATTGCAATATCACTAGCAATTCTTAAACCATTATTTCTACTACGAAGCAACATCTTGATGATACTTTTAAATGTCACTAAATCGAAGTTGATATTCATAAGAATCAACTTGCCATGACTCAACACGAGTATGTAGTTTTTTTGGAAAGAAAAAACGGCATCAACTATATAGGTGTATACCCAAAAACATCGCCATTAATTCCCAAATTTATAGATACAAGGTCGTAAAGAGCAAACAATTATTACATGACCAAACTATCCTCCAGTCATTTAGCATGCACAGTTACATTTTCACCATAAAATGGTTTTGATGGAAGATCATCCCATTTCTTGTCAGCCATAAGGCCCATACAATAGCTACAACTATGATTCTCTCCTCTTCTAACGTTGCCAATCTGAGCCAATAAATTCCCAGAAGCTTGTCGCACAATCTGTCACAATCATTGTGCTACCAAAACGTGTCCAACCATCCATAGAGCTTGCAAAAGTAAAGCGGTGATCCACATCTTGAATAATCTACGAACATCGGGTGCAAATAGGATTCGCTCCCTGAAAAAGCGTACATATATGTATCCCGTCATCAACCATCGACACCTTAAAAGCCATAAGAAAATCTTGATTCACACTACATATCCTCTTACAATCGACCATGCATCCCCTTGGATCAAAAGACATAGACCTCATCAAGGATTTATATGCCTTACAAATGGAGAATCTACCATAATGACAATACCGGTAGCCGTGCCCCTCCGACCTCCTGATCCTCCAAACTCTTCAACATTTTCATAAGAACATTCGTCGTTGATCGGAAAGCTCAAAGCGAAAATGTGGGAAGAAAGAAGCATTGTCCCACTTATTTCCAAAAAAAAATTAAGGGTCAATCACTGATGCCATGAGCTGAGGAAACCTTTCACCAAGCGCACCGCCCTCCATCCAATCATCTTGCCAGAATTGGAAACCGATTCCATCACCTAGCAATGGTCATGAAAACGAATGCACATCTTGCATGAACACACAAATCCCCCTCCAGAAATGGGATGGTGTACGTCCAAGCTCCCTCGGACCCGGAAGAGTAGAGGATGCCCCATAAATCTTTTGAATTAAATTGGATATCAATCTTCCGCAAGTACCTCAAATCTAAGTGATCCATTTACATAGTAAATCCTTGTTCGTCTCCTCCAGACTCCGAACTCTAAGGCCCCCATTTTCCTTGGATAAAGAAATCATCTTCCAATCAACCAGGCCAGCCCTTTGGGAACACTAGAAGAAGAACAAAAGAAGCATCCTATAATAGATCCAACCTCTCCCTGATGCAAGTGTGGAGAAGTATAGATGATAGGGAAAAAAACAATCGCCGACAAGTCTGACTTCAATAGCACCAACATGCCACCTCTAGGCAAGTATGCATACTTCCAATAAGTGAGCCTCTTCTCCAACTCAATCAAAGGTAACCAGGCAACCTGACACAGTCTCCCACACTCTAAAGGAAGACAGAGCTAATGCAACGGTAACTCTTACCCAGGGGATCTGAGGTAAGTCACACACATTTTTATATCCCCCTTGTCCAAACCAAAAGGCACAATTAGATTTATCGCTACTAAGCCTCAAACTAAAAACTCTACCAAAGAGGTCCAAGAGAACTGGCATCTCCCCATAGCTCTCATGACATCCCTCTACAAAAAGATTGTATTGTCAGTGTACTGAAGAATGTGCAGGGACAAATCATCCCTCAGGTAGCCACAACGGAAACCACCCGTCACCACCGATCGAAAAAGATCGACAAAGCATCAATTACCAAGACAAAAAATAATTGGGCAAGAGGTCAACCTCGACGGATCCCACACTGAGGCTGGAAAAAGCCACCTCTAGGTTGACCATTGACAGGGACATCGCAAGATGAATTCATCGACATATCTTCATCTATGCAATCCAGGTGTCCTGAAAACCTATCTGATGCATCAAAGCCCAAAGGAACCATCAATCATCACAATCACATGCCTTTGGAAAATAAACCTTCCACAGAACTCCCATGATCTTTTACCTCCTTCAATCGGCCACAACCTCCAAAGCCATAAAAACATTATCCATCATTTGTCGCCCAGGTAAGAAGGCACTTTCTACCAATGACATAATCCTACCTTGTACCCTTCACGGCCTATTAGCAAACAATTTTGCAACGATAAGGTATGTCGCATTAGACAGCACAATGGGAAAAATTCCTCCACCTTTGTGGAGCTACCCTTCTTGGGTAGCAAGAACAGGAAAAAGCGATTCAAGCATTCAAAGCTAGAATCTCCATAAGCAAACTCAGAAACCATGGCCATCACCTCCTTAGAGACCAAATCCCAAAACTCCCTGAAAAGGAAAATCAGAAAACCATCCGGTCCAGAGCAACCATCAGGGTTAAGAGCGAACATCACTTCCCTAACTTCCTGTAAATCAAATTCCCTTGTCATCACAACAACATCATCTCCAGAAATCTAGGTGACCCACAAACCAAGCTACCTGGATCCACTATATTGAAGATGATGACTAGCATCCCTGTAGAAAGATGTGATCGCCCTTGCCACCACATCCTCCCCATGGAAGATCTCATTCCTAACATCAATCATGCGAATCAAATTTTCGTCGCCAATGACCACTGCATGAAAGAATCTTGCATTCATGTCCCCCTCCTTCAGGCTTCTGACACAATCTTTGTCTCCATTCCACTTCTCTTCTATTCTCTTTCTCAATAATCTTCCAAACCACTCCTCTGTTTAGCAACCCCTCATCCAAGTCCCTAAGATCCTCCAGCCTCACCACCTCCTCCTGTGTCAGACTCCTCTGTTACTCACAGTCCCTACCTAGACTCCCTTCTGAAAGTGATCAGCCACTTACGAAACACAGTTAGCTTCAGAGCCAACATCCTAGTTGTCGATCCCTCCACCATCAAGTCTGACTAGAGAGAAACTACAAGCTCATGAAACCTCTCTTCCAACATCCAAGATCACTCGAATATGAAAAAAGAGGGAGGACCCTTCCTGGAACCAGTGTTCAAACAAAAGGGTGTGTGATCCAATCACGACCGAAGTAACGAAGTAACATAGGCCAAGTGAAACATCTCCATCACCTTAATAGACATAAAAGACAATCAATACGTGATCTATATGAAGAGCTCCTCTAGGTATACTTGCTATTGGTTGCATCCATGACTTCCAATGCAAGATCTTCCACCATCTCTGTAAGTCTGCAGCCATTGCCCTCTTCTCAGGTTGACCCAAACTACGCACAAGTAGGTAGTTGATCTTCTTAAGGTTGTATCCGCTCTTTATCCGTCTTGATACAAATTGTCAAGGCTGGAAGTGAATTTATTCTGAATGCGGTTGATTAACATAAAATGGTTAGAATATTGCAATTTCTCGCTATTATTCATCTTGACATTACATTTTGGGTAAACCAAGTCTCCCAATATACGCATGTTCCTACTACTAATCACCTCAAAGCTGCCAGAATAATTCTTAAATGTGTTAAGGACACCAGCACTCATGGCTTGGCATACCTCGTAGACAAAGTTTACTAAGGAATCACTATAATTACAAGATTTTGTGATACTTATTGGGCATGTGATTTAGATAATCATCCTTCTGTCACTGGTTTTTGTGTTTTCCTTGGACATAATCTCATTTCAAAGAAAAACAGAAAACAACAGAACGTTTCTTATTCTAGAATTTATTTTTATAAAAAGCTATTGCAACATTTGTCAGTTAAATTACTTGGGTCCATTTATTACTACCTTTTGGGATTACGATACCAATTCTAAAACATATGTTGTGACAACAAAAGTACACGTGTCTTAGCTGAGAATCACATGTTCCATAATCGTTCCAAGCACATCCAGATTAACCATTATTTTGTCCTTGAAAAGGCTTAGAATGCAGAAATCGATGTGCATCATGTTTCAACCGGATATCAGCTTGCAGATATTATCACTAGAAGTTGTTATGAATATCATTGACAATATATGCACTAAACTGAGCTATTACAAGAGGCCTGGTAAGTTTGCAGGGGCTGATAGAGATACACAATTCATAGCTCGCAGGTTTACAGTTGCAATTGTTTGTGCGCATCATATTTTCACTCAATACATATTATGAGGTATTGGGACCTGCTCAAAGTAGACAATTCTGAGAGGAAATCTACACAAGAAGATATCCTTGGGAAGAGACCTGTGCTTGTAGTGAATGTTCAGTGAAGACGGCGACTAGAGTTAAATGGACTGGAGCGCTGCACTTCATACAGTAAGATGATGCGAAGTAGAAGCTTGAGACGATCACAAGCAATAGTAACAGAAGTCCAACCGAAGTAGTAGTATGAGCTTATGTCAAACATCAAAAGGAGAGAGATCCTCTTTTATACGAAGATTTCGAGAATGGGTCCATCCTATATGAAACTCCAAGAAATGACCTTTCCCATATGGAATCCTCAAGAGAAACTCCTCTCATATTGTGGTATCAAAGAATGGGTTACCCTCGTATAAGGATCTCAACAGGGGTTCTCTCACAGGAATCTTGCATAAGCAATCTCATTTTTAGGGACATGGTCAGGGAGGATGGACAAACTCTAACGAGTGATCTCAGGAAAAAAAAGTTATGCCCTACTCCATAACCCTCCCTCGTCTCCCATGTTTGTTGGAACATGATGATATTCAACAAGTCAAGCAAAAAACAATGTTTTCCCCCTTTATCATTATTTCTTTCTTTCCTTTTTTTTGTTGGAAACGATGTTACTTCTTTTACTTAGTTGTAAACCCTTACGGGTCCTTCTATGTAACTTCTCATTTTTGAGTGTTCTAGGCTTTCGGTCTATATAAGAACCCCTAGACATTTTGAA
Organism: Ottelia alismoides; assembly: GCA_037367405.1. Lineage (NCBI taxonomy): Eukaryota > Viridiplantae > Streptophyta > Magnoliopsida > Alismatales > Hydrocharitaceae > Ottelia > Ottelia alismoides. The sequence goes on from JAZKJV010006494.1 coordinate 825,124, forward strand.
TAAAATCATCTCATTACGTTCTCTCATCTTTCGGTCTATATCAGAGCAGCGGTCTTAGACTGGTGCTTTGACCTATATCCCGCCGCCGCCACCAGCCACGACCCTCACGTGGCCCCCTCTTCTAGCAACCTGGGCCTCACGCAAGGCCCTTCGAGCGGCCTCCTCCAACCCAATCAGAGTGCGCACTGCCCCACTGCTCGCACCTCCAGGGCGCAGATCTGCACCATCGATGAGTGCCCAACACCCTCTCGCGCCTCCATGACGTCGCCTCTTGCACCGTCACCGTGTCCTGCGCCATCCAGGGCGCTGATCTGCACCTTCGAGGATTGCCAAACACCCTCTCGTGTCTTCACGGCGCTGCATCCTACGCCATCACTGTGTCCTGCGCCTTCCAGGGTGCTGTTCTGTGCCTCCAACGAGTGCCCAACACCCTATTGTGTGTTGCTTTGTCATTGTTTCCCCTCCACAACTCTGTGCATCTCTGGTTTGTGGTATCACAGACACAATTTGTTGCTCCAAAAGCCCAAAGGGGCTAAAACAGTGACCTAGGTCACCCATATGCTCGATCGAAACAACAAAATCTTCTTCTGGGTCATGTTTTCTTGACCTTTCATGAGTCATGACCATGATGACATCCTTTAAGACCAAGATCATGTACTCGACTTCTTCTATAACGGTACATGGCACCGCTATCAAATTGAAGGGCACGAAAAACTATTTGCTCTGGTCTCGACCATTCAAGGTATTCGTTGGTGGTTAACACAAGAATCATATTCTCACCACAGATCCGCTCAAGGAAACAGACAAGGCTTATGACACATGGTATGCAGACAATGGCAGGTCATCATTTGGATGAACAATAGCGACGATCCAAATATTGCAACGAATCTTCTCTATAAAGACTCGACAAAAGTGATTTAGAGACTTCAGAAAGAACTTACTCCCAAAAGACAACCAAGTCTCGCCTCTCATATATTTATACAAGGATCTGGTCTGCAACTCAGGGGAAACCTAGTCTTGTCGAGTACTACAGATTTCTTACTGGTCTTTTTTAGGAGCTTTAGATTTTTCAGCCAGCCTGTTGTGATAACATGTGTGAGAGTGATCTGAATGGTAGGTTTACCTATTTCTTTCTGGACTACATCCACGATACAGAGCTGTAAAGGACTAGTTTCTGTCAGTTGATACCTTGCCATCGATTAATAACATCTTTGGTTGTTTGTAGGAACTTTAGGCATCTACTGAACGTTCTTCTTCCTTACCATCTGCAGAGAATTCTGCTTACTATGCATCACCCAGGAAACACAAGGTAGCAGAGCTTTCGAGGAGGTCGAGGTTGAGACTTTGATCGTGGTCATGGTCGTGACTCAGGGTATGGACATGATTTTGACAGTGGTCGTGATTTTAATTCTCCTCAGTATCCCGCATGCATCCATAGTGGGCGTTGAAACCACTCGCCAAAGTATTGCTGGGAAAAGTTCACCATACAATCCAATGCCAACAATGCCTATGAGATAGCTTCTTATGAGACATCTTATGATACTATAGAGGACATGCCTGATCAACATTCTGGTGGAACACAAGCACCTTTTACCGCTTCAGAATACTCTCACATGAGGCAGCTTCTACAGAGCACTGACACCTCCACCGATGACAATACTACCACTACTCATACTGCTAGTTTGGCTACAACTTCAGGTATAATAGCCAACTCTGTTACTCCTTCTGGCCTCGCATAGATTATTAACTCAGAGGCATCCACATATTTGAAGGGAGAAGGTAGTCTACTTACCTTCTCTCAACCCTCTACTTCTCTCAAGACGGTTCGGGTTGCTAATAGGGCCCATTCTCTCGTCACTACTGTTGGAAATGTAGAGTTCTCCTCCAAGCTCCGACTAATTGGGGTCCATTGTGCCCTTGCATTTCCACTTAGTTTATTATTTGTTCATAAGCTATGTACTGAGCTTAATTGTCGGGTTATTTTTTTATGAGTTTGTCGTTATTTTTCAGGACATCTGGACGAAGCAGATTTTTGATGCGGGACATGAGAAAAATGGCTTCTACTATATTGACATTCCTTCTTATTCTAGTTTTGTTGGCGTTGCGTCTATATCCAACGATCCTTTACTCTAACATCTTCGCCTTGGACATCCGTCTGCCAAGGCTATCTCCATTATGTTCCCTGATCTTTCCATGCCGAAGCCCTTTGAGTATGACGCATGCCAGTTCGGGAAACATCATCGAGCATCCTTTCTTGCACGTAATGAACCCCATCGTAAAGTTCTTTTATTCTCTTGTCCATTGTGATATATGGGGACCTTGTCCAGTCCGTACTCTGAGTGGACACAAATATTTTGTTTTTTTTTACGATTATAGTCGATCCTCTTGGATCTATCTGTTAGAGGATTGCCAAGAATTTCTTTCATTACATCAAAACATTATTCTCGACTTGTATTCAAACTGTTCGTAATGATAATGCTTTGGAATTCACACAATATGACTTGATGACTTTCTTTGCTTCCCAAGGAACTGTCCACCAAACATCATGTTTGTATACCTCTCAGGAAAATAGAGTAGCAGGACGGAAGACATCTTCTTGGCATTGCTTGGCCCCTTCTCACTCAGATAAAGGTTCCGAAGACCTACTGGGGTGATGTCGTTCTTACTACTATCCATCTTATCAACATGGTCCCATCTTCGATTCTAAAGAGGTCTACTCCTTTCGCACTAATCTATCCCAATAAGTCGTCCTTCCCACTACCTCTAAGAAATTTTGGGTGTATAGCGATTGCTCACAATTTCCATGTTGTTGATAAGCTACCACCTAGGACGATAAAGTGTGTTTTTCATGGCTATTCCTGCACACAAAAGGATTACATGTGCTATGACCCTACTGGACATCAATACTATATCTCTGCGAATGTTACTTTCTTTGAACAAACTATGTTCATTATACAGTATGTCACGGATATTCCCTTGGATCTTCCTCCACCACCAATTGTTTATAAGCGCAGACATACATTTACACCTGTTGTTGTGCCTTTGCATGTCATTTTTCTGCAGGATGATCTGCCATCTTCAAGTGCTCTCACCACTGTTACCCCGGATGCTGCTCAGGAGCTTCACATAACTCTCCGCAGAACGAAGAGGCAATGTACTTTCTACTCTATGTCTCATTTTACTTCTACTGAAGGTCTATCATGCTTTAACAAGAGATATCCAGATGTTCTCATGGCTATTTCTGTTCCCAAAGATTATCATTGTGCTTTAAATGATCATGGCTGGCAACATGCAATGAATGAGGAAATGGATGCTCTTGCATATAGGAGAACGTTGGACCTGTACCGTGTCTCATGGGAATTCGACTTGTAGATTGCAGATGAGTCTTCAAGACCAAACAGTCATCATATGGATCAATTTTTTGATTGAAAGCATAACTGGTTGCAAAAGATTTTACACAGACTTATGGGGTTGACTACTTCGAGACTTTCTCCATAGTAGGAAGAATGTGCTCTATTCGCAATATCCTTTCAGTGAGTGCAAATAAGGGATGGACTATATTTCAACTTGATGTGAAGAATGCTTTCCGCTATGGAGATCTTGAGGAGGAGGTTTACATGATGCAGCCTCCAGGTTATGAAGTCGAGGGGTAGTGTGCGTGCCAACTTCGCAAGGCCATCTATGGCCTAAAACATAGTTTTCAGGCATGCTTTGATAGACTCATTACTGACATCAGCACTCTTGGTTTCCAGAAAACAATATCTGATTACTCTTTGTCAGACGACGGTCCACTGACTGTCATACTTGTAGTTTGAGTTTGCGTTGATGATATGGTTGTCACATGTGATGATGATGAAGGCATATTAGAGACCAAGGGTTTCCTGCAAAAAGTTTTCATTACATAGGACCTTGACCAACTCCGTTATTTCCTCGACATATAAGTGATATGTACTACAAAAGGACTTCACGTCTCACAAAGAAAGTATTGCTTGGACATCCTAGCTAAGGTTGGACTATTTGGATGCAAGCCTTCTGGCATCCCTGTGAACTCGAGGAAGCACTCTACTTCAACTGACCCTGCATTTGAAGACACTACACGATACAGAAGCCTAGCTAGCAAACTGTTTTACCTTAATGTCACTAGGTCAGATACATCTTATGTTATGAGCAAAGCTAGCCAACACATGGAGAAACCACTTTACAATCATTGGAAGGATGTTCTTCTGATCCTACGCTACTTGAAGGAATCACCAGGGTGATGCCTCTTCTATAGGATCAATGGCCACACTGATGTATTTGCTTATGCTGATGCAGATTATGCATGTTCACCTGAGAATTGTCGGTCTACTATAGGATATGCTATGATGGTTGGTGGAAACATTGTCACTTGGCGAAGCAAGAAGCAGATTGTAGTCTCCATATCGAGTGCAGAGGCAGAACACAGGGCGATGGCTCAGGCCACCTGTGAGATTACTTGGTTGCTCTCTTTTCTATAATAATTTGGTATTGTTGTCGTTGCCCATGTTCCTTTGTATTGTGACAACAAGTTCGTTGCATACATTGCTACTAATCATGTCTTCCATGAGCGAACCAAGCACATTGAGATTGGTTGTCATTTTGTTCATGATGCTATACGAGCAGGGAAGATAACTACTCCACACATCTCCACCGATTTTCAGCTAGCAGATGTATTCACAAAGGCAGTACCAAAGAAACGCCTCTCGTAGATAATCTTCAAGTTGAGCATGACCAATAGATATGCTCCAACTTGAGGGAGAGTGTTGGAAACGACGTTACTTCTTTTATTTAGTTGTATACCGTTGCGGGTCCTTTATGTAACTTCTCATTTTTGAGTGCTCTAGGTGTTCGGTCTATATAAGAACCCCTAAACCTCTTGAATAAAATTATCTCATTACGCTCTCTCATCTTCCTCCATATTTTTGGTCCCTTCTTTCCCTTTTTGTGGATCTTTTTTGCCTCCCTTTTTTAAAGCTACTATTTTCTTTTTTTCGTGTTTTTCTGTTTCCCTTTTCTGTCTTTATTTATTTTCTCTCTTCCTCTTTTCTTAAGTAGTCATTCCCTTTTTCACTGCTCTTTTTTAAAGAGCTTCGATCTTGTAGGGCCCAAAATAGAGTAAAAGCCATTAAAAAAGGAACAAAATTGGGCATAAAGCCCAACATAAGAGGGCATCATCCCCGCTCCTCTTTATCTTCCATTCTTAGGGTTCCTATAGGGAGATCCATCACCATATTTGGTTGCTAGGACTGATGCACCTATGTCATTTCTCCAACTGCTTACTTGCTAGGAGTAGTTATGCTTGCATACTCGCTCAATGTTGATCATGTCATATGAGTACCACATGTTCTTGTCATCGCATGCCTCATGTGTATCACCTCATAGCCATCTTCTCATGTATGTCAATGGCACGGCTATTTCTCTCGCATTGCAACCATTAAATGGATCAAAATGGGCATCCCTTTCTTGGATCATTACGATAACCATTGGAAGCCCATGTTTGCAACTCCATCATCATTGGAGATGGATGGTGCTTGTTGTGACTTGTTACATGTGTATTCATCTCTTGTACCACATATGTGCTCACCTACTATAGGCGCTCTCTCATCGTTGCCTCGTTGGTGCGTCGCCTCTACTTGATTGTCAGCAAGCCTTAAGCAAGGCGTTGCAACTTCTTCACACAACATACATACATACACACACATACATACACCTTGGAACACTAATGTGTGGTAATCAAGTGTCGCCACCATCAAGCCCTTTATTCGTGTCAATCGTAACGATGCTCATAAATAAATTCGGATCTTTATCACGTGAATTCAAAATGTGATAACTTCAAATAAATATATAAAGAAAATTGAACCTTGAGATGAACTAACATCTGAAAAGGACTTGCTTTGATACAATGTTGGAATGTATACGTACATAGTAGAACAAAATAACAAAACATGATTTACATGGTTCATGACGATCATGGTGACCTTCATTCCAAGGAAAAAGAAACTCCTAGGATAGAATCTTCGTATTAAATTTCTTAAGAGATAAAAAGTGTGAGGTTCTTTAATAGGCCACCAACATACCTAATCCACTAAGCAAGGGACTAAAGATAAAAAGGTAGTAGAATTGGATCTTGGAGATATTGGTTGGGAAAAATTCAGACAATAGAATGGAATTTCAAAGAATTCACTAAGGGATCGTAAATATTTCCCTCAAATCAAGACAAAAGAAGCTATCAAGTTATAAACCATGGGCCACGCCAATAAAAATGAACATTTTGAGAAGTAGGCTTTTATGCTACAACTATCAAAAGTTTTCTTTACATCTTAATCATCATCTGAAAAACATCCATTGGAATGGAGATAAAGCAACTAGAGTAAAGAATATTAGCAAAATTTTCAAAGACCAAGTGAACTTCCTCCCCTGAGGGCATACAATCATAAAATTACTCAATTAGATGAATCGTTGTTTGTCTCTTCTTCTGTGCAGATATTCACTATTTCAGAAACAATTAACTGATGAAGATACTGTTCCGACAACCCTCGGAGAAGGATTGATTATGCCAGTTACAGGCTCCTTTGCTTCTCCTTTTTTGAGGGTAAAAATATCCGATGGTACTTGGCATATGTATGTGGGCTACAGGGCACTGAATAGGGATGCCAATCTGGATATATCCATTAGGAACCCGACTCGAGCCTGTCGCATTTAAGGACTCAAAACCCGTCCCATTTACTTTTGGACGGATTTGGGGTTTAAATTAATACACATGTGGGTATGAGTATGGGTTAAGGCTTGCATTGTGGATACTCGAACTTGAACCAGCCCCAAAACCCGAATAAAAAATAAATATGCATATAGATATGTGTGGTGTATTTTAGACAAACCCATCAAATGCATTTCATGTCTAATAGATGTCGGTCTACATATGTAAAAATCCAACTCAATTTTCTCCTCTCCATCTATTTATTCATATTCAACTACCTTTTTGTATCTTCAACAACAACAAAGCCTTTTCTCAGATTAAGTAGCATCGGCTACATGGATTTTTTACCTCCGTTCAGATCTATCTTGGGTCATTTCAGACTTAGATCCAAAAAACTAAGATCCCTTCAAATAGTGTCATTCCAACACTTCTTGGGCCTTCCTCGCCCTCTCTTAGCCAGCTCAACATCCCAACACTTGCATCTCCTAACTGGTGCATCAGTTGGCCTCCTTTGCAAATGACAAATCCACTTTAAGCGATATACTCGCATCTTATCCTCGATAGGAGCTACACTCACTTTCCTTCTGATTGCATCATTCCGCATCTGATCTTTACGTGTATGCCCATACATCCACCTTAACATTTTCATTTCTGCAACCGCCATTCTCTGCACATGCATCTGGTTCACAGGCCAACATTTAGATCCATAGAGCATAGCAGGTCTCATGGCTGCTTTGTAAAACTTTTCTTTAATTTTCATAGGAATTTTCTTATCACATAGAACAGTAGAGACTCATCTCCACTTTAATTAACTTCCATTTATTCTATGAGTAACATCTCCATCAATATTCATATTCAACTACCTTTTTGTATCTTCAACAACAACAAAGCCTTTTCTCAGATTAAGTAGCATCGGCTACATGGATTTTTTACCTCCGTTCAGATCTATCTTGGGTCATTTCAGACTTAGATCCAAAAAACTAAGATCCCTTCAAATAGTGTCATTCCAACACTTCTTGGGCCTTCCTCGCCCTCTCTTAGCCAGCTCAACATCCCAACACTTGCATCTCCTAACTGGTGCATCAGTTGGCCTCCTTTGCAAATGACAAATCCACTTTAAGCGATATACTCGCATCTTATCCTCGATAGGAGCTACACTCACTTTCCTTCTGATTGCATCATTCCGCATCTGATCTTTACGTGTATGCCCATACATCCACCTTAACATTTTCATTTCTGCAACCGCCATTCTCTGCACATGCATCTGGTTCACAGGCCAACATTTAGATCCATAGAGCATAGCAGGTCTCATGGCTGCTTTGTAAAACTTTTCTTTAATTTTCATAGGAATTTTCTTATCACATAGAACAGTAGAGACTCATCTCCACTTTAATTAACTTCCATTTATTCTATGAGTAACATCTCCATCAATTTCACCGTCTTGTTGCAAAATAGATCCCAAGTATTTAAAAGAATCTTTCTTCTATATGTTATCGTCACCAATCTTCACCTCGATTACTTCACCTTTTTGTATCTTCACAACAACAACAACAAAGCCTTTTCCCACAATTAAGTAGGGTCGGCTACATGGATTCTTCGCCTCCATTCAGATCTATCTTGGGTCAATCTCGGACTTATATCCAAAAAACTAAGATCCCTTCGTATAGTCCCTTTCCAACATTTCTTGGACCGTCCTCGCCCTCTCTTAGCCGGCTCAACATCCCAACACTCGCATCTCCTAACCGGTGCATCAGTTGACCTTCTTTACAAATGACCAAACCATCTTAAGCGGTTTTCTCGCATATTATCCTCGATCGGAGCTACATCAACTTTCTTTCGGATTGCATCATTCCGAATCCGATCTTTACGTGTATGTCCACACATCCATCTTAGCATTTTCATTTCTGCTACAGCCATTCTCTGCACATGTCTATGGTTCACAGGCCAACATTCAGAACCATAAAGCATAGCAGGTCTCACGGCTGCTTTGTAAAACTTTCCTTTAATTTTTAAAGGAATTTTCTTATCACAGAGAACAGCGGAGGCTCCTCTCCACTTTAGCCAGCCTGCATTTATTCTATTAGTAACATCTCCATCAATTTCCCCATCATGTTGCAAAATAGATCCCAGATATCTAAAAGAATCTCTCTTCTGAATGTTATCGTCACCAATCTTCACATCGATTCCTTCACCATTGCTTCCATCAAAGGTGCATTTCATATATTCCATCTTAGCCCTACTTATACGAAAACCTTTAGTCTCCAATGCATGTCTCCAAACCTCAAGCTTCTCATTTACTCCATCTCTAGTCTCGTCAATCAACATAATATCATCAGCAAATAATATACACCAAGGTAACTCATCTTGAATGTGACTTGTCAACTCGTCCATAATCAAAGTAAAAAGAAATGGACTCAAAGCTGAACCTTGATGTAAACCAATGTTGATATCAAAATAGTCAGTCTTCCCCGTCGGGGTCCTTACACAAGATAAAGCCCTATCATACATATCCTTTATGAGATTAATGTATAGGGCAGGTACTTGTCTCTTCTCTAAAACTCTCCACAGTATCTCTCGTGGGACAGAATCATAAGCCTTCTCCAAATCAATAAAGACCATATGGAGATTCTTCCTTTTAGCTCTATAAATCTCCATTGTTCTCCTCAGCAAACGGATGGCTTCAATAGTTGAGCGACCTGGCATGAATCCGAATTTAAACACCTAATAGTAATATACATAAACCTTTAACATTCTCTACACATTGCACATTTTTGTGTACCACCATATTACATGATCTCCCTCTGTTTAATCTATGTTTGAAAATCTTACTTATATTTATGAATAGCTTAAGATTATACTATGTCAATATGCGGGTACCCATTGGGTGTACAGGTATCCACCGGGTATATGGGTGCCAGCTAGAAACTACCCTTTTAGTAAATGGGGCGTGTGTGGGTAATGATTTTATAAATTGATATGGGTTTGGGAATATTAGTACCTGCCCAAAACTCGACCCTTTGACATCCCTAGCACTGAATCAATATACAAGAAGGACAAATACGCCTTTCTTTGATGATTGATTATCTTTTGAATGAATTGCATGAAGTAACTCTTCTTTTCTAAGTTAGACTTACCAGATATGGATGCAGTAGGCTGTAATACCCAATACAACTTTAAAAACTTATGAAGGTCAATATAAACATACATGATGCCATTTGGACTCTTGCCCATGTCAAATTTCAATGTTTGATGATTGTTTATATACCTGCGCAGAATTGTTTTGATATTCTTTGATAACATCTTACTTTACAGCATGAGATTCACTCAACATTTGCAACATCTATGAATTATTCTTCACACATTGTTGCAGGAACTATATCCTAAATATGCCAAGTGAAATATTCAGGACATGGTTTCTGCTAATGAAGTCGCAATGGAGAATGCAAAGGTGGATTTATACTGTTTCTCGTCTGAAACCATGATCGATTAAGTGTGTTAAGGATTTTAAGGCATTATAGGAAATTTGTCCAAAGATATTGCATGATAATTTCATCTCTTACTGATATCTTGGAAAAAAGAAATCTTTACATGGTCTATTCACGCTGCTGCAACATTTATCCACTTAAAGAAAATTATGACATCCAATCCAGGTTTAGCCTTTCGTGATTTTACTAAATCTTTTTATAGTCGAATTTAATGATAGTGGAAAAGGAACGGAAGCAGTGACTGAACTGAGAATTGTCATCTAATAGCCAAGCATTTTCTCTGACACAAAGCTCTTTCAGCATATGAAAGAAAGATGGAGGCCATAGTTTCTTCAGTTCCCGAGTGATGGGCTTATTTGATTGGCAGACAATTCACTATTCGAGAAAATATCTAAGCCAAAAAATCATTCTATAAAAGAAGATTCATACCCAACTCAACATAAGTCACTAAATACACCTTGGGGGTTGGATTTTGTTTGGATTATAAGGTGGTGAAACACAATCAAGCACTAGATGCCTTATCTCGTAGACAAGAGGATTCTCAATTGCACATCATTTATACTGCAATCATAAATTGGCAGGATAATATAGAAGCAATGTATCGCTCAGATTCTCAATTTCTTGAGTTAGTACCCCAAGGAATAGTGATTATTTGAGTTCTCATCTATATTTACGGCGACAGATTGATTTATTACAAAGAAAATTTTGAATACACGTAAATTGTCCAATTAATGATCAGATAATCAGTGAAATGCACGATACATTCTCAGTAGGGTATATAGGTTCCTATTGGACTCTACATACGGTCAAAAAAATAGTTGATCAGAGCTTCCCATCAGGAGTTACAATACTTGCCAAAGGTGCAAATATGACACCAAGGCCCTAAATGTCGGTTTCGGTCACCATTTCGGTATCGACCAAAACAGAATTTCGATGGAATTTCGGTGGAATTTCGACCGAAATTTCGGTCATTTCGGTCATTTTTTGTACTAGGATCCCCATATTTCGGTCATTTCGGTCATTTCGATCGAATTTCGATTTCGACTGGATATTGATATTCGACAGAAATTCGACCGAATTTTGCTGAAATTTGAGGCCATGGACACAACAGCCCCTGCTAGCCTTCTTCAGCCAGTTCCCTATCCCAAAAACTGTATAGGAAGGCGGGGGAGGTTGTTATAATGTTGCTTAAGAGTAAGTGAGGGGTGGGTTTGACAGTACGTACCCCATGTGTGGTAGTGGGGAGGAAGATGTGTACATGTTTTTATGTCTAAATGCGATTGCGAATAAAGGAGAGCTGGGAGTTCCTTGTTAGATGCAAGGAGAGTGGACACCTTTCGTCAAGCTTCAAATCCGAAGCGGTGGGTGGAGGGTACCGGGTCGACAAGAGGCACGCGATAGAATCTGGTCTATGGTGGTCCTTTGGCATATTTGGACCAAAGGAAATAAGGCAGTCTTCAAGGGCATGAGGTATTATGTGGAGAATGTGGGGTACAACACAAAGGCATAGTTTATGCCATTGGTGCACTTGCGTCTTGTAGAGGTTGTAAGAGGCTATGCATGTAATGCTATTACTTCAGTTACATAAAACCCAGATCACGTTCCGTGATGGATGACCAACCTTTAGCTTTCAAAAAAAGTTGTCTCAGTTCCACTCTTCTTGCTCCTCTATCTAAATCTTCTCTCCCTTCATTCCTTCCTCGCTTCCGGTTCTTCCATTAGTAGTTACCATGGATGGTGAAACTAGAGCTCAAATAATCAAGTAGGACACTCTTCTCGTACCATGCTTATCCTCTGCCTAACGTATGAAACCTAACACTTGGGGAAAACTCTTCCCATCAAAAATTTAAATTTGGAATTTTGAACGGATTCACCCTCCAGTGGCAAGAAGGAAATGCCAAGAGTTTGCAGCATAACATCGTTAACTTTACGCGCAGCGAATTTGTGCGAGTGTTCCATTATTTAGCTGAGTCAAACTCAAAACTTAAAGAACAAATGCAAACAAACAAAATTCCAGTGACAAAAATACGGTGAGCAAATAGTCCTGAAACGAGCTAATATAGTCTTTTCTATGGGCACTCCAGACCTTACCATAACACAACCATATAAGCCTGAAAAGACCTTAAACTTGTGTGTTCGAGAGCATCTTTGATATAGGGCATTGCGACATGCATTATTTTTTTAACAACCAAAGGACCATTTCACCATAATTCGTAGAGAGCGCGACCTCAGAAGGGTGAGTTTGGTCCACCCATCTCCGTGTATAGGATGGTGAAAGAAACGGAAGAGTGGTGATTTATACCTCTTGGAGGAGATGACCGAGGAGCTGAAAAAGTTGTGAATCGTTGGTTCTTGCACCATCCGCCGCCATTTGCTCTTCTCGTCGGGCCGATCTCGAACGATCAACCTCTCTCGCTCTCTGTGATATTGGGATGGGAAGGGAGAAAGAGGTGTGTAACCCCCACGACGGCCGCTGGTTGACGCGCCCCGTTTCTTTTTCTTTGTCAACCCAAAACCACTCCTTTTATCCCCCTCTTTAAGTAACGCCCTTTTTATTTATTTATTTTTATTTATTTTTGTATAATCAATTTTTAAGTATATTTCACAAAGGAATTTTCACACGTGTCTATCTGAGTTTCACCGATGATATTTGTACCCTAGTCATTTTTGCAATTACATTCATATCCTTAACAAAACTACGGAATGGCACCTATGTTCCTCTGATTAGTTGTCGTCTCCTCCCTCCCAAACAGACGTTCAGTATGTGCACGCATTAATTGTCTGAAAAGGTAGGGGTTTGACGCTCATCCTAGCAGTTAACTCCAAGTGAGAGAAGGAGAGTCTCTTATCAAGGATGATGATAATCATGAGGTGAATGGCAAGGTTGAGGGACACGTATAGGAACTTGTAGAATGCATTGAGCTCATTCTCCTGGCAGACCATCCTTAGTATTCGTATCGTGTGGAGGAAGATGATGGAGAGGGTGGTTGGGGGTCACTAGATGAGGAGGGAAAGGGACTTGGAGTTATCCCCGTAGAATATGAGGAAGAGATGTGTGATGATGCTCCTGCTGATGTCGATGAAACTTTGAAAGAGTTTGAGCACCATGCCTTTGGCTCTCAAGAAGTTCTTAATGTTGAAACACCTTTGTTTTGATAATGATAAATCATTGTCGTTAAAAGGATATAATTGTTTTATATATATGATTAACATTGCAGAAATCAAGTTGTTAAGTGAACACATGGACGTCAAGTTCTACACATGAGTATTAGCATGTGAAGACTCGAGGAAGACCTACTATTTAATTCTCATTGAGGTAGTTCATGAGTATTAGCATGTCAAGACTCGAGGAATGCCTACTCTTTAATTGGTGTCGAATTAAGTTCATAATAATGTAAATTAAATTTACATTTTATAAATCCTTTCATGGATAACTCCATTCCACATATGTATTCAAGCGCTGGTACACTGATACATCTACCATTGCACTGGTACACAATTGTTGTTGTGTCACCAGTACACCTTCTCACCGATCATGCAAATTCACTTGTTCGACCGACAAAATTCCTTACTATTGCATGATATATCCCATCTGTCCAGTACAATCTCCAATGTTGGAATCTCAACCTTAGTTCTTTTGAAGTTAAACATTCTTGATAACATATGTGCTCCAATACACCATTTTTCACTTTTTTACTAGTTAAGGGTGGGGGTTGTCGGATTGGAACCCTGGTAATTGAAGTGCGAGCTCACTGCTTTTGCCACTAGATCATTTAATCATTTAGCAAGTATATTTCGCTATTGTTACACGTGTGTACCTGAACATGCATTGTTATACTAGTTGTAGAAGGTTGTTTATCAGTTGTTTGTATGTAAACTCATCCTTTTATTCCTAGATCTCCACTAAGACTATGAAAGGACTCCTTTACATATCATTTCAACATACATCAAAGGCATAACATTTCTCTATTCACTCACTCTACAAGTTATTTTTAGCGAGTTTTTGTGTCAAGAAAACATCTAGCGAAGTCACTCTCTCAAGCTTTGCTCCAAAAGGCTTCTACTTCGATCCTCTTAGTTTGTATTTTATACCCATTTCATGTTTGAGGATTTATTCAGAATATTGTATGTTATCTTTATTCTTGCTTAAGAGACATTCTGTGTGAAAGACTTTCTTCGCAAAAGGACGATACATTATATGTAAGGTTGCATATGCTAAGGTATTCTGCGTGAAAATCTTTCTTCTTGTATAGAAGATAAATTGTAGTAACTTGTATGCTTGAAAAAAGGTTTGGACTATACAAGAAATTAGTCTGTATATAATGAGTGTTTGAAAGCCTTGGGTAGGACAAGCTTGGACATAGGATGTAACCCTTGTGTAGGGTGAGCATCTATAAATATTTGTGCACTATGGATTGCTAAACTAATTTTTTATCATTTTTTATTAAATGGGTTATTTATTTTTTTAAAATTGATCATAATTTTATTTAAGCATTATCCACCCTTTAGTATATCTTCATTTCATACCTGGTCATTTCTGTTTGGTTCTTTCAACTAACTACAATAAGATCGGGTGAAGCAATCGACTCTGTTGAAGGTCAATTAACCAAACGACCACCGTATTTTTGATTGAACTGAATATGATTATTGGAAGAAGAAGATGGACATTTATTTGAAATCTTTGTACTAAATCTTTCACTTTGGAAGATCGTAGTGAAGGGATTCAAGATTCTAGAAATTAACAAAGACCTATGAGATTTGACTCCTGTAGATGAAAAAGCAATCATCAAAAAGTGCAAATCAATGAGTATTCTTTATTGTGTGCCTAGTGATAAGTTTAGTGGGGTATCAACTTGGAAAGGTATATAAAATTTAGAGATGCATTGAGGTCTCTCATGAAGAGACATACCAAGTCATAAAATCCAAAATTAGTGTTCTCGTAATTTAAGTTTTTCAAAAGAAACACATGTGAATATATTAAAAAAAAGGACAAGATTTACAAATATCGTAAATCGATTAAAAGATCTTGTAAAGGAGTGTCTAACAAAAGATAAAAGTGAAAAGTTTATGCGAGTTGTCATAGGGCAATGGCAACAAAAGATCATAGTTATGAAAGAAGAAAAAGACCCTCGAAAGCTCACTTTTGAAGAATTGATAAGAAACTTCATGGTATATGAATTCGATCTTGCTGAAGACAAAGAAAAGATAGCAATTTAAAGAGAGAGAGAGAGAGAGAGAGAGAAAGGCTCATGTTTTTAAAGACAATGTTTCCACCTATTGATGAATCTCCATTTCATCACCTTTATTCTATCATTTTGACCTTAAAGACCCTAGCTAATACATGTAAATAACATTAATTTGTACAAAATAGCGCCCATCATTTATTTGCATTTATTGTGTAAATAATACTTTTTTTAATGCTAAAATTATAAAATAAAGAGAAGAAAAGAAAAAGAAATAAAATAGTGAAAATATTTTATGACCCTAAACCCCGAGACCAATTCAAGAATAGAGTAGGTCGACAAGGAATAGAGTAGGGGGAGATAAGGGTCAAAATAGAATAAAAACACAATTCTTTTGTTCTTTGTTAATGCATTTCTGACACCTATTTTATTATTTATTCTTTATTCATCAAATGAAGAAACTTAGAACATAAAAGTTGTAGATAATAATGTAAATAAAAATACAAAATTAAATTTGTACAAAAATAATATACAGTGTTCGTTTTATGCACAAAATAAAAATCCAGAAACCCAACTTCACGTACCCATATCTTTCAAATAAAAACTCAAAACATATCAAAATCACCTCTAATTACATATAACTTTTCGCAAGCTATTTAAAGGCGGTGGTTTTATATTTTTGGAGTTATTGTGTGAAAGTTAGGTTTTTGGTCGTTATTGTATATTATACCGATTAAAATATTCAATTTATTCATTATTTATTATTTTTACAAACTCATATTTTTTAATTTTGTAAATATTATTCATAACACATGTGCATATTAAAACCAAAATAAAACCAAAAGGAAAATGTAAAATAAAATTAGTCTATGAGAATACATAGACAAAATACATATGTTATATATGTATATAAATAAAAGTGGATTTTATTCTTGTATTTCCTTATTCTCTATACTTTTATAATATTGTAAATATTATTCATATTCTATTCAAAATATAAAACAAAAATAAAATCCTATAAAATACATTCAAATAAAAAGGTGTAAATAAAACATAGGTAATATACCCATAAATATACTTATCAAATATACATATCTATTTATTTAAGTATACAAATAACATCATAAAAATAAAAGAAAAATATATTTATACTCACAAAATTAACTTATAAATATATAAAATAAAATAATAAAATAATAAAATAAATATACAAAATAAAAATAAAAATAAAAATGTATAAAATATAGGCAAATATACCTATAAATGCACTAATAAAAAGTAACTGCTAATAAAATACACCAAAAATAAATAAAACCATAATAAAATACAAAATAACAAATAAATATTTTTTATTTTATGTACAAAAATTAATAAAATCATTTACTATTTTAAAATAATTATTTTTAATTTAATTTGGTAGTTTTGTCGTTTTGTGGGCCTGCATGGACCAATCCCCTTCCAGGGATTGTTGACCGCCTGGTCAACTCTCCCCCCTGTTGTTTGATGTGACGTGCATGTAAAATCCCCGCTTTTGCACCTTTTTCCCTCACGCTCCGTCCATTCTTCGCCTTCACTCTCTTCACAAGAAATGATCATTGATCATTGTACATACACGTCATACTCTTTAATCACGTGTACATACACCCAAATCATTGTTTTTCCCCGGTCAATAAGGGTGCTCAATATTGTATATAAATAAAATCTCTGCTCCTCCTTCTAACTTTGGTCACCATTAAGCATCTGGAAGCTTTGGGTTAGCATCTAAGAGAGATCCTCGTGACAAGAGGAGCATTCTCGAGCCCAGCCTGAGCTTCAGGAGCGCGGGGTGCACCTACGACCGCCCACCGCCGGCGACCCTGCTCCCTGGGCTACTCCAGGTATAAGAGCTGCTCATTTATACTGCATTTTGCTTCTTTTAATCATAGGTTTAATTTCCTGCTGTTAGTTTATGTGAAACCCCTGGTTCTAGTCCCGCAATTTGGTCAAGTTGATGATAATCAAATAGTTGTGGTCCAATAAGAAATCAATGAAAAATTCAATTTTGATCTGATTGTAGCATATTATGACTTGTTGGATGCGTATCGTCGTTAGGAATCCAACGCATTTTGTAAATCGGGTATCGGGTGAGTGAGATATGATCATTTTAGTGGGAATGGGTCAAGTCTGAAATGGCCATACGAGATTTGAGCGAGATCCACCCAAGGATCCGCCCAAGCTCGATTTTTAAAGATATAAAAGACCCATTAGGTTGCTCTCTCCTCTCATTTACAAACCCTAGCCACCACATACCATCTCCCACCTCCAATCTTGTTTTAACTCCATCAGAGCATCGCAGAGGTGGCAAATCACCATCATTTTTGGAGAGGAGCTTTCCCTCATCATCCTTTACATGGATCTAGCACTAGAAATGTAAGATGAACTCTCCCACTTCATGTATTTCGTGATTTTGTTTACAAGTTAGACTTAAAGAAGGGTTTATTGTATTTTTAGAGGTTATCGTGGTCATGATGATGCACAAGGATGACTTAGAACAGAAGTTTATCGTTTCACACGTGAGCATCATATAGGTACGGTCCTCTGTCCTTTTCCTTGTGATTTTCTCGTTGTGCTTGTATCCCATGGACCTTCGTGTCCCTCTTGCTGGATTGGGTTTCCTACTTTTGATGTGGAGATTGATGGTTGTTCATGTTCTTAAATATATATATATATATATGTATATATAGGATAAATGATATGTTCTGTGAAATCCACATGCAAAACAATTTTCAAAACTATTAGAACTAAAGATGTACTGTAAATATATGTTGTCACATGGATTGATTGGATCGGGGTTTAAGGTACCTATCAATGACTGCATGGGAATATAAACTCGTAACGATATTATACCTTCCTCTTGTTGTTGGTTTCATATGCCTTTGATCCTATTCCTTGAATATTGTTAGAGCCTTAGATATCATTATATGTAGATCTTAAATTGAAACGATAAATACCGCCCTCTGTGTAATGTTTTCTGCATATTTTTTTCCATATGCTTGAACATCCTTAGAGGCTTGTATATTCTTGTGATATCGTTCCCATGCCTCGTTATATTTTTTTATCTTACAATTGAAATACGTGTACCTCAAAAAAATGATAGGTACTTCCCAGCTTGTTGAATACTGTGCGCATGGACCTTTGGTGTTAATCATTGACCATTCAAGAATGTGTGATTGCATAGGATACAATTTAGATTAACCACTGTGATCTAAGTTTTACAAAATCTCACGGATGTGTAGTGGATATGAAGGGACACATGTGAACTTTATAATGCATGTGTTGCATCCGTTATCAAATTAAATTCGCATGCAAAAGATGTATATTCTTTATTTTGATTAAATAATTCATTAATGCAATGTCGTATAAGTCTCCACATTGGCATTTAGTCTTGGACGTTACATATTTAAGTATGGAATTGTCATTGAATATTTAGGATTAAAGAAACCTATGAATTATATCGAGGTATAATTACATGATTAATGCTATTAATATTTATTCCTTTTTATCCTGGTAAACTATCAATCCTTACGAAACCATCATGGCCTTTCTGGTATGGGTTATATCTGCTTAAAAATATAAAAAAAAACTAGATTAGTTTCTTACTCTTTGTTGTTAGGGATTACACGTCGTTCTTCATTATGTTAGTACTAGTATATCATCATATATGTGCTCTAGTATATAAAATCTATGTGTTATCTTTTTCGAACACGCATCGATATTTAGTTTCCCATCTTTAAGTACCAATTAACAGGTTTGTTACCAAATTATTTCAATGTACTAATATGGATTCCCGACCAACCTTAGCGGTGAAGTTTTGTATAAGGATTGACTATGTTTACACATTTTTCTTAGGTAACATCATGGTGGATGGAATTAAGTAATATATTAAATATTACAAATTCTTACCTCGCATCCCCACTATTATAAGAGTTACATAATACACTGTTGGTCAAGAAACTATTTGACAATATCCATATACATCTCATTTTGTGTGTATATGTAAAGAGATATCTTTCATAAATAGAGTATTCACTGACTTTGTGTCATATTTTCCTTTAGGATACGTACCTAAGAGACTGGTATACTAAAATAATCGAACTTTAGAATTCTATTAAAATTTGGGTAACATGTGATAGATCGTCTTACCGAATTATTGTACCAAAAATTTTACTTTAATTTGGCAGGAGAGAGAGACGAAATATAATTGGTCACACAATACCCTAATTATTTTATAAACTATAGCTTACAGATGAAAAACTATCTCACACCATATATGTATATATAGTAAATAGACTATCTGTAACTTAGATTCACTAGCATATGGAGAACGTTAAATATCATTATTACGTGTATGGAAATGGTAGAGTTACAATTATCAGGTAGATGAAGATAGACACCTCAAGGGATTAGGCATGCACCCTTGGGCGTCAAGTAGATACCCTGAAGATCGCAACCTAAAATAGATGTGTTGGGTGGCGTATTGCAACCTTTAGTCTGGGTGTATTCGGAGTCACTCGACGGAGTAGGCGTGTGGCAGGGTAGCATATGCTTATTTGTGAGAAATAATGCAAGATCAGATGCCTCTAATCACTTTTTACATCGTTGTTAACTCTAGCCAACAGTAGAAATCATTTTAAGTGAATATTGAAATAATAAATAAAAGTAAGATTGAATTACCATTTTTATCGACGTTTGGATGTATCTGTCATGGTTAGAGAAGTTAGCATACCCGAGAGTGTGGCGCAGCTCTCGTGGTCTCGGTGAGTCCTAGATGGAGTGTTAGTTCTAGTTCCGCGAGTTTGTCGGTGTGTTCCGCTACTCTGTCGGTTGAACGTAGTGCTATGGGTACAGTCGGTGTGTCCGTCCCTAGTACGACACTCATCGAAGACTCATACTTCGTCACAAGGGTGTATCCAGTGCGGTCCCGTTTGGCCGCGGTGTACTCGTTCCTGGGTATTCCCCTTGTGATGGTCAAGCTGGGGAAAATGGGTTGAAGTTGGAGTTGGGGTTTGTTGGCTTGAGTTAGTTGCTCCAGTGCACATGTTGTGACTGTTGAGTTTGGTTATTAATGTTTGAACTCAATAACTAAATGATGGCAAGATCTCTTGAATAGTATAATTATGTGCATAGACGTATATGATTATCCCAAGCAATGCATGTAGATAAGTGTATAATTAGTGAGCTCATGATATGAATAAAAATAATGGCATTTGTAGCGTACGGATAGCAAATTGCATGCAACTTATAATAATAATCTTATTGGTGGTTTTGAATGATGAGCAACAATTACAAGACTAATAATGGGACATGAACATCCATCTCTTTATTCTTCTGCACTTTCTTTTTAGTGTAGTATTAGCCTGTTTTAGCTGTACTAAGCATTTTTGCTCATACGTGCTTCTTTGGAAACCCATCCAGGTTTTACAGGTTGTTGAGCAGCAGTTGTGATTTGAGCTTCCGCAGTTGGTACCAGACTCAAATTACAGTTCCACTTGTAGAGGTTTAATAATAGTTGTTATACTTTTGTAGATCCTGTAGTTTAAGTTGTTAGCCATGTAATAAAATATTATGGACTCTATTGTAAATATGTTATGTTTTAGGAACCATAGCATTTAATTATCTACTTTTCCTGCTTTACATTCCGAATGTTAATCATAATGTATGAATGTGGTTATTGCTGAGTATCTGGATCCTAGGAAGTTAGGTCCGACATCCTCCCTGCGGGGCGGGGCGTCACAGATGGTATCGGAGGCAGGATACTCCATTAGCTAACATTTATACTCATGATTATTAATAGTATTTGGAATGTATGAATACATCAGGGTCCTCTGACTATGATGTTTAGTCCAACAGAATGGTTCCCATATAAGAGTCCTAATATATGAAGTCTTAGATAACTAGAGACTTACGAGTTTAATTGATTCATGCAGAGTCATGTCGCTTTCAAATGTTGAGATTGCTAGACAGTTGGCGACGATGATGGACATGCTCCAAAATATAGACAAGAGACTAAAGACAGTAGAGCAAAGACTTGATGGATTTGAAAAATCCATTCGTACCCTTCAGAGTGAGGGTAGTACTAGAGTACCATTTCCCCCTCCGTCTTTCGAGGATATCTTTCAGAAACACCAGAAAATCTTTGCTAGCTATTGCAAGGGTCAAGTACCAGATTTTGTAGGAGATACTACTCCTGAAGATGCTGATGCTTGGTTGGAAAAGATTGAGAAAGTTCTCAAGATTATTCAAGCACCTGAAGATTGCTGGGTGCCATTCTGAATACTCCTTGAGCGGACATGCGAAGCGATGGTGGAGAGCTCTATCACGACATCCACCACATCCCTTGACGTGGGACAATTTTGTGAAATCCTTTAGAGAACAATTTCTTCCTGACTTCTGGGTTAGAAGAAAAAGAAAAGAACTGGATGATCTGAAACAAGGATCGATGTCAGCTAGAGAATATCAGATCAAATTTGATGAGTTAGCACGCCATTCACACATGCTTGAAATATGTGAAGATGAACGAATCCTAAAGTTTTGATGTGGACTTCGCCTCGATATTCAACATAGACTCTCTTCTTGTCGGCCATCCACTATCCGCGAGATGGTAGAAGTGATATCCCGCATGGAAGACTTACATCATGATATGAAATTGAGCGGGGAAAATTTATGTGAAAATGACAAGGATGAGCAACATATTGTGATGCCTTATTCAATAACTTATAATGGTTCCCTACCTTTGGAAACAATGCACGAGACTACAACAAGTTCCACTACAAATGGACCAAGGGGAAGTAGCAGGCCTCGAAGATGTTATACTTGTGGTCAGAGGGATCATAGTCAAGCTGAATGTCTGCAGTGAGCCGATAATGTTATTATTAGAGCACCGCATGAAAGAATCAACATGTGATGAGAAGGGAGAAAAATATACTCAAGGCATGTGACTGATGTAATGAATCTGATGACTATTAAATGTTCTTGTATGGATAATATGTTTATGAGTACGATCATGAAACATGTTCCTTGTGTATTTCTTGATAGTGCAGGGTATGCCTATACAAATAATACTGACTCATGGATTATATCCTTCTTGATGATTATAATTATGATGATGCTTAAATGTCTTGGTACCTTCTTAAAGAATGATAATCGAAATGAGTTAAAAGATTGATAAGTATCAAACCTCAGTTATGTGATATTGAGACTCGTATTAAGTAGTACATGCTAATTTGTAAGACAAGCTTAAGGACTGAAAGAGATGGTTTGATCCTTTTTAAGATTGTTATCGTTGGCTGCGATAACATCATTTCTTTTATTTGTACTCGTTGAGGGTGATATAACTTTTTTTGATATTCTTATCACTGAGGGATGACTATAATCCACTTAAAGTTGTTATCACCGATCGCAATAAAAGGTCCTATCAAGATGGTTATCACTCTTGTGATAAGCAAAAATTAGATATGGATCCATTTTTCGGAGTAATAAGGAGGATACTTTAAGAGTGTTATCATCGAAGATGATAATCGTAATCCCTAAAGATAGTTACCGTTGACCACAATAACAAAGGTCGTATTAAGATTGTTATCACTCCTGTGATAAATAGATTGCATATGCGAGTGCATCTCTAGGAGAAATAGGAAGAGTTCTTTTAAGATTGTTATCGTCTTCAAGCTAAGACAGATACATCTTAGGATTTGTAGATTGTTAGTACGGATCGTAATAGACCTATGTCCTACACAAATAATATCTCTACGTAAGGTAATTGATACTTAATACAATATCGCAAACGGATACAACATATGATATGAATAGAAAAAGAATACTACCCATATCGATACCTGAAGTCTCGAGGACGAGACGTATTTTAAGATTGTTATGATGTGAAACCCCTGGTTCTAGTCATGCAATTTGGTCAAGTTGATGATAATCAAATAGTTGTGGTCCAATAAGAAATCAATGAAAAATTCAATTTCGATCTGATTGTAGCATATTATGACTTGTTGGATGCGTATCTTCGTTAGGAATCCAATGCATCTGAAATTTTATAAATCGGGTATCGGATGAGTGAGATATGATCATTTTAGTGGGAATGGGTCAAGTCTGAAATGGTCATACGAGATTTGAGCGAGATCCACCCAAGGATCCGCCCAAGCTCGATTTTTAAAGATATAAAAGACCCATTAGGTTGCTCTCTCCTCTTATTTACAAACCCTAGCCACCACATACCATCTCCCACCTCCAATCTTGTTTTAACTCCATCAGAGCATCGCGGAGGTGGCAAATCACCATCATTTTTGGAGAGGAGCTTTCCCTCGTCATCCTTTACATGGATCTAGCACTAGAAATGTAAGATGAACTCTCCCACTTCATGTATTTCGTGATTTTGTTTACAAGTTAGACTTAAAGAAGGGTTTATTGTATTTTTAGAGGTTATCGTGGTCATGATGATGCACAAGGATGACTTAGAACAGAAGTTTATCGTTTCACATGTGAGCATCATATAGGTACGGTCCCCTGTCCTTTTCCTTGTGATTTTCTCGTTGTGCTTGTATCCCATGGACCTTCGTGTCCCTCTTGCTGGATTGGGTTTCCCACTTTTGGTGTGGAGATTGATGGTTGTTCATGTTCTTAAATAAATATATATATGTATATATAGGATAAATGATATGTTCTGTGAAATCCACATGCAAAATAATTTTTAAAACTATTAGAACTAAAGATGTACTGTAAATATATGTTGTCACATGGATTGATTGGATCGGGGTTTAAGGTACCTATCAATGACTGCATGGGAATATAAACTCGTAACGATATTATACCTTCCTCTTGCTGTTGGTTTCATATGCCTTTGATCCTATTCCTTGAATATTGTTAGAGCCTTAGATATCATTATATGTAGATCTTAAATTGAAACGATAAATACCGCCCTATGTGTAATGTTTTCCGCATATTTTTTTCCATATGCTTGAACATCCTTAGAGGCTTGTATATTCTTGTGATATCGTTCCCCTGCCTCGTTATAATTTTTTTATCTTACAATTGAAATACGTGTACCTCAAAAAAATGATAGGTACTTCCCAGCTTGTTGAATACTGTGCGCATGGACCTTTGGTGTTAATCATTGACCATTCAAGAACGTGTGATTGCATAGGATACAATTTAGATTAACCACTGTGATCTAAGTTTTACAAAATCTCACGGATGTGTAGTGGATATGAAGGGACGCATGTGAACTTTATAATGCATGTATTGCATCCGTTATCAAATTAAATTCGCATGCAAAAGATGTATATTCTTTATTTTGATTAAATAATTCATTAATGCAATGTCGTATAAGTCTCCTCATTGGCATTTAGTCTTGGACGTTACATATTTAAGTATGGAATTGCCATTGAATATTTAGGATTAAAGAAACCTATGAATTATATCGAGGTATAATTACATGATTAATGCTATTAATACTTATTCCTTTTTATCCTGGTAAACTATCAATCCTTACGAAACCATCACGGCCTTTCTGGTATGGGTTGTATCTGCTTAAGAATATAAAAAAAACTAGATTAGTTTCTTACTCTTTGCTGTTAGGGATTACACGTCGTTCTTCATTATGTTAGTACTAGTATATCATCATATATGTGCGCTAGTATATAAAATCTATGTGTTATCTTTTTCGAACACGCATCGATATTTAGTTTCCCATCTTTAAGTACCAATTAACAGGTTTGTTACCAAATTCTTTCAATGTACTAATATGGATTCCCGACCAACCTTAGCGGTGAAGTTTTGTATAAGGATTGACTATGTTTACACATTTTTCTTAGGTAACATCATGGTGGATGGAATTAAGTAATATGTTAAATATTACATATTCTTACCTCGCATCCCCACTATTATAAGAGTTACATAATACACTGTTGGTCAAGAAATTATTTGACAATATACATATACGTCTCATTTTGTGTGTATATGTAAAGAGATATCTTTCATAAATAGAGTATTCACTGACTTTGTGTCATATTTTCCTTTAGGATACGTACCTAAGAGACTGGTATACTAAAATAATCGAACTTTAGAATTATATTAAAATTTGGGTAACATGTGATAGATCGTCTTCCCGAGTTATTGTACCAAAAATTTTACTTTAATTTGGCAGGAGAGAGAGACGAAATATAATTGGTCACACAATACCCTAATTATTTTATAAACTATAGCTTACAGATGAAAAACTATCTCACACCATATATGTATATATAGTAAATAGACTATCTGCAACTTAGATGCACTAGCATATGGAGAACGTTGGATATCATTATTACGTGTATGGAAATGGTAGAGTTACAATTATCAGGTAGATGAAGATAGACACCTCAAGGGATTAGGCATGCACCCTTGGGCATCAAGTAGATACCCTGAAGATCGCAACCTAAAATAGATGTGTTGGGTGGCGTATTGCAACCTTTAGTCCGGGTATATTCGGAGTCACTCGACGGAGTAGGCGTGTGGCAGGGTAGCATATGCTTATTTGTGAGAAATAATGCAAGATCAGATGCCTCTAATCACTTTTTACATTGTTGTTAACTCTAGCCAACCGTAGAAATCGTTTTAAGTAAATATTGAAATAATAAATAAAAGTAAGATTGAATTACCATTTTTATCGACGTTTGGATGTATCTGTCATGGTTAGAGAAGTTAGCATACCCGAGAGTGTGGCGCAGCTCTCGTGGTCCCGGTGAGTCCTAGATGGAGTGTTAGTTCTGGTTCCGCGAGTTTGTCGGCGTGTTCCGCTACTCTGTCGGTTGAACATAGTGCTACGGGTACAGTCGGTGTCTTCGCGTCCCTAGTACGACACTCATCGAAGACTCATACTTCATCACAAGGGTGTATCCAGTGCGGTCCCGTTTGGCCGCGGTGTACTCGTTCCTGGGTATTCCCCTTGTGATGGGTAAGCTGGGGAAAATGGGTTGAAGTTGGAGTTGGGGTTTGTTGGCTTGAGTTAGTTGCTCCAGTGCACATGTTGTGACTGTTGAGTTTGGTTATTAATGTTTGAACTCAATAACTAAATGATGGCAAGATCTCTTGAATAGTATAATTATGTGCATAGACGTATATGATTATCCCAAGCAATGCATGTAGATAAGTGTATAATTAGTGAGCTCATGATATGAATAAAAATAATGGCATTTGTAGCGTACGGATAGCAAATTGCATGCAACTTATAATAATAATAATCTTATTGGTGGTTTTAAATGACGAGCAACAATTAGAAGACTAATAATGGGACATGAACATCCATCTCTTTATTCTTCTGCACTTTCTTTTTAGTGTAGTGTTAGCCTGTTTTAGCTGTACTGAGCATTTTTGCTCATACGTGCTTCTTTGGAAACCCATCCAGGTTTTACAAGTTGTTGAGCAGCAGTTGTGATTTGAGCTTCCGCAGTTGGTACCAGACTCAAAGTACAGTTCCACTTGTAGAGGTTTAATAATAGTTGTTATACTTTTGTAGATCATGTAGTTTAAGTTGTTAGCCATGTAATAAAATATTATGGACTCTATTGCAAATATGTTATGTTTTGGGAACCATGAATACCTTAATGTCATTTGAGCATTTAATTATTTACTTTTCCTGCTTTACATTCTGAATGTTAATCATAATGTATGAATGTGGTTATTGCTGAGTATCTGGATCCTAGGAAGTTAGGTCCGACGTCCTCCCTGCGGGGCGGGGCATCACAGTTTAGGATTTAGTTAGTTAAACTAGTGTTAATCGGTCGACACGTAGATCGTCGGAGTCGAGCTCCGGCGAGCTCCTTCGCTCACCTTCGTCCAATCACCGTCGTACCTTTCGCCTCCATTCTGTTCCTCGTCACCTTCTGATCGCTCCACGCACCTTCGCTCCCTGCAGATCCCTAGCGGATCGGGAGATCTGCTTTCAAAGCTCAGCCGTTCATCGGAGAGCATCGCCCGCTTCATCCTTCGCCCCATTCCACACCTAACCGGGTCGAGGCACTTTACCCTCGACCCGTGAGTTCATTTCTGCAGGTCCCAAGAGCCAAAGAAGCATCTGGAGGCGAAATCACACTTCGCCGGAGGCACCTGGAGCACCTCATCTTCCCTGACCTCATGGGGGTGCTCCGGTGACCCTCCAACCATTCTGAGGCCACCAGCCAGTAGGGGACCTCAACGTGGACCTATATGGGCCCCTTGGAGCAGCAAAGACCGCTGAAGGAGCAAGATTTCATCGGAGGAAGTTCGCCCCAGACGACCTTCCTCCATGTTCTTTGTCATAGTCGCTCTGTCGTTGGATCAAGAAAGGCAGCCAGGTCAGATCCGAGCCGTTGGATGCTGCCCCACCTTCACCATCCGATCGCATCTAGCGATCTAATCTGGGCCATCCAAGCACGAAGCGGTACCGGTCGCTAAGATGGCGATGTGTGGTTAAGTGGCCAAGATCAACCGTTGGATTGCGTGCCTTATGGGGTAAACTGCATATCCAACCATGTTATTTTTGTATTTATTATTTAGTTTTGTAAATAAAATATAGCATTGTAAAATAAAGTGGACATTTTGCATTTGACCCCTGTATTTATTTAAATTGCATTTGGGTCCAGTCCACGTCACCTCATGTGCCGTCCCACGTGAAGTGGCGAAATTGCAAGTATACCCCTGTGAATTTTAGTATTTCTAAAAAGTCCAATAATATGAAATTAATGTTGTATATTTTTGTGAAAATTGCTAGAAGGCCCTTGGAGTTTATTATATTTGCATTTAGGTCCCTTCTAGGTTGCGTCACTTGTAGTCCCACGTGATGGATAAATTATGTAGATGCCCTGACGGAATTTGTAATTGTTAAAAGGTCTTTGAAAATTAAATAAATATGGTTTTTTGCAAGTACTTTTGCATAGACCCCCCTGGACTTTATTTTTATTGCAAAAATGCACCTGTTAGGACATGTATTTTTGTAGCTTTTATCTATTTATTAAATATAGCTAATGTGCTCCTAAAAATCCAAAAAAATAGGATTAGATGCTTCATGTCATGTATACTCATGCCCTTATTTTATTTGGCATTTTTTGCACTTAACCTATTTATTCCCTGTTTAGCTTAAAAAATACCAAAAAATATAACAACATCTCTAAAAATACCAAAAAAATTATGTAAAGTATATTTTATCTTATTTTTATTACAAACAAAAAAAATCACTAAAAACTGAAAAACAAAAACCTTAAAAATCTAAAAACCCCAAAATCCTTTATAAAAGTCTTAAAAATTCTTAAAAATCCCAAAACATCTTTTTCTATTTTATAATTTTATTTATATAAATATTTATCTATTAAAATTGATTTGGATAATTTTGAAGTTTTTTTACTATTTTTAAAATCCAATTCAATGTTGGGTATTTAATTAATCCCTTATATGAGATATTTTTTACTTTAAAATGCATAAAAATGAACAAAATTTTTGAAAAAAAATAAAAAAAACATTTGAAAAATATTAAAAATCCCAAAAAATATTGTCTAAATTTTAGCTTTTTTTAATAGTATTTATAAATATACTTCTATATATTGTATATATAAAGCTTTATATAGGATATATTGATTATATAAAAAAATATAATAAAAACATTTAAAAAAGAAAGGATAAAAAAGGGAAAATTAAAAATCAAAATATAAAAAAACAAAATAAAAAAATAAAAATAAAGATAAAGGTATATAAAATTAAAAACCCACAAAAAGGATCTATACATAAGGAATCGCTTGATTTGTGCATAAAAGAAAACCATAGGCTACCTGTATTGCTCTAAGTGGTTCGACCTCTACATGCTTATTTGCTATGCATTTCATGGTAGAGATAATAAATTTTGACCTCAATTGTGCTCTCTACTTCCTGTATTTATATTGTGGGTTAATTGCTGATTAAATCCAAGGTCTTCATCGGTCACCTCGACGACGGTGTTCCGTCCTGTGTGGAACACATGACTGATGATAATTTTGGGTTTATCAGATGGTGTCGTTGCCTGGGAGCAATGAGCGTAGCCTATTTTTTTTCTCTGTCATTCTTGTATAGTCATTTATTTGATTTGTTGGTTCATTGTTGTAGATAACCATTGATTTATTTCAAACTCATTCTTTAATTATTGTTGTGAATATTTAGTTGATTATTTAATTACTTGTGCTAATGACATCTCTTTACGACTTCGATGCGAGGGCCTGCCACGCGAGGACGGCTTTCTAGGGAGCCGAGGCAGCCGAGATTGGAGGAGGATGGTCTTCTCTCTATGATCAGCTAGGGAGAGCACCAAGGGAGAAAGGAGAAGAAATTAGCTTAGATTTAAATTAAAAATTTGTTTATGTAGTTTATGGTGAGAGATAGATAATTTTGGCATGTATATAATTTGGACTCTACTCTTCACAACGAGGTCCAGTGCCTGGGTGTCTGTTCACCTGGGGGCCTTGTCATAGTTTTCTGCATTTTCTCGACTTCTTTTATTTATTTTCTGTTATTTTGAGTTTTCTGCCTTCTTTTTATTTGTTTTGTATGCATGGAGCCCCTAGACTTAGGTTGTTTGGCTCGGTAACTAGGTCCAAACATTAATAAGAATGCATGTTCCTATAGTCTCTTACGTATGGATCTAGTCAAATTAATAATGTTAGTAATTCATATCTGAGACTGTGTGTCACTAGAGGTCGTATACAGCGCGTGCAGGACCCGTTGTGGCGAGCACCGATCGGCATCAGAGACTGGACCTTGGTCTCATTTCTGAATAACTAACAATTGGTTCTTCATGATTAATAGCATCTACTATGTAGGGTGATTTTGATGATTGCACACCGCCATATAGATAGGTTTAAAAATTATGTTTTGCATACAGCATGGAGAGAGATGAGATGCACTGTAAGTCCTCTAACTCAGCATGCATCATTAGATTCAACGGTGAGATTTCCATCATTGAATCGACTTGTACGGCTTTTCTGCTTTCTCCCTCTATTTTTGAGCACACAAGACTTAAATAAAAATCCATGAAAACCTTAGGCGCTTATATGAAAACATACTCAAAAAAAATAAAAACCCAAAAAAATTAAAATAAGGGAACTGCTAAATAAACTTTGACCTTAATTAAAATTTGTAATAGACTATCATTGTCTTGGGTTCATAAAGCCCTCATTATTTTCAGGTACCTTAGGAGGGACCAAAACCCCTCCCATGAGCGAGGCACGACCCGCTAAGGATTAGAGCCAAAATCATAGTATGTAATTGCCTTGTGTATCGCTTGGAGTCCGAAGTAATAGTGCTTCTATCGTACGTGATCAAGTAGGGCCTTGTCAACGATGGTGTTCTCGCCTTGTGTGGAACATCAACATGGTCTGAAGTACTGAGCATAGGCTACACCTTCACGGGGTTGTCTGTTTCATTAGTTTGCGTCCGAGTAGGTTCTTGCACGCTCACGGGTGATTCTGTTGCGAGCGAGAACCGAAGTAGTGGTTTCGCCTATCGGCTTCCTCTATCTATTTCTTTGGCTGAGTATGGATCCAAGAAGGGTTACAAGGATCTCAAAAAGTGCAGACTATAGGTTATAAAGGAGGAGGACAAGTACGAGATACTTTTCTGGCAGTATTCTCTCTCTCTCCTATAAGGTTAGCGTGCTAAGGACTTGTTACAAGATATGCCTGAAATAACAACTCTAAAACTGAAAAGATAATAAGTAGCCGAACCTTCACGGCTTCAAATGGTGTGAGTTGGTGAACCCAATTTGTATTGTGTTTGTATGGATCAAGAATAAGGTTCAAAGATCAAGTCCCACACACTTGCGCAAATTTTTTCATGTGTTCCTCCCTTTGAACCCCGCTTAGTCTTGAGCCTTTGTACTATTTTTCACTCCAATTTATTCCTCGTTGATCACCGTATTTTTCTTTCTTCATCTACTCCCCTCTTGCTTTGTGAGGACGATCCATGGATGGTTTAGTCGGGATCTCGCCGACACCTACATCGATCCATGGACTCGACCTCGCCAATAATTTGAGGCGATTCCCGAGAACCCGATCCGAACCTTGCGGGTCGATCTCCAGACTCATCGTCTTCTACCCTTCCTCTTGACCACCCAATAAACCAGGACCACTCTTGTCCCACTTCCACCATTGTGAATGAAATTCGATTATAGTCCACATCCTTTTTCATTCACAAACACTCCGGAATTGATCTTAATTCCATATTCATCATGGTAGTTGGGATTCAATTGCAAGTGGTATGATTGGGATTCTCTCATCTTGCAGATAAAAGTCAAAACAAACCTTAGATCCCAATCCAGAATTCATCTCCTCAGATTCAGACCATGAGATGGCTCCTCAAGGAAAGGGCAAGGGTCAGTAGCCCCCTCAGCTAGAGCATGGACAGATGCCTGATCAGAACCAGATCAATGCACAATTGTTACCATCTATCCAATCCATCCAGCAACAACTGACAGAGCAAACCTTAGCACAGACTGCAATACAGGAGATGCTGAATGATGTCATGAACAGAACAGAAGGAGGATGAGGCAGACCAGGAGGAGGAGGAGGTGGTGGATCCCATGATAACCCAGATGAGGAAGAGCATGAACAAGGAAGGCCAAAACCCACGATAGAGGACAAACAACCCTGGAGACAACCGGATGACCGAGTGGATCCGCATCCCATCGGTGCATGCTCACTTTGAGCTGAAGCATCAGTTCCTGGCTCTTCTTCCCTCTTTCCACGGGAATACCAATGAAGAGCCTTACATTCATCTCCAGCAGTTTTCACGCATCTGTCATACGACCCACTACCCCAATGTACCGTTGGACGTAGTGAAGATGATGGTGTTTCCTTTCAGTCTACAAGATTAGACCCTTTACTAGGTCAACCATCTGGGAAAGGTCGTGATGACTTGGGAGGAGCTGAAGTCCGCCTTCTTGCACAAATTCTACCCTCTTGGTCGGCTCAACCAGATGCAAGCCAGAATTAGCAATTTCTCTCAGGAAGCCCACAAATCCATCCATGAAGCCTGGAAAAGATTTACTGATCTGCAGGAGAAATGCCCTCATCATGAAATTTCAAGGACCAGCTTGGTCCAACACTTCTTCGGGGGCCTGAATGTGGAAAGCCAAAGGCTCGTCGACGCAGCCTATGGGGGCTCACACTTTAACAAAGATGAAGATATTGTCTGGCAGATTTTTGAGGAAATGGCCGAAGGAGAGGCCGCGCTCTCTTCATCCAAGGCATACTAGAAGCAGTCCCAGATCCTCCAGAAGCAAGTACATATGGCAGTGTCTCGTGAGGCAGAGAGAGATGAGAACTCCAACCTTAACATTATTGGGGGCCATCTCTCGAAGATTGATATCATTGAAAAGCAATCACAGGACATCGAGAAACTCGTTGTGATCGAGAAGAGGACACATAATCTCGACAAGATGGACCAGATCACTAAGCAGTTGGAACTGCTGGTGGGCACCATCAGTTCTCTCTAGTCAGCAACACCATCTCCAGATGCTCCAGCTGAGAAGAAGGATGATCCATCACCGCCACATCAGCCTCAGCCGAGCCAACAGCCACTGGCAGTCCAACATGTATACTATGTACAGGCGCCCGACCAGGGCCAGCCGCAGCAACAGATGATTGTCTATCAGCCGGATTTTCTTCCATCATCTGATCCAGCCTTTCCACCACTACCCTTGATCCAAGAAGTCAACGGTGTTTAGACCAATGATGTACCGCTGGCCCATCTTACCGGACACCCTCAGGGCCAGCAGCAAGACAACAAGAAGTACCGCCAATCACAGGGTGGTCGTTTTGGACAGTCCTCGCAGTTGTCGCCACAGTATCACCAACCTCCCCAATATGCCAATCAATAGAGGCAGAGCCAGCATTACCAACAGCCGCAGTTCCAACAGCTACAACCATATCACCAGTATGCAGTTGCCCCACCACCACAGTATCAGCAGTATTCTCCTCCCTCCTACCCTCAATATCAGCTTCCTCCACCACCTCAGCACCACCAATAATCGACACTACAATTCCCAAACACTCAGCAGCAACGTGGCCCGCATGCTGAACAAACCGAGGCGAATCTTGTGAACCCAACCCTCAATTGCTATGCCCAACTTGTCAAAGGGCTAGTAGATATGACAAGGAAGTTAGATGACCTGACCGTCAGAAAAACCACCATTACGACGTAGGTCGAAACCAACCCCAACAGCTTCAAGAGAAAGGAGTAGGTAGAATGTGATGTCCCATCTATGCCTGTAGAGTCAGATGATTGTGTTATTGTTTTATCTAATGTTGTCACTCTCAGGAGCGGTAGGGTCTTGCCTCTGCTTGCCATCAACAAGGGGAAGAATAAAGCTTCAGGTGAATCGTCATCTTCTACATCAACCGTTCCAACTAGAGGGACGGGTGAGGAAGAAGAAGGAGGAGCCATTCCAGTCGCTACTCGCCACCATCACCAAAAAGAATAAAAAAATCAGAAAAAGCAAAAAGAACAAAAAGAAAATCGTCGCCAAAGTGAAGCCGTGCCAGCCATGTAGGAGCCGCCAGCTACAGTCGATCCCACACCAGCCGACGGAGCGGAGGCCCCTGTTTTTACCCTTTCACTAGCACCGTCATTTTAGCTTCCAGATTGTACTCCTTTTTATGACCTGGATGTACAACATATCGTGGATGATGATTTTATTGTAAATAAGAACTCTGTTTCGAATTCCAGCAATGTACATATTCCTTTTCCTGATGCAATAGAAAAATCCAAAAAATGCAAAAAGAAAAAGTGTATTATCTGATCCTGGATTTGTGGACATTATCAATAACTTGACTATTGAGATTCCTTTGATGAAAGACATGGAATACATACTAGTTGTGAAGAAAGATTTGAAAGAGGCATGTACAAGAAAGCGTCGCCTAACACGAAATAATAGACGCGGATAGGTTGAGAAGCATGTCCTCACCATGGCCACTGTAGCAGCCATCAACAACCTCCCACAGAAGAAACAAGACAAAGGAGCGCCGCTTATCAGTTGCGAAATTTTTGATCAAGTCTTTGAGCGTACCCTGCTTGACAGAGGTTCTTCCATCAACCTTCTGCCCTCATCATTATTGCAAGAATTTGGGTTAGGTCCTCTCAAACAGACACGTATGATCCTTCAATTCACTGACCGATCCATCAAGCGACCTAGAGGTCTTTTGGAAGACGTTGTAGTAAAGGTGCGGGAAATGCAGTTCTCCATTGACTTTGTAGTCCTTGATATGAACTCTCTCACACCCTTACTCCAAACTCCTATCATTCTTGGCCGACCATTCCTGCACACCTCAGAAGCCATGGTAGACTATGGGTCTGGCAAGATTACATTCAGCTCGAGAAATCAAAAAATCATCATAGACATGATCAGTGAACCCAAGATCGTAACTGATGAGGGACATGCAGAACTGCCCAAAGCAGATTATGACTTCATTGTGGAAATCAGAGATTCCCAACTCTTTTTGAACGATCATTTGACATAGGAAATCCTCTCTCTACAGGAGGACATGGAAAGCACAGTCGATGACGGCTCCAATGATAATTGGGAGATAGAGTCCCACTTGCTGATGAACCTTTTTGACTCAAGTAATGCACTCCAGCTCGAACAACATGATATCATCACATATCCATTCAACACATTTTCAAAATCTCAATAGAATACGAAGGTCAGCAGCTCTGCCAAAGTCTAGGCCGCACATCCACCCACCAGTGCAGTTTTCGAAGTGACTGATAAGTTGGCCAGATCAGAACCGGAACTCAAGCTACTTCCAGCAGGCCTGAAGTATGCTTTCCTTGCGGGTGCAGAAAACATGTATCCAGTCATCATCCGTAGCAGTCTAACCCTGGAGCAAGAATCTCAACTTCTCGAGGTTCTAGAAAAAAAATCATAAGGCACTTGGTTGGCATGTATCAGATCTCCATGGGATAAATCCTACATTGTGTTCACACCGCATTTACCTGGAAGAATATGCCAAGCCGTCCCGCGAATTCCAAAGAAGACTGAATCCAAATTTCAGGGACATTATCATGAAAGAAATCACTAAATGGAGTGACACAGGCTTCATTTATCCCATCTCTGATTCAAAATAGGCGAGCCCCTTGCACGTAATTCCAAAGAAGTCAGGGTTTACCGTGGTTATGAATGATAGAGGAGAGGAGATATCTATTCGGGCATCGACATCATGACGTGTATGTGTTGACTACTGTTGACTTAATGTAGCAACAAAGAAGGACCACTTCCCCTTGCCATTCATTGATCAAGTTTTGGAAAGATTATATGGCAAGGAGTTCTTCTGCTTTCTGGATGGGTACGGGTACAACCAAGTGGCAATCGCCCCTGAAGACCAAGAGAAGACAACCTTCACTTTCCTGTTCGGCACCTATGCCCTTGGGATTGTGCAATGCACCAGTGACATTCCAGAGATGCATGCTTGCAGTCTTCGCCAAAATGGTAGGCAGTTTCTTGAGGTGTTTATGGATGACTTTTCTGTCTACAGTGATAGTTTTGATTTGTGTCTTGAGCACTTGGACAGAGTACTTAAAAAATGCCGTGAAGTCAACCTAGTATTGTCATGGGAAAAGAGCCACTTCATGGTCACAGAAGGGATTGTGCTGGGTCACGTCGTTTCCAAACGTGGCATGGAAGTCGACCCGACAAAGGTGGATGTGATTGCCAATCTTGAGCCACCTCAGACAGTAAAGAATGTGAGGTCATTCCTGGGGCATGGTGGATTCTATAGAAGGTCCATCCGTGCCCGACCTCTTACATAACTTCTATGCAAGGAGACTGAGTTCAATGTTGATAAGCAGGTTCTCCTTTCTTTCAATCAGTTGATGGAGCTTATCACTCAAGCTCCAATCCTACAACCACCGGATTGGTCTCTCCCTTTTGAGATCATGACAGATGCGTCAGATTTTGTAGTTGAGGCTGTTCTAGGATAAAGAAAAGATAAGGTACCCTATGTCATTCATTACGCCAACAAAACATTAGATGAAGCTCAGAGAAATTATACTGTGATTGAGAAAGAGTTGCTGGCTATGGTATTTGCCCTCGAGAAGTTCAGATCATATCTGCTTGGATCAAAAGTCATCATCTTTACCAACCACTCTGCTCTCCGATATTTGCAGCAGAAGAAGGATGCCAAACCCAGACTGATCAGATGGATCCTTCTCCTCCAGCAATTAGATTTGGAAATCAAGGATAAACTTGGAGTTCAGAATATGATAGCAGATCACCTCTCTAGAATAGAGCAGCAAGAACCTCCACTTAGCAGTACATCCATCACTAACACCTTTCCTGACGAGTCAATTCTGACCGTGGATTCGCTCCCTTGGTATGCTAATATTGTTAACTACCTCGTATCGGGGGTAGTACCGCATGATTGGACGAAGATTCAAAAAGACAAATTCTTATCAACAATCCATTTCTACCAATGCGAGGATCCTCTCTTATTCAGGGAAGGAGCAGATTGCATTTGGCGCAGGTGTATCCCTCAGGAGGAGCATCATAGTATCCTCGAGTATTGTCACTCGCTTGAATCTGGTGGACACCACTCTGGAGATCGAACAGAAGCAAAAGTACTTCAGTGTGGCTTCTGGTGGCCCACACTATTCAAGGATGCAGCAGCCTTCATCAAACGATGCACTGACTGTCAAAGATTGAAAGGTATATTCACAACGAAAGACTCAATGCCCCTGAAGATCATTCAGATAGCAGACATCTTTGATGCTTGGGCATCAATTTCATGGGACCTTTCCCTAACAGTCAGGGATATGAGCACATCCTTCTTGTCATTGACTATGTGAGTCGCTGGGTTGAAGCTATCTCTGCTCAAGCCGCAGGCAGCCGGATAATGTGCCGATCTCTAAGAGAGAATATCATTTTGTGGTTCGGGATTCTGAAGATTCTGATATCAGATGGGGGTAGCCACTTCATAAATAAAGAGGTCAATAAATTAGTGAAGGAGTACGGCATCGACCATCGAGTCGCATCTTCTTATCATCCCAAACCAATGGCATGGCAGAATTATCGAACAAAGAAATAAAGGCAATCCTTTAGAAACTTGTGAGGCCAGACAGAAAGAATTGGTCCCAACTCTTGGACTCCATCTTCTGGGCATACAAAACCGCTTACAAGTCTCCCTTGGGCATGTCACCCTATCGTCTTGTATATGGGAAACCACGCCATCTGCCCGTAGAATTAATTCACTAATCCTTGTGGGCAATCAATATGTGCAATTTGGACTCACAGAGTAGTGGTCAGAAAAGAAAAGATGATCTGAATAGAATCCTGGAATTCCGAAACTATGCATATGATAACACATTGATGTACAAAGAGAATGTGGAACACTGGCATGACTGGCACATCAGACAAGACCTTCAAAGATGGGTAGAAAGTGTGGTTATTTGATGCAAAGTTAAAGATCTTCCCGGGAAAATTAAAAAGCAAATGGACAGGGCCATTTCAAGTTCGAGAAGTGCATGAAAATGGAAGTATTGCGATATCAGAATTGTCTCCTAATGCAGAACCATTCATCGTCAATGGTCAACTACTGAAGCCCTACCTTGAGCCTGATATTTTCTTGGTTGTTGTTGACTCAATCCAGGTTATGTGCTCTGAAGGTACATCCACGACACTGGCAGCATCAAAAGATCCAAACAATGCACCTCAAAAACTTTCGTCTGATGTCTTCTCTTTTCTTCTTTTCCTTTTCTATTTTCTTTTTCTACCGAAAAGGTGTCGCCCCTTATTGTCAGTCTTCTATACTTAGAACGTACTTTGTCCTAAGTATAGGGGGTGAGCACCCCAAGTCCTTTCAGTCTTTGATCCTCTCCATTGTCGCCTCTTCTTCTCTATACTTAGGGATATCTTACCCTAAGTATAGGTGGAGTCAGTCTGAGTACGATCAGTTCATTATCACCCTTAACCATCCATGCCTTGTGTACAGTCTGTTATACTTAGGATTATTTTATCCTTAGTATAGGGGGAATAGTCAACTTCCCGTTCATTTATTCATTTCCTCATTCCTTAATTCTTTAGATTTTTCTATACTCAGTATGAGTTATGTCTTCTCTTTTTCTCTTTGAGCTATGAGGACATAACTCGAGCTAAGTATAGGATGGTCGTATATACTATGTACATACTTTAAGCCATAACTCATACTTTTGTATTTTAAATAATACCTATGGCTAAAATATTGTTAAATTCATCACAATCTTCTAATAAAACGATGTTTATAGCTCCTCAAACTCTTTTTCTACATTCTGATTAATAAATCATGCAAAAATAATTTTACAAAATATTTGAAAATAGTTTGAAACTCTTTTTGGAAAATCTTTTGAAAGCTATTTGGAAAATATTTTGTAAAAAGTGTTCAACCTTTGTTAAAATCTTTTTGCTTGCAAAAATTTATTTTTGCTTGAAATAAAAATGTTTGAAAAGAGATATGCAAATGGTTGGAAAAATGGTTGCAAAAATATTTTGAAAAATCTATATATACTGTTTGAAAAACCTTTCCAAAATGATTTTCAAATATGTGTAAATATTTGTAAAGATCATTTGTGAAAATTATGTTGGACTATAGTTTTCAAAACTATTGAAAAATGATTTTCAAATAAGTTCGAGGAGTGTACACATCATACTCAAAAGTCTTTATAAATAAAAGTGAGCAACCATCCCTTGTAAATCCTTTAAGAACCAAAATTCTTGTATACATAAGATATATCTCCATGTAAAGATATGTACCCATTTTCAAAAATCACAAAACATCTGCAAAACTAAAAATACCAACAATATTTTGTATGAATACATCCTTTTCGTATATACTGATTAATAAATCAGGTTAAAAATATTTTTTGCAAAATGGTGTGACCCATTTGGAAAACTTTTTATAAAATGTTTTTAACCTTTGTAAAAATAATTTGCTTTGAAAAAATTCTTTTCTTTGTGTAAAATAAAAGTTCTGAAAATCTATTTGCAAATGATTTTGAAAATAGTTGTAAAAATATTGTGAAATATATATATTTTGTATGAAAAATCTTTGCAAAATGGCTTTCAAATGTTTGTAAATGTTTGCAAAAATTATTGTGTACTATAGTTTTCAAATAGTTTTCAAGCAAATCTGATAAATAAATGCATCATTAATAAGATTAATATACGTATATAAAATTCTTTACCAATTAAATATACCTATAAAATGACTTTTTGTGAACCTATAAATTCTTTAAAATTCTTAATTCTTGTAGATAAATAAAAAGAAGTACGCCGGTGTAACTACCTATATATATTTTATACTTTCTTGTGCCGCAATTCTTTTATTTTGCAAAATTTTTGTGTAATTTTTTTTAAATTTTGTGAAAAATTGCATCATTCCTTCTGCGTTACACATAGTATTTGCATAGCATTCATATTCTTTGATTGAGCTTGATGATTGAACTAGTCTATTAAAGTCGAAGATTGGAGCTTGGTTGGAAGTTACTGCACTTAATTGCACTGGAGCCTTATGGGAACTATGTTTAAGGTACTTCAGGTCCATTGGGACTTAATTCTCTTGAGACTCGGGGCTAGGTTCAAGTGACCTCAACTGACTAACTAGAACTTTTCGAGACGCACACATGACTCTTGTTGTCCATGATCTAACTTGGACACTTGCACCTTTCACTTGGCTCAACTTAGTTGGAGTGGTGAGGGGAAGGGATTTTCCAGTCTGAGACGCACACGGGTGGAAACATTCATCCTCGTCTAGGGAGGGAAGTGCACCCCAACCTGGTCCAGTTTCCATGAAGTCGAATGACAAGAGAGTTTGGGTTGCAATAAAGCTTCAAAAGAGGGATAGTCTTCTGGCTCAAGAGGAAAAACTCCTTATGTAAATGCTGCTGAAAATAGTATGTTGAAAAAAAAAACTCCAAAAAAGTGGACAGGCTTGAAAATAAAAATAAAATGCCTGCCGGAGTATTTAGATATGTTGTATAGAAAATAAGCAAGCTTGAGCATCAAAGTATATCATGTGAGCCTGCAGCTGGATGACTTGACTACACTGGTCATGCATCCCAGGATAGGTAGCTACATTGACTACCGTCCATTCTTTTCTTCACCTCCTCCTCTTAAGTTGGATGCCACTTGAACTTAGAAGGGAATACCCCGCTCCTCAAGGATAAAGTGCTGGGTTGGGGAATCATTGGGTTGTCATTCTGGAGAAGTCAGTTCCTTTGTCATTCAGTTGGGAAGAGCCACTATAACTTACATTGTACAAGTTAGCTTCATGGTCATAAGGGTTTGCATATGATGTAGGATAGTTCTGACCTGGTTATTGAGATGGTTTGAACCGAGTTCTGTGACTCTCAAAGGATGTTATGTTTTAAATCTGGTTCCCGACCATGTTCCACACACATTCTCACATCAAGGTCTAACCTGAGCTCCAAACTTTGATTTTGTAAAGACAAGTCTAACAACTAAAAGCAATTCCATTTATTCTTTCTTTTTCTTTTCTTCTTTATTCTTTTTGTACTTATTACATAAGTGTTTGCTAGGGACTAGTAAAGGCAAGTATAGGGGGTGATGAATATCCATTTCATCACCTTTATTCTATCATTTTGGCCTTAAAGACCCTACCTAATGCATGTAAATAACATTAATTTGTACAAAATAGCATCCATCATTTATTGCATTTATTGTGTAAATAATACTAGTTTTAATGCCAAAATTATAGAATAAAGAGAAGAAAAGAAAAGGGAATAAAATAATGAAAATATTTTATGATCGTGAACCCCGAGACCAATTCAAGGATTGAGTTGGTCGACAAGGAATAGAGTAGGGGGAGATAAGGGTCAAAATAGAATAAAAACACAATTCTTTTGTTCTCTGTTAATGCATTTCTGACACCTATTTTATTCTTTATTATTTATTCATCAAATGAATAAACTTGAACATAGAAGTTGTAGATAATAATGTAAATAAAAATATAAAATTGAGTTTGTACAAAAATAATATACAGTGTTCATTTTATGCACAAAATAAAAAAAGCCAGAAACTCAACTTCAGAGACCCATATCTTTCAAATAAAAACTCAAAACATATCAAAATTACTCTAATTGTATATACCTTTTCACAAGCTATTTAATGGCAGTGGTTTTATATTTTTTTGAGTTACTATGTGAAAGTTAGGTTTTGACCCTCATTGTATATTATGTCGATTAAAATATTTAATTTATTCATTATTTATTATTTTTACAAACTCATATTTTTATTTATAATTTTGTAAATATTATTCATAACAAATGTGCATATTAAAACCAAAAGGAAAATGTAAAATACAATAAGTCTATGAGAATACATAGACAAAATACCTATGTTATTTATGTAAATAAATAAAAGTGGATTTTATTCTTTTATTTCCTTATTCTCTATACTTTTATAATATTGTAAATATTATTCATATTCTATTCAAAATATAAAACCAAAGTAAAATCCAATAAAGAAAATAAAAATCATAATAAAACACTAAATAAAATAATAAACATTTTTTATTTTATATACAAAAATTAATAAAATTGTTTACTATTTTAAAATAATTATTTTTGATTTAATTTGGCAATTTTGCTATTTTGTGGGCTTGCGTGGACCAATCCCCTTCCAAGGATTGTTGACGCCCATTCAACTCTCCCCCTTGTTGTTTGATGTGACGTGCATGCAAAATCCCCGCTTTTGCGACTTTTCCCCCGCACGCTCCGTCCATCCTTCGGCTTCACTCTCTTCACAAGAAATGATAATTGATCATTGTACATATGCCCAAATCATCGTTTTTCCCCGGTCAATAAGGGTGCTCAATATTGTATATAAATAAAACCTCTGCTCCTCCTTCCAACTTTGGTCACCATTAAGCATCTAGAAGCTTTAGGTTAGCATCTAGGAGAGATCCTCGTGACATGAGGAGCGTTCTCGAGCCCAACCCGAGCTTCAGGAGCACGGGGTGCACCCACGACCGCCCACCACCGGCGACCCTACTCCCTGGGCTACTCC
Source organism: Ottelia alismoides (assembly GCA_037367405.1). Taxonomy (NCBI): domain Eukaryota; kingdom Viridiplantae; phylum Streptophyta; class Magnoliopsida; order Alismatales; family Hydrocharitaceae; genus Ottelia; species Ottelia alismoides. Next base: position 867,577 of record JAZKJV010006494.1, read on the forward strand.
AGGTATAAGAGGTGCTTATTTATCCCGCATTTTGCTTCTTTTAATCATAGGTTTAATTTCCTGTTGTTAGTTTGGGATTTAGTTAGTCAAATTAGTGTTAATCGTTCGACTCGTAGACCGTCGGAGTCGAGCTCCGACGAGCTCCTACGTGCACCTTCGTCCAATCACCGTCGTACCTTTCGCCTCCATTCCGTTCCTCATCATCGTCTGATCGCTCCACGCACCTCTGCTCCCCCCGATCCCTAGCGGATCTAGAGATCCGCTCTCCAAGCTCAACCGTTCACCGGAGATCATCACCCGCTTCATCCTTCGCCCCATTCCACATCTAACCGGGTCGAGGCACTTTGCCCTCGACCCGTGAGTTCATTTCTGCATGTCCCAAGAGCCAAAATAGCAACTGGAGGCAAAATCACACTTTGCCGGAGGCACATGGAGCACCTCATCTTCCCCAACCTCGCGGGGGTGCTCCGGTGACCTCTGACCATTCTGAGGCCACCAGCCAGTAGGGGGCCTCACCGTGGACCAATTTGGGCCCCTTGGAGAAGCAAAGACTGCCGGAGGAGCAAGATTTCACCAGAGGAAGTTCGCCCCAGGCGACCTTCCTCCTTGTTCTTCGTCATATTCGCTCCACCATTGGATCAAGAAGGGCAATCCAGGTCAGATCCGAGTCGTTGGATGCTGCCCCACCTTCACTATCCGATCGCATCTAGCGATCTAATTCGGGCCATCCAAGCACGAAGCGGTACCAACTGCTAAGACGGCGACGCGTGGTTAAGTGGCGAAGATCAACCATTGGATCGTGCGCCTTATGGGGTAAATTGCATATCCAACCATGTTATTTTTGTATTTATTATTTAGTTTTGTAAATAAAATATAGCGTTGTAAAATAAAGTGGACATTTTGCATTTGACTTCTTGTATTTATTTAAATTGCATTTGGGTCCAATACACGCCACCTTACGTGCCGTCCCACGTGAGGTGACGAAATTGCAGGTATACCCCTGCGAATTTTTGTATTTCTAAAAAGTCCAATAAGATGAAATTAATGTTGTATATTTTTGTTAAAATTGCTGGAAGGCCCGTGGAGTTTATTGTATTTACATTTAGGTCCCTTCCAAGTTGCGTTACATGTAGTCCCATGTGATGGATAAATTGCATATATGCCCTGACAGATTTTGTAATTGTTAAAAGGTCTTAAAAAATTAAATAAATATGGTTTTCTTCGGGCATTTTTGCACAGACCCCGTTGGACTTTTTTTTATTACAAAAATGCCCCCTACAGGGATATGTATTTTTGTAGCCTTTATCTATTTATTAAATATAGCTAATGTGCTCCTAAAAATATAAAATAATAGGGTTAGATGCTTCATGTCATGTATACTCATGCCCTTATTTTATTTGGCATTTTTTTGCATTTAACCTATTTATTAAAAATGAAATAGAGCCTATTTATTCCTTGTTTAGCTTAAAAATTATAAAAATATAAAAACATCTCTAAAAATTCCAAAAAAATTATTTACAGTATATTTTATCTTATTTTTATTATAGACCAAAAATCACTAAAAATTGAAAAAAAAACTTAAAAATCTAAAAACTCCAAAATCCTTTATAAAAGTCTTGAAAATTCTTAAAAAACCCAAAAACATCTTTTTCTATTTTATAATTTTATTTATATAAATATTTATATATTAAAATTGATTTGGATAATTTTGGAGTTTATTTACTATTTTTAAATCCAATTCAATGTTGGGTATTTAATTAATCATTTATTTGGGATAATTTTGACTTTAAAAATGCATAAACATTAGAAATAATTTCTAGAAAAATACAATAACATTAGAAAATATTAAAAACCCAAAAATAATTTATTTTCTGAATTTTCGCTATAATTAATAGTATATATAAATATACTTCTATATATTGTATATATAAATCCTTATATAGGCTATATTGATTATATAAAAAAATATATAATAAAAAAATTAAAAAAGGATAAAAAATTTGGAAAATTAAAAATCAAAATATAAAAAAAACAAAAAAAATAAAAATAAACAAAAAAAATGAAAAAGGTATATAAAATTAGAAACCCACAAAAAGGATCTATACATAAGGAATGAATTGATTTGTACATAAAAGAAAACCATGGGCTACATGTATTGCTCTCAGTGGTTCGACCTCTACACGCTTATTCACTATGCATTTCATGGTGGAGATAATAAATTTTGACCTCACTTGTGCTCTTTACTGCATGTATTTATATTGTGGATTAATTGCTGATTAAATCCAAGGTCTTCGTCGGTCACCTCGACGACGGTGTTCCCGCCCTGTGTGGAACACATGACCGATGATAATTTTGGGTTTGTCACCTATGGAATAGGAAATGAAGTTGATAAAGAAATCATAGTCATCTCTCGAAAATTCCAAAAACATGTCAAGGAAAGAAGAAAAACAAGGAAGAATTTTCCTAAGAAGAATGCTTAGGAGATTATTTGCTACAACTATCATAAAAAGGTTTGTTACAACTAAAAAAGAGATATATTATATGGCAATGTCTATTTCAAAAAGAAGACTTTAAAGAAAGTAAAAAGAAGAAGAAAAAGATTTTTCAAGAAAAATGTATTCTTAGCATGGGATGATTTAGCATATCAAGTAAAGATAATCAACAACAAGAATCAAATGTTGAAACATCGCAACTTTGCTTTATGGTCAAAAAAATGGAGGAAAATTAATCTATCGTTGAACTTTAGATACGTATAAGGAAATTTTTTATGTACATATGAAGAAAAGAAATTCAAGTTTATTCATAAAGAAAAAATATTAGCTACCAAAGAAGGAATCGTAGACAGATTTTAACTACATAATATTGATTTTTATCACTTCAAGTGACTTTTTCAAACATTCAAAAGTATAAATAATGATGCAATTGATTTGAGTTTGTCCAATTGGTAACATGTGAATAGTATTTGCTCATTATTATTATGATTCAACCGCAACATCCTGAGGACAATGAAAAAGTTCTTGTTGAAAAAAAGGTATTAACAAATAAACTATTAGTCCCAAAAACAAGATTACTGAAATAAAAAAAAAGATATCAATATCTTGAAAATAAATAGTAATATGTTCTATTCCGATCCCTATGATCATAATAAGTGTAATCGATTACGAACAAGAGAAATCAAAGAAAGAAACTACCCATAATCATGTTTTTCTCTACAAAAAGAAAATTATACACGTATCATCTTCTACATCAAGGGAAGAAAGGATCCCAAGAAGAAATTATGCATGAAATGTAGTGCAAACCATCAAGGACCTAGAACATATGGGTATCTTAAAGAAAATATAAACAATTATTTGACAAGATACCGACAAGAACTACAAATGCATCATAGACAACGGATGTTTGCAACCCCACCTGGGGGGGAGTTCATGTCAACACTCATTTGTTGTTACCCAACAACATCACAAAAAACCTACACTATGTGTCATTTATACAATAAATCAACTGAAAGAAATTAACCTATAATTAGATTGAGCCTCAATCTCAATAGTGGTCCTCTATTGCAATACTCAACATTCTAGTCTTTCTGCTCAATGATTCCTATCGGAATAATTGTAATGTGCGAGCCCAATGACCGTGTATGATAGTTAACATTTATCTAGAAATTGTAAAGAGATAAAGTAATACAACAAAAATAACTAAGTACTCTACCTTTACTGAGTTATGCCTATGGTTATGTTCAAGGTCTTTATTTGATCCTAACACATTTTATACATTTATTTTATTTTTTATTACCTTATCCAAATAATCATTTAAGAAGTTATCAATTTATCTCAGACTCAAAATAAACTAAGAATAAATTGTCATCACGATGCATTTAGATTGTCAACTATATCCCTTGGGCAAGTGTGGAGCTTTAGTTACTCTGGTTGATAGTACTATTTCTCTCTCTCTCTCTCTCTCTCTCTGAACAAGGGGCATATAGCACACGAAACCTCAACTTTGTTATCGAAGCAAACATGGAAGACTTACTTGCCCAACATAAGTAGTCACAAGTACATATCTTTATGGTGGAATGTGTGACTCAAAGCTTCATGAGTATCTATGATTAACCCACTCTATAATGCCCCTCGAGTGGGAATGCCTCTCTATTATTCAGCTGGACTAGCAGTATTTATCTTTCATCCCCATCATTTAATATTTTCCTTTACTCAAAAGTATTTAATCTTGGAGTTGTCATGGACTTTATAAAACAAGGGAATATATAGTTACTCAGGACCCTCAGTCCACCCTCCACTTAAGAGTATATCATGTTCTTGGAAATGAGAAATAAGGTTGGGCCGTCAGCCCAGCTCGAAAACCAACTCTCTTAGCCTGGCCTAGTCCAAATCCAAAAACGAAAATTACCGGGCTTGAGCCAAATATAGGTCCATGTGATTTTTCAAATCGGGCTCATCCGAGCATAGCCCTAGCCTGGCTCGTCCTTCTAGCCCAATATAATATACAATATTTAAAATGATATATAACTTATGATTAGTGATGTAAGTTTTATTGTTCTATTGAAAAAATCTTGTAGGTAATTAATCTGTTTTTGTCCATTCACAGTGCTTGGTTAATGTGAAAAATATATACTATATAATAATGAATGAACCTCTTATTTATGATGTTTTTCTATACCTAATTAAAAGTGCAATTCATAATACTTTTCTAAAATCGTTAGTAAGATATTATATAAGAATAATGAAGCTTGACCTTTTCCAATAAGAAAAGCAAAAGAGCATATGCTAATGGTATTGTCGTGGAATAAGGAACTTGGGATATTATTGATATCCTTATTATATATGTAAGTGGTTTGGGCTAGCTTGGTCTGAGCCCCGCCCATTAGTTCCATGCTAGGCTTGGATTTGGGCCGATTTTGACATATTTTCTAGGCCTAGACTCGATCCACTACAAGAAATTGGACCTGAAGTAACGAATAATTTGAATATTCGTTGCTATATCTTTTGATGTTAAAGATATAACAACGAATATTATTCATTGCCAAATATTCTTTTGTATTTGTAATTAACAACGAATATCATATTCGTTGTTTAAGGTCCATATAATGACGATTTTTTCATTGAATTATTCGTTAAAATTCCTGCTAATTGTTGCCATATTTAGCAATGATTAGAAGAAAACGACAACGAATAATCGTTGTTATATGATTCGCCGCGAGGAATATAACAAGGAATACCGTTATTCCTTGCGAATTTAAAGAAGTAAGCAATGAATAGTATTCGTTGTTATATATTTACCTACGGAAGATTTGACAACGAATATTAAATTATTCGTTGCCTTAGGTCAATTTTCTTGTAGTGATCCAAATCCCACTATATTAAATAGGCCTGGGAATGGGTCCTAACAATCTGCAAGGGTCCATCCCAATGCTCACAATTACATTTTATTATTAAGGATATCGACAAATATCCTTTATAGCAATACCCAACTCATTGAGTTTCCATGTTTCCAATGATTATTGATAATGTCATCCATGCACCTCATCATGTGTTGGGCTATTCTCTTTTTATGATTAGACCATTATATTAAAGAGTCACGTTCAATCTTCTTTATTATCTTTCAAAAATCTCGAAAGATATCATAAAGGAGAAAATCCTCGATCTTAAACATCTTATATGCTCACATAATAATCACAAGTATTAGTATAAAGATCAAGTATCAATGTATCACTACTATATCAGTATGTACAATAACATCAACAAGATATTATTCTTTATCTCCTCTTGCACAAACATATGTGCTAGAGTGTTGGTGCATTTGCCCCTTAGGAACAATCCTCTCAAGTCATGTTGTACTTACGCAAAGAAGGTATACAAGTACAGTCAGCTCTATAGGGGGTTGATACTCTCAAATCTTTTTGAACTTGTTCATAAAATTGTGTACCGATATAAATATCAACCTTCCATCATTGTTATAATGGTACATAGGGTGTGTACCTGTACACCTCACTATCATGGAGATCCTAATTAAGATGCATATCTCCTAGTGTACTGGTTCACTAAGGCCCTCTATTGGTACACTGTAACGCCCATATCCCAACGATTGGTTTTCAATGTTTTCTAACATGGGTGTATCAGTGCACTAGCTCTTGTATCGATACACCAGAATCTGAGTATGTTGAATCCCTACACTGTTTGTGGGGTTTCTCTCTTGTACCACACCACTTCCTTCATGGACGAGGTCCATTATTTTTAACCATACTACAATGCTGATACATATCCACACAAGTATGAAAGTATAGTAAAATCATTTTAAGAGAATAATGAATAAGACTACTAACATCAAGAGGTGATTGGCGGTGGTAGGATCAAATCTAGCACTCATCCTAAAAATGATGATTTCTAAATTGCAATATATGCAAAAGGACATATGCAAGGTCTAGAGTTATTACCTATGTGTGAGAAAATGCTCACGTCTTTTGTTGATCCATGTGTCACTGTACCTCCGAATTCGGAAACAGAAGGTTTAATGATTCTTGTACCTCGTCAATAATTCATAATGAGTATTTGTTTCCAACAGTTGCATATAAAACTGAATAGTTTAAAGAACAATCATATACTACAAGAATATGTAAGAATGATGCTTGTTGAATCAAGTATTTCAAGGTACGTATGACTTGAAATTGTTAAACAACTTGCTTTGTTTTGAGATGTGTTTTACAGAAAACTCCATTAAAACCTACTATGATAGAATTTTAGAATTTCTTATTTCAAAGTGTTAGGTGGCATCTCATAGATGGGTAATTGGATCCCACTATGGTCTAATTACCACATCCACATGTTTAGTCCTACGTTTACTATTAGTGGGACTCTAGTCTGTCTATGGGGCTATATAAGAAGCTCCACACCCATTATATCAGTTGAGAAAATGAATAGAAGATTCATTCCTTAGTAGCGTTCTTTGTGATTTCTTCCTGATCCTTATGGAGCAAGGTTCCATGTAAATCTCGGTTCTTCAATTTTCTTTATTCTTTATCTTTGATACGCTTCCACATTATTGTTATTTATATGGTATCAGAGTGAGTTCAAATCTTGGATTTCTCGTTCTCGAAGATTCAGTTCAAATATCAAAGCTGTTTCACTTCGTAGTTTTTCTAGTCCTTAAGGATCACTATTATTATTTGTTCATATTCAGTATTTATTCAAAGATTCTGCACGGTTCAATCATCATATTCTTGTTCAGATATCATCATCAAAATCAAGGAAAATATAAAGTTTTTGATGAAACTCTAATTCTGCATAGTTGATGAACTTGAAAAATCTTCCTCTTTAATAATGTCATATTATCATAGTATAGGAGGCAAATTTGGATCATGAAAAAACCACCCCTTCGAATATGTGGAAATTATTTTACTTGGCAAGTATACCAAGGTCGAACACAGGGACACGAGCCTCTTCATCTATTTATCGAAAATTATTATTTAATTCAAGAGTGAGTATTTTCTAGTTAGGTCTTCATGAAGATGCGATGCAAATAAAATATGAAGATAAAATAATGTAAGAACACAATAGAATGATGCATGGAAGAGATGCAATTTTTATTTGATTTTATGCAAGTTAAATGTATGCAATGTGAATGATGTGCAAGCTTAGGTGCTATACAAAAATGCCCTGAAAAGATCAAACCAATGAACAACAAATTATGGTTCCATTTCATAGTCAAATTGAGTATTAACGATTATGAATGGCATTTAAATAAATAAGAAGAGACACCATAGATCATAAAAAAATAGCTCCATTAATTAAGTGTCAAATCATTGATTAAATTATACCATAAAATAGAGAGTAAAATAAGCATCAAAATGAAACTGAAATCATGCAATTTAGAATTAAGATGCTCAAGATATGTTAAAAAAATAGTGCAAGGCATAAATGTAATAAAAATGCAAAGAAATAAAAGATAAATAACCACAAATAGGCCCATGGAGGGACCTATTCGTAATTTCCAAAACCTGAAGGGGCCCTTCTGTAAATTCTCCATTACGCACTGGCACCACTTTACAAATAATGAAACTCGACGGGGCCTTGTTGTAAATTGTCCAGGCACGCACGTGCGCGCCTGAACCTTTTTATAATTTTGGAAAAGCCTAGGGTGGTCTCTACAATTAACCCATCCACACACATGCAGGGCGCGTAGGACTAGGCTTGGTGGATGCTGCAGACTTGGATGGAGGTTTTTGGCCACGTGGTAGATGCTAGTGCCTCAAGTAATGTCTCAGTGATCCCAAGGCTGGAGCTTCGTGTTGGGAGACGTGGCTCGATTTGGGCCGTTGGATGGCTGTTGAGAGGTGCCATCCAATGACGCATGTGCATCGCCTTCGTCGTGAAGGTGGCGACACGAACGGGACACCAACGAGATCGCCTGAGCGCCACCAAGATCCTCCGTACATGTGAAGGATCTAGAGACCTCCATGGCCACCTGGTGAAGGTGGCTGACCGGAGATGAAGTCGCGAGGATAGCTAGAGGGTGATGTCGATGAAGCGTCACCGAAGGCGGAGCTAGAGACCCGAGAGGAGGCGCGGGCTCCAACCATTGAAGTTCCCGCGATGTTAGTATAGCCAAAGCAGTGGGCGTGAAGTGTGTGAGCTTTGTGAGGTGAGTGGAGGTCCAGCGGAGGCGGAGGGAGTAGGGGACATGGGCTTCATCTCCGACAGTGCAGAGATGAAATGGGTGAGGTGGTTGGGGCTCTAGAGAAGGGAAGGCGGTGTGCGAAGGGTGACACGAGGACGATGAACGAGTGTAAGAGCTTGGGGGATGGTCAGACGAAGATGATAGGTGTTTCATGCATCGAGAAAATAAAGAGAAAACCAAGGAACAAAGTACCTGGTCGGAGGGGAAGATGGGCGGAGTTGACTTGGGCTGAGGGCCTGGGCAGTCCTCAGGGTCGTCGCAGGACTCGCTAAGCCAAATGTGAGGTGCTCAACAGTAGCGGAGCTGCCACAACATAACCATGGCGGCCGTGGGTCGACACCGAGGCATAGGTTATCATCGCCTCGACTAATCCCCTCTCTGCTGTTACCGAAAGGGCGAGGGAAATTGGGCCTTCGCCCGTAGAATGGAGGACGAGGGTGGAATGCAGCGGCGGGGGTGGTTTTATAGGGAGGAGCTGGCAGTTATAGATGGTGATGGAGGATTTTCGAACAGATGGAGTGAAGCAGGGACTGATGGGGAGGCTCATCGATGGAGGTGCGAGGATGGCGGAGGTAGCGGTTATGGAGAGGGGACCTTAGGTCAAGGAGTGGTGGTCAGATGCTGAAGCTAAAAAATGGAAGGGGGTGGGGGTGTCGTATGGCGTAATGCATGGAGGAAGGGTTGACTGGAGGAGGAAGATGTATCCAAGACCGTTGGATCATGTGATCCAATGGTCATGATGAGGGTGCGGACGAATGGCGGTGATGAGATTGTGAGATCTCATCTGATAGTTATAAAGAGAGCGAAAATGGAGAGCTTTGATGTAGGCAGGAATGATCCAATGGTGGAGACAAGAGAGGGAGGCGTGGAGCATGAGGAGCCGTTGGATGGGGGTTGATCCAACGGCTGAGGTTAGGGTACTAGGGAGTGGTTCAGATGAGATCAGGAGGGAGTGATCAACGACTGGGAGGGGAGCGGGTATGGATCTCGGAGATGGAGGCGATCCAAGGGCGGAGAAAGGTGGCAGGTGGAACAAGGAGAGGCAGTTGCGTGGCGGCTCCAGAGAGCGCCACGTGGTCGCTCTATAAAAATAGTAAATAAGAAATTAAAGAAAATCAAAAAGAAACCGAAGGATGTTGAATTAGAAAAATGTCAAAACATGAAAGTTGTAGATCTCATTGAGATCTACAAGTTTCATGTTTGATAAAAAGTCAAACGAGGTCATTTTATAAAAAGATGATTTTTTGGGGTATTTTAATAGGTAAAAACACCGCTTTTGCGCTTTTGAGATTTTTTGTATTTTTAATTTAAAAATAAAAATAACTATAAATAATATTTAATATAATTTGAAGGGTATAAAATATAAACACAAAGAAAAAGGGTTTGTAATTAAATACAATAAAATAAGGTTAGATATAGGTTAATTATACACATAGTATATACAACATAATCAAGGTTAATAATAATGAATCATTAGTGATTTGTATTGAATTGTTTAAGCTTGGGGATTAATATGTAGATTTTAGAATGATAAGTTTGAGATTCATCATACCCCTATACTTTAACTATGCTCGTCCTCGAGCATATAAAGAATGAAGGAGTTGGATTAATTCATAAAAGTACATGTGAAAATTTCAAACTTAATTCGTCGAAGACCCTAAATTTGAGTGATCATAAAATTCTGGGCTCAACCATGCTCTGGTCAAAAGGAATCTAAATTCTCTAATTATTAGACTTTCTGTTTGTACATAAAATATAAGGATATGAAAATTAGTGTACTGCATTCATGAGAGTCGAGTCGAGATATCACCCAAAGTTCCAGTCCACAAGACTCTCCTCTAGACCTAATCCTCAACATTAGGGAATAAGTCAGTTCTTGCTTCAGTCAACTGTCTCGATAGTTTGTTAAAGTGTAGATGGATGGCCAGATGATAGAGGGCATAGGATTGTGTCATTTTTTTCTCCCACGCATTGGAACAAGGGGCCTCTCGAGTGCCTTATACTCAACACTTGTATAATTTTATTTGTTAATCAATGTGTCCATCAAAAGAATTTGGAGTCGTCTGCACTTGTTTTTCTGAGAGTACACCGGGGTGTGTCTCTTTTGAGTATCTAAGATACCTTCAACACCCAGACTTGTATCACTATAGATGCTGAGCCCTTTTTTGATGCTATCCCAACTCCTTAGTCCTAATAGTGTTTGGTCCAAGTGGACACTTTGAAATGGTTGGGAGCACTAGCCTTTGGTGGAAGCTTGTTTGAAATTGAATTTGTAATGATAGAGCTTTTCTTTGTACTTCTTTCTTTTCTTTTCTTTTTGGCTAGCTCGACGGCTTTTACCAAGAGTTGGCGCATACTGATCAAAAATTAAATTAGGTTTCATCACACCCTGGCATATAGGTCAATATCAAATGATAGCATGCGAACTTGTTCACATACTGACTAGGCTTTTGCTAACACTCAGGTTTCTTGAAACCTTCATTAACTATATCCCATCCTCGAGTATCATTAGATTGGGTCTAAACTCAAAACACCAGTCCTATATCCTCAAGTGACAACTCAACTCATCTCATCAATCATGCAGTTGTAAAAGTGATGGGTTGATCATATTCTTTAAAAGTTAGAGATGAAGAGTGCAATATAGCGCTCAAATCTTTCAAACTAGGGAAGTGTGGATTATTAAGTTCAAAACCCTAATGAATAAGGCTGGTTAACTTAGTCTCTCAAGATCTCAGAAATCCAGTGTCTTCAAATCCTCAAGCCTTGAGTGATAGTGAACGTGTCAAGAATACACCAACTCCTTGGTTAGTGAATTTTGTGATTTTCATTTTTTTTGCAAAATTTTATGAATTTTAATTTTTCATTTTTTCTTCAGAGAGGTAGTGACTGGCCCAAGCTCATATAAATAGTTGCCTCTACTTCCAGCCAGTATCGATGTAAGTATGGACTGTTAGACGGACCAGTGTTACTTGAGGACGGAGCCATAGACAGTGTCCTCTAAACCACCCACTCTGCTAAGGGAGACCAAAGATCCCTCACTGAAGATTAGCTACTCATTTTTAATCCTAGTAGTCAGAGTCTCTACAGAAGAAAAAGTTTTTTTATTTTTCAGATTTTTATGGAATTTTGAAAAAGGTTAATTTTCATTTACAAAAAGTAAATCCCTCAATTTTCAGCAAGGTTTTTACAGTAATTTTTACAAAAAAAGTTCACCAGTCAACTTAAACAAAGCCCAAAAAAGTTTTCAAAAAAAAAATAACACACGAACTATGGCTAAAGTATATATACAATAATATACGGTATACCCCCATATACTTAACTTTTGCTATGTCCCCATAGCATAAGTGATATGAAGCCATATCTCTGGTAAAATACAAGGTGATATAGCAGAACTGACTCGGAGGACCCCCCCTATATGTAGGTCAAAAATAACCTAAGTATAAGAAGACAGATAGAGGGAATGATTGATTCGGGTCCGCCCTATACTTAGGCTGAAAATAGCCTAATAATGAATCTAAATTTTTGTTTTGAGGGACATGTGGTTGTTAGTCTTAGAGGGGTGTAATTATACATATGAAAATTAAGGAGATGGCGGGGGGGGGGAGGTGTTGATTTTTCACAGACAAAGATGAAGATGTGTGTGTGTGTGTGAATATGCAGAGATGGTGGGGGTGGAGGGGTGAGCGAATATACAGATATGGATGTGTTTGTGTGTGAGGGGGTGATGAATCTCCATTTCATCACCTTTATTCTATCAGTTTGGCCTTAAAAACCCTAGCTACTGCGTAAATAGCATTAATCTGCATGTAATAGCATCCATTATTTATTGTATTTAGTGTACATAAAATAAGTTTTTAATGCAAAAATTATAGAATAAAGAGAAGAAAAGAAAAAGGAATAAAATATTGAAAATATTTTATGGCCTTAATCCCGAGACCAAGTCCAGAATGGAGTTGGACGACAAGGAATAAAGTAGGGAGAGATAAGGGCCAAAAATACAATAAATACCTCATTTATTTTATCATTAATTAAGAATTTTTTATACCTATTTTATTCTTTATGATTTAGTCATCAAATAAAGAAACTTTGAACATGAAAGCTGTAGATAATAATTTAAATAAAAATACAAAATTGAGTTTGTATAAAAATAATATACGGTGTTCATTTTATACCTAGAATAAAAAGCCAGAAACCAAACTTCACAGACCCATATCTTTCAAATAAAAACTCAAAACATAGAAAAAACATCCCTAATTGCATATAACTTTCCACAAGCTATTTAATGGTGGTGGTTTTATATTTTTTGGAGTTACTGTGTGGAAGTTAGGTTTTGGGGCCTTATTGTACATAATATCGATTAAAATATTCAATTTATTCATTATTCATTATTTTTACGAATTCATATTTTTATAATTTTGTAAAAATTATTTATAACACGTGCGCATATTAAAATTAGAATGAAATCAAAAGGAAAATACAAAATAAAATAACTATGTATGATTATATAGGCAGGATACCTATGTATATAAATAAAAGGGGAAAATATTCCTTAATTCTTACTCTTTCATATTTTTATAATATTTTAAATACTATTCATATTCTATTAAAAATACAAAACTAAAATAAAAATCAACAAAATACATTAAAATAAATAGCATACATAAAACATATGTAAAATACCTATGAATATACCTACATAATATACTTGCCTATTTATTAAAGTATACAAACAACATCATAAAAATCAAATAAAAATATATTTACACTCATAAAAATAAGTTATAAATATATAAAATAATAGAAATAAAATAATAAAATAAAATACACAAAATAAAAATACATAAAATATATGTAAATATACCTATAAATAAGCCATTAAAAATAATCTTGTAATAAAATAAACTAATAAATAAATATCTTAATAAAATACTACATAAAATAATAAACATTTTTTATTTTATAATCGAAATATAATACAATCATTTACTATTTTTAAATTAATTGTTTTTGAATATCCAGCCTGTTTTGTCCTCTAGCGAGCCTGGCTGGACCAATCACCGCGCATCAACTGTTGACCGCGGTCAACTCCCCCCTCTGCCTGTTGAAGTGACACAACCTGTTTAGTCCCTGGTTTTCCGCCTTTTTTCCAGGGCATCTCGTCCTTCTATCGATCTCGCGTCCTGAAGAAAAAGTGATCATTGATCATCAGAGATGCACGCCACCTACTTGGATCACCTGGAAACACGGTCGATTCTTTGATTCACCTCGGTCAATAAGGGTGCATCACTATGTCTATAAATAAGTGCCTCCCCCTTCTTCTGCAAATTTGGTCAATCTTTAGTCTTCTTCTACCCCAGCCTTCGGTCCAGAACGCTTCTTAGTGACAGGGAGAAGCTCCTGGAGGCTCGAACTGGTCGGAGAAGGTGGGGCTGCACCCACAACGGCGCTCCAGTGTAGCCCTACTCCCTGGTGTTCCACCAAGTATAAGAGATGTTCTTTCCTCGCTTATTTTACGCATTTTAATCGTAGGTTTAATTTCATGTCATTAGAATAGGATTTAGTTAAGTAATCGAGCCTTAATCGCTCCGCCCGTACTTCGTCGAAGTCGAGCTCCGGGAAGCTCCTCCGCGCATCGCTGTTGTCGCTCTGACCCTCTGAACACCGTCATCTCACTCCCTATCGCTTTCTCCACATCCCACGTGCCTCCAATCACCCAGATCCATCGTGGGTCAGGAGATCGGGTCTCCTTCCTCTGCCCATCGTCGGGGACCTCTTCGCAACCATTTTTTGTCCATCTCGACCAAATAAGGCACTGGGGACCGTCGTCTTGTTGCGCGTAATCTTCCTGTAGGTCTAGGCATGCCAAGGTACTCGTAATCGAGTCGATTCTAGCGATGAACATGTACCTGGACCCCACCTTCTTCCTCGACCTCGCCTGAGCACTCTAGGGGTCCAGGTGCCTCGCTGAAGTTATCCTCCGACCGGGGAGGGGGGGGGGCGCTTCCGGGAACGTGAAGAGATGCATGGCGGCGCCAGAGGAGGCCGGAGGAGCTAGCGACGACCGATCAAAGCTCGCCAACGGCGAGCTTCTTCCTAGTTCTTCCAGTTCGCCTCTCAGCCGTCAGATCAAGTGGGAGCTTCTAGATACAGCAGGAGCCGTAGGATCGTGCCATGCCTTGACCGTCAGATCGGCCTAGCCGATCTAATCTCAGCCATCCAGCGGCGAACCATCATCCACCATTGCGTTGGCGACGCGTGTCCAAGTGAAGAAGATCCGACTGTCCGAGCCTCTTAAGGGGTAAATTGCACACCTAGTCCCCGTCCTTTTTGTATTTATTATTTAGTCCTGTAAATTAAATATAACATTTAAAATAAAGTGGAAATTTTGTAAAAAGACCCCTAAACTTCTTATAATTGCAAATAGGTCCATTCCACATCACCTCACGTGTTGTCCCATGTGAGGTGGTAAAATTACAGGGATACCCCTGCGATTTTGTGTATTTAGAAAAAGTCCAATAAAATGAAATTTACTTGTTATATTTTTGTGAAATTTGCAAGCAGGTCCCTGAACTTTTACAAATTTGCATTATGGTCCCTACCTGTAGGAATCACGTGTCGTCCCACGTGATGGGTTATTTGCATGTGAACCCTGGCGTGTTTTGGAATTGTAGTTTAGCCCTGAATTATTAAATAAACGTAGAAAACTTTTAGTGTTTTTGCATAGAACCCCCTGTCCTTTATTTTATTTGCAAAAATGCCCCTACTAGGATATGCATTTTTGTAGTCTTTGTGTATTTAATAAAAATATCCATTGTGCTGCTAAAAATATGAAAAAAATAGTGATAAATGCTTCATGGTATGTATTTTCACGTCCATATTTTTATTAGCATTTTTATATTTTATCTATTTATAAAAATTAAAAAGGAGCCTAAATAATCTCTATTTAATTTAAAAAATACTAAAAAATATAAAAACTTTTTGAAAAATTCCCAAAAATTATATGTGGTATATTTTGATATTTATTGAGTCCAGAAAATAAAACCCCCAAAAATATAAAAGAAAATTAAAAAAATCAAAAAGCTCCAAAATCCAACAAAAAAATATAAAAATTTCACAAAAATCACAAAAATATATTTTTCTATTTTATAATTACCTAGATATTATTATTTATATATTAAATTAATTTGGGTAATTTTGGGAGTTATTTATTATTTTTAAAAACCTAAAGTAGTTTCAGGATATTTATTAATCCCATAATTAGGATATTTTTACTTAAAAAATACATTAAAATTAGCAAAAATTCTTGGAAAATAGAGAAACATTAGAAAAATGTTAAAAACTCAAAAATAAATTATTTTCTGAATTTTGTTTATATTTAGTAGTATTTATAAATATATTTCTATGTTTTGTATAAATAAAACCTTATATAGGCTACATTATTTTTATAAAAAATATAAAACCAGAAAATTAAAAAAATCAAAATATAAAAATTTAAAATCAAAATAAATGAAAAATGTATAAATGTAAAAAACCATAAAAAGAATTACTTGAACAAGTGACTTGGTTGTACATAGATAACCATAGGCTACTTATTTTGCTCTTTGTGGTTCGACCTCTACATGCTTATACACTATGCATTTATGGTAGAGAAAATAAATGTTAATTCCACATTCTTTGGGATTCAATTGCTTTATTCAATATTGTGAGTTAATTGCTAATTAATCGAGGATTTTTGAATGGTCACTTCAACGATTGGATATTTATCTAGACCCTCAGAAATTCCCAGTTATCAGATGGCACCGTTGCCGGGGAGCAACGGGCGTAGCTATTTTTGGCAGTCATTCTTGTAAAATAATTTATCTGATTTATTGATTCATTTATTTATTTGTAGATTAATTCTTTGATATTGGTTGCAAATATTCATTGATTTTTGTGAAATTTATTATCTTGATTATTTAAAAATGCTAATGCCAATTTTTCTTGCAACTTGATGCGAGGGGCCCGCCACGTGAGGATGGCTTCCTAGGAGGCCGATGTAGCCAAGACTGGAGGAGACCGGTCTTCTCTCTTTGACCAGCTGGAAAGAGAGTACCAAGGAAGCAGGAGGAGGGATTAGCTTAATAAAAATTCAATTTTGTAATTTTATGGTGAGAGAGAGAAAATTTTGGCATGTAAAATAACTTAGACTCTACTCTTCACAATGAGGTCCAGTGCTCGGGTGTCTGTTCACCTGGGGGCCTCGTCGTAGTTTTCCGTGTTTTATTGCCTTCTTTTATTTTGTTTTTCATAATTTTGAGCTTTTTGCCTTATTTTACTTTGTTTTGTGTGCATGGAGCCCCTAGATTTAGGCTGATTGACTCGGTAACTAGGTCCACATATTAATAAGAATGCATGTTCCTGTAGTCTACTACATATGGATCTAGTCAAATTGATAATGCTAGTAATTCATATCTGAGACCGTGTGCCGATAGAGGTCGTATACAGCGCGTGTAGGACCCGTTATGGCGGGCACCGATCGGTGTCAGAGACTAGACCTTGATCTCATTTCTGAATAACAAGCAATTGGTTCTTCACGATTAATAGAAGCTACTGTTTAGGACGATTTTGTCGATTGCACACCGCTATATAGATAGGTTTAAAAATTCTTTTTTGCATACCACATGGAGAGAGCTGGGATGCACTGTAAGTCTTCTAACTCAGCATGCATCATTAGGGTCAATGGTGAGATTTCCATCATTGAATCGACTTGCATGGCTTTTCCGCTATCTCCCTCTGATTTTGAGCACCTAGGACTTAAATGAAAATCTACAAAAATGTTAGGCGCTTGTATGAAAACAGACTTAAAAAAAGTGAAAACCAAAAACTAAAACAAGGGGACTGCTAAATAAACTTTGACCTTAATTAAAATCTGTAATGGATCATCATTGTACTGGGTTCATAAAGCCCTCATTGTTTTCAGGTACCTTCGGAGGAGACTGAAACCCCTCCCATGAGCGAGGCACGTCCCATAAGGAATAAATCCCAAATCCCAGTTTGTAACTGCCTTGTGTATCGCTTGGATTTCCGAAGTAATGGCGCTTCTATCGTACGTGATCGAGTAGGGCCTTGTCAACGATGGCGTTCCTGCCTTGTGTGGAACATCGACATGGTTTGAAGTACTGAGCATAGGCCACGCCTTCACGGGGGTGTCTGTCTCAACAATTTGCATCCGAGTTGGTTCTTGAACGCTCACGGGTGATTCCATTTCAAGCGAGAATCGAAGTATTGGTTTCGCCTATCGACTTCCTATCTCTATTTCTTTGGCTGAGTAGGGATTTAGGAAGGGTTATAAGGACCTCAAAAAGTGCATACTATAGGTTACAAAGGAGGAGGACAAGTACGGGATACTTTTCTGGCAGTACTCTCTCTCCTATAGGGTTAGCGTGCTAAGGACTTATTATAAGATATGCCTGAAATAACAACTCTAAAACTTAAAAGATAATAAGTAGCCGAACCTTCACATCTTCACATGGTGTGAGTTGGTGAACCCAATTTTGTATTGTGTTTGTATGGATCTAGATTAAGGTTCAAAGATCAAGTCTCGTGCACTTGCACAAATTTTGTCGTGTTTTTCTCCCTTTGACCCCCGCTCAATTTGAGCCTTTCTACTATTTTGCACTCCATTTTCTTCCTCGTTGACTGCCATATCCTTATTCCTACATATACTCCTCTCTTGCATCGCGAGGGTGATCCATGGATGGTTTAGTCGGGATCCCACCGACACCTACATTGATTCCATGGACTCAACCTCGCCAATAATTCGAGGCAATTCCCGAAAATCCAATCCAGACATTGCAAGTCGATCTCCAGACTCCTCGTCTTCTACCTTTCTTCTTGACCACCCAATAAACCGGAACCACTTTTGTCCTACTTTTGTCATTGTGAATGGAAGTCAATTACCGTCCATATCCTTTTTCATTCACAACACTCTGGAATTGATCTTGATTCTAGATTCATCATGACAGCTGGAATTCAATTGCAAGTGGTCTGATTGGAATTCTCTCATTCTGCATATAGAAGACAAACCAAGCCCTGGATCCCAATCCGGAATTCATCTCCTCAGATTCAGACCCTGATATGGCTCCTCAAGGAAAGGGCAAGGGTCAACAGCCCTCTCAACCAGAGCAGGGGCAGACGCCTGATCAGAATCAGGTCAATGCACAGTTGTTGGCATCTATCCAAGCTATCCTGCAGCAGCTGACAGAGCAGGCCCTAGCACATACTGCATTCCAGGAGATGCTCAATGATGTGATGAACATACCTGAGGGAGGAGGAGGCAGACGAGGAGGAGGTGGTGGACCACCTGATGATGAGGAAGAGCCTGAATAAGGGAGGCCCAAACCTACACTGAAAGAGACATACAATCCTGGAGACAGTCAGATGACCAAGTGGATCCGCATTCCACCGGTGCATGCTCACTTTGAGCTGAAGCCCCAGTTTCTCTCTCTTCTACCTTCTTTCCATGGAAACACCAATGAAGAGCCTTACATTCATCTGCAGCAATTTTCCCGCATATGTGATAACCGCACATTTAGCGAGGGTCACAATAATGTATGTATCAAGTGTCGCTGAGGCGACCGCTCACCAAACATGGGTTGATCAGCAATTAACCCACAATAAAAGAATAAAACAAGTGAGTCCCAAAAATGTGAATTAATATTTATTACTCTACCACAAAATGTACATTGACTAAGCATGTAGAGGTCGAACCACAGAGAGCAAAACAAAATGCAATAGCCTAAAATGTGCATGAATCATCCTTGTGTGAAGCATATTTTTGTGGGTTTACATATATATATATATATTATTTTATTATTTTTTTTATTAATTATTATTTATTATTATTTTTATATAATATAATTATAATATATATATATAAAGATGCATACATATATATATATATTCCTAGAGGGTTAGTGTATAGCATATAATATATATCTTAGGTAAATAGATTTATATAGGTAATATAATATATATATATATTAATATCATATATTAGTAAATATAGATATATATATAGATACACATTTTTTCTTTTTTTATAGAGACTATATATACATAAAGGGGAGATAGAATATTTATAAAAATATACAAAAATGGTCAAAAATTCAGAATTAAAGCATTTTTGATATTTTCATGATTTTTTCCTGTTTTTGTGATTTTTGGGCATATTTCAAAATATTTTTAGTATTTTTAAATAACAAAATAAGGGAAAACAGGGAAATAGGGACTGTCTGTGAGAAAAATAGGAATTAAAAATAGCAATCAGTCACAAAATTTTCCCTCACTATTTTTCTAATAAAGAAAATAGAATATAGGAGAAATAGGAACTGAGATCATATTTTTTTCTGATTTTTCTTTGATTTTTTATATTTTTTTGAATATTTTGGGTATTTTTGAATTTTTAAGGTTTTCCTTTGGAGATTTTTAGTGATTTTTGGATTGACACTGAAATAGGGATTAATACATAGTAGGGATTTTTTTTGGAATTTTTCGAGCCCTTTTAATATTTTTTTTGGAATTTTATAAGCTAGACAGTAAATAAAAAGCATGTTTTTGATTTTTAATAAATGCAAAAGTATAACCAAATTAAAATCCAAAAATATGACGTGCAAGGGTACACTAACAGGAGCTTATATCCATTTTTACAAAATTTTTCAAGGAAATATGAAGCACAAAATAAATGGACAAAGCATACAAAAAATACATGGCCTGACAGGGGTATTTTTGCAAATAAAATAATTGACAGGGGCATACATGCAAAAATCACAATAAAAATGAACGTGTACTTTTATTTTCAGGGCCATTTTACAATTACAAAAACCCGGTATGGTTTAAATGCAAATATCACGCGCCTCATGTGGGTGTTGCACGTGAGGCGCGGAGGAACTAAAAAGCAAATATAAAAACCTTAAGGGTCCTTCTGCAATTTATACAACTTATTTACAACTTAACCTTTTATTTTGGGTATTAAACTATAAATAAAAAAGCGGGGGGTTAGGTGTGAAATTTACCCCTAATAAGCGTGCGATCCGACGGCTGGACCGCTTCCACTTGCCACGCGTCGTGCTCCTGTCGGCCGATGACGATTCGCAGATGACGGCGGAGATTAGATCAGCCTCGCTGATCGGACGGTCGATGCGGCGCTTCATCTGACGGCTCTGGTTCGATCTGGGCCGACTCCTTTGATCTGACGGTGCTGGAGGTGCTTGGAGGAACATGGAAGAAGCTCGCCTCCGACGAGCTTCGATCGTGCAGCATCGGCTCCTCCGGGCATCTCCCTCGCCTCTAACGCGCTCTGCTCGTAGCTGGCGACCTTCCGCATCTCCTGAAGGTCCCATCATGGCTCCTGGAGGTCCGAGTCGCTCGGACGAGGTCGGAGAAGTAGGGGACCTCCAGGAACCTCTTCCTGGTTCGATTCGAGCCCAGATGGGCTCTATTCTTCGTTTAACCTGCAGAGGAAGAATCGGGGGCGAGAGGGCTACCTCCTCGACCCGGGGTTTTGAAGCTTCGCAGCAAAATGGAGTGGGGCGGAGGGGCTCCGACGAACGGCGGAGGTGGAGCCCCGATTCGCGAAGACCAGAGGTCCTCGGTTGGTCAAAGGCGATGGGTAGATGGAGAATGCGATGGGGATTGAAATGGGGTGTACGTGGCGGTCGTAGACAGTTGATTTCACAGTGAAGAAGTCACTGGAGCGGAGCTCCGACGAACTTCGAATTTGGGATTTTAAGCTACAGTGATTAACTAAAGACTAGTCTAACAACGAGAATTAAAAACTAACATTAAAACCTAACTACAAAACATGAAAGGACAACTCTTATACCTGGGGGCCACCAGGGAGCAGGGCGGACGCCGGAGCTTCGCCGCGACAAAACTACCCTTCCTCCGGCCGATTCGAGGCACTGGCGCACTCCCCCTGTCACGAGGAACGTACCAGGAACGAAATCGAGGCTTAAGGTTGGATTAAAATTGGCCAAATTCGAGGAAGGAGGCAGAGCTACTTATTTATAGACATTGGCATGGAGCCTTATTGACCGGCGATTATTATTTAATCCAATGAGTATCTGATCGATCCAAGTTATTGACGGGCATTATGGATAATCAGCGAGCAATTCTTGTGAAGGAAGTGAGCTCGATCGTTGGACGGGATGGCCGTAAAAAAGGGATGAAAATCGGGGAAAAGATGGTTCAGAGACGCCAGAGCTGGGATGGGACAGTTGACCAGGGGGTCAACGAAGGCCGACGCCCCATTGGTCCACGTCAGCCGCTAAAAGACAAAACAGGAAATTTGAGCCTAAATTGATTTATTTACCATAGTAAATGATTTTATTAGAATTTTCTTAAAACATAAAAAATGTGTATTTTTCGTGTAGTATTTATTTGTGATTTTTATTGAATTTTTCTAAGTGTTTTATTATGGTTTTAATTTAATAATGTGTATATGTATGTATTTACATGTATTTTTGTGTGTTTTATTTTTAAGTTGTTTATTTTCTTTTATTATTCTATTGGCTTATTTTATAAATTTATAATTTATTTTTGTGAGTATAAAGGTATTTTTATTTAATTTTTAGGAGTTTATTTACATTTTTAAATAAATAGGTATATGCATATGTAAGTATACTTATAGGTATCTTACCTATATATTTTATTTATTTAATGAATTTTATTTGTTTTTATTTTGGATTTGTATTTTTAATAATTTATATATAATATAGACATTATTATAAAATTATAAATGAATAAAAGAATAAAATAATAAAGTCCCCTTTTATTTATGTACATTCTTAACATAGGTAATTTACCTATGTATTACATGAACTTATTTTATTTTAGAAATTCTTTTTTAGTTTTCTTTTAATTTTAATATGTAAATGTATTCTATACATTATTTGTAAAATTCTAAAAATATAAATTTGCTACAATAATGAATAATGAATAAATGGAATATTTTAATCAGGCAGGCTGCACAATGAGGGCCAAAAACCTAATTTTTGCATATGGACTCCAAAAATTATGAAACCAATTTTATTAAATAGTTCTTGGAAAGCTATATACAATTAAAGGTGAGTTTGGGTGATTTGGAGTTTTTATTTGCAAGATAGTGGTCTGTGAAGTTGAGACTTTGGCATTTTATTCTGTGTATAAAATGTACATTAAGTATTATTTTTACACAAACTCAATTTTGTATTTTTATTTACAATATTATCTACAACTTTCATGAACAAAGTTTCTTTATTTGATGAATAAATAATTATGTACAGAATAGGTGTCAAAAATGCATAAATAAATGAAGAAATAAATGAGGTATTTATTGTATACTGGCCCTTATCTCCCCCTACTTTATTCCTTGTCGACCAATTCCATGCTGGCCTTGGTCTCGGGGTTTGGGTCATAAAATATCTTCAATATTTTATTCCTTTTTCTTTTCTTTTCTTTATTCTATAATTTTGGCATTAAACACAGTATTTAATGTATAATTAATACAATGAATCATGAATGCTATTATGTACAATTTGATGCTATTTACATGCATTTGATGGGGTTTTGAGGCCAAAATGATAGAATAAAGGTGATGAAATGGAGATTCATCACCCCCCTATACTTGCCTTTGCTAGTCCCTAGCAAACACTTATGCAATAAGTACAAAAAGAATAAAGAAAAGAAAAAGGAGAATTAAAGAAGGATAGAGTGAATAGGGGTGCTTTCAGTGCAATGCATGTCTTTACAAAATCTGAATTTGGAGCTCCTGTCAGACCTTGGGTGTAGATGTGTGTGGAACCTAGTCGGGAACCAGCTCTAAAATACCATAGCCTTCGATAGTCACAGAACTCGGTTCAACCCACCTCAATAGCCTGGTCAGAACCAGTCTACATCATACGCAAACCCTTATAACTATGAAGCTGACTTGTACAGTGTAAGTGATGGTGGCTCTCCCCAACTGAAATGACAAAGGAACTGACTTCTCCAGAATGACAACCCAATGATTCCCTAGTCCAACAGCTCTTTCCTCGAAGAGCAGGGTATTCCCTTCTAAGTTTAAGTGGAAACCAACTCAAGAGGAGGGGGTGAAGAGAAGAATGGACGGTAGCCAGTGTAGCTACCTATCCTGGGATGCAAGACCAGTGTAGTCAAGTCATCCAGCTGCAGGCTCATGATGAATCTCGGATTCATCACTCTAAGTCTCATTAATTAAGCTCAAGTCCCTCAAAATCAACTGCATTTCTGCATTTATTCCGCATAATTAGCATTTATACACGATTTCATAAGAATTGCATTTTAGCAGTAATTTCTGCATAAAATAAGAAGCCAAAAATCCAAGCCAAAAATGACCTGTAAATAGCCTAACTTCCCCTATTTTTAACTCCTTCATGCTAACTCCGAATGCCACAAACTCACCTCCACTGTGTACATATCACTAACAAGAATAAATAAAAAATACAAAAAAATCACTAACCCTGTTAAGTGGACCAAAAACCCAAACCCTAGTTTCAGGATTTTCGGACTAAAAGCCCCATATCTTCTCCATCCAGTGTCCGATTTGATCCTACTCACTTTTGAACTAATACACATTCAATTACCTTCAAAACAAGACCAAGTTCAAGTGAATCGGAGCTCGTATGTGAAAGTTGGGTTTTGGGCCTCTTTTGTACATTGTATATTTTCGCGGCTTTTCTGACCTCTATTTTATGTACTTATTTTCTTCATTAATAAAAATCCAAAAAATTAGATTAAGGTCTCTTGTATTTATCTTTGAGTTTTCCATATTTTTCCGGATTTTTATCTTGTTTTAAAAATGACAAAAAAAATTAGAAAACCCAAAAATCAAGGTATTCTATGTACATGGGATACCCCAAAAATTCACTTTTTACATTTGACCGAATTTGGCTTTGATGTCTTCATGAAAGTTGTAGATCTCATCGAGACGAGCATTTTTTGTGAAGGAACTTTTTCGATCCGAGGTCATTTGCTATTTTTTTATCAATTTTACAACTAATTTAATTTCGGATTTTTCTGGAGCTGACACGTGGCAGCCCCAGAGGCCGCCACGTGTCATTGTTTTTTAGCATTTTTAAATCTCGTTTTTATAAAAAAATAATAATAATAAAAAATAAAACCTGGCACGTGCAGCGCACGTGCCACCCCCGTACGCACCCTTCACGTGCGCTCCCGGGGCCTCTCCTTTGACCGCCACGTGTCGCGTCCTCGGCCATTCGATCTCGGCCGATCGAACGGCCGAGGACTTTCGTCTACCTCCCAACGGCTGCCCCGAAACCTCCGCCGCTCCTCTCGCGTGCGCCAACAACCACGCCGTTGACCCCCTCCCTCGCAACCACCGGTCGACATCCCCGCGCCGACCAACCCTCCTCCGTAAACCTCGCAACGGCCGCCTCTTCCCCGTAACCCTCGCCGATCCTATCCTATTTAAGAGACCCGGCCGCCCCCAGTCCAACCCATCCGCCGACCTCTACCCTAGGAAGCCTTCGAGGTGGTGACAGCCCTCCAACGACTCCACGCCGGCGAGATCCAAGCTCCTCGAGCTTGTCGCAGCCTCCCCCTCCAGCGAGCTGCTTCGCTCCGGCGCCGCCGTTGAGCCCCAGGTACTCTCTTCTCTCCCAATCTCTCTATCTCTCTCTTCGTCTCCGAGCTCGTCGTTCCGCTCGGAGCTTCGCTTCACGCCTCCGCTCCGACGCCCCCACTATTCCTTCAAGCACCCTGTTCACCTTCGCTCCTCGACCATCGACGACATCCTCCAGCAGCGCCTCGGTCATCTTCCCCGACTTTAGCACACCAACGCCGCCGACTTCATCTACTTCCGGCTCCGCCAACCACCGCTTCACCGGCGACCCCCGGCAGTGTGTCGGCCGACGACGACGGCCAACGTCTCCTCCAGGTGTCGACCCTCAACTCCAGAGCTCCACGCGCTCCTCCGACGTTCTTCATCGGCTCCTCCGCAGCAGTCTCAACGCCATCCTCATCGCCAACAGTCAACTCCACGCACCTCTGCCCCCCTCGCCTTGGCCGACTCGCAGCACCACCGGAGGTCCGCCAGCCGGGCGCATCTTCACCGACTCCGCTGGCCATCACCGACGCGCCAGCCCAGCCTCCCCTCCATCCCTCCTCCGCACCGCCGGCCGGGTCCAGCCCGAGGCCCCCCACGCACGTGCGAGGCACGTGCGTCGTGGGGGAACGACAGCAGAGCCTTCCCAGGGGTCACGTGCTACGCACGTGCCCCTTGGGCGAATTGCGAGAAGACCCCCGGAGGATTCCCTATTCACGCTCCAGCCCTCCAGTCCAAGAGGGCACGTGCGCAGCACGTGCCCCCTTGGGAAAATTGCATATTCGCCCCTCATTTTATAGGTAATTAACAGTAGGTCCCCCCTGCATTATTTTTATTTATTTTTTTATTTATTCTGTTTGCATCTGTACCCATGTCTTTGTCATTCATTATAGACCTCTACATTGCATCATTTTATTTATTCAAACATAGAATTTTGTTCATCTTTTAATTCTCTACATTTTGACATGTCATGGACATTTTTGTGATGATCGGTTGATTAATAATTAATTATTCTGTGGAAATTACCATATTTTGCCCAGTATGTGCTCTTCAAATATTATTTGATTAACCGTGACTCTAAAAATTCCCCAAAAATCAAATATCGTAGAGATTACTTTGATTAACATTGTGCCCAAAAATCTTTGCATTTGCATGCATACTTTGCTCTGTAAAAATCATTTGATATATTTCACTGTTTAATTTTTATTAGGTATTAGACCCCACATTTTTGAGATTTAGGATTTTTCTGAGATCCATCGCCTAGTGATGAATCTCGTATTCATCATGCTAAGAACTCCGTATTAAAATCCCTGCTTAAACAAACCAATAAAAATCACCTCTAAAACTCTGTTTTTATCTTGTGCAATATTGTGTATAATTAACCTTTAATTATCTGTATTTAATTGCCCTTATTTTTTTTGTAAATATTTTATCACTCAAAAACCCCTAAAAATTAGGTAGATAAGTTGTCTATAATTCACTGACCCTTAAAAAGCTAAAAAAATACAAAAACAACTCAAAACCACAAAACCGGTGTTTTTATCCCCTTAAAAATGCCCCCAAAAAAATAGCTTTTGTACAGATGACCTCTTTTGGCTTTTTGCCCAACATGAAAGTTGTAGATCTCGTCGAGACGAGCAACTTTCATGTTTTGACTTTTTCCAAATTCGGCCTCTAACTATTTCTTTTCTATTTTTCTTTGTTTTTACTTTTGAATTATTCTGATTGGGCCACGTGGCGCCCTCTGGGCCACCCACGTGGCCCGCTCTTCTTCACGCCACCTGGCGCACTTCCTGGATCGTTGGATCGACTCCTTATCGCCTCCATCCCCGCCGCTCAAACCTGTCTCGTTCACAGCCATTGGATCTGATCTTCGGATCAGATCTCAACCGCACACTGGCGCCTAAACCACAGCCCTCCGATCAACCCATCATCTAATGCTCCAAAGCCACCCACGTCGCTCATCTATTTCAGCCGCTCGATCCGCGTTCATCCAACGCTCCTCCACGCTCCGCGTCACCCTTTTTTTCCCTCACCGATAGATTGACCCTCGCCCTTCATCCAGACCGTTCTTCAGCGCCTCGCCTCCAGCCGACCGATCAGATCTTAGGATCTGATCTCCACCGTCCGAGCACGCTCTACCCCCAGCCGTTGGATCTCACGATCCAACGGCTGTGGCTCATCGTCAACCTCGCGTAACCCCCTTCCCCAGCCGTTTCAACTCGCGAACCCTCCGCCCCCTTCCTTTTTTGGCCATCACCTCTGGCCACCCCTTTCTCTCCTAACGGCAGCCCCGCATAGCCCGCTCCCCCGCCTTCCTCGCAGACCTCCATCACGCGCCTCCATTAAACCCATCACCATTAAAACTCCCCTCGAAACCCCCTGCCCCGCCACGTAACCGCCGTTCTCCTCCGCCTATTTAACCCGCTCCTCCGCAACCGCTACACCTCGTCCACCATTTTGGGCCTTCACCTAGCTTCCTCCGCCCCTCCGGTGACAGCGGAGGGGCGGAATTGAGAGGCGACGATGGTGATTGGCCTGGTGTTGACCCACGGCGGCGCTCCGCCGTGTCCAGGTGCCTAAGCCACCCCTGAGCTCCGTGCCCTGGCCGAGCACGCAGGGCGAAGACCCCGAGCTCCACCGGAGCTCGATCCCAGGCCGCTACCTCCGCTAACTCCTCGCTCCGGCGGGGGGACTTTGTCTTCTCCGTTTCCTCTATTTATTACACCACCCTCCACCATGCCCACCTACGTTTAATCGCTCCATCAGCTTCGCCAACATCCCAGCACCCTCGCGCACCCATCTCCTTCCTCCAGAACCCCCTCGCGCCTCGACTCCGCTCCTCCGTCCCCAAGGCGGAGGACTCGCCTGAGCCATCATCTTCTCCACCTCCGCCGGCTCCCATTTCGCCTCCCGCACGTCACAAAACACAAGTACACGCTTCGGCTATAACTAACCAATGCAGATGTCTTCAATCGCCGGACTTCCTGCCGGAGCACCTTCAAGATCCTCTCCTCCGACGACCGTGCCTCGCCAAGCCGCTCCAGATAGCATCGGAGCGCCGCCTCATCTCCAGGACCCTCGCCTTGCTTCCAGTGAGCTTCATCGACCATCATTCGACCTTGCGAGGCGAGGCGGAGCTATCAGCAGCCCACCGGATCCCCGCCTCCTCCGGTAGGCTTCGGCGGAGGAAGACGAAGCAGATACCGTCCGATCGATTCGATCGGACGGCCCAGATGATGCAACGTGGTCGACCCGAGCCCCTTCCCCGACCTTTAGGCTCGGGTCATCCGAGCCTCAAGACGAACCACAGAAGGCTGCCACGTGGCCCCAAGCCTAAGCCGCCTCCCGAGCCTGAGCCCTCGCGTGCGAAGCACGTGAGGTGCTGGGTAGTTTGCACGAAGGACCCCGGAAGACTTGCTATATACGTTTTGGTCCCCAGGCACGTGCTTCATGCGTGTGCCTGGGTATTTTACAGGGAGACCCTCCAGGTTTTGGAGATTTGCAAAAAGGCCCCTGCGCGCACATGGAGAATTTATAAAATGCCCCAGGCGGCTTTTGGTATTTACAAATGGGTCCTTCCAGGGACCCATTTGTAATATTTATCCTTTATTTTTCTTGCATTTTTATTACATTTATGCCCTTGCACTGTTTTTAGCATAACTTGAGCATCGTAGGTCTAAATTGCATGATTTTAGTGTCGTTTTGATCCTTGTTTTGTCCTCTACAATCTAGCATATCTATTTGTTCCTTTTAACACTGTTTTAAATTAAGTGATTTTTTATGTTAAAAATGGGACCATGCTCTATTTGTCTTGCTTGATTTGATGACCGATTTTTAATGATGTGTTCAAAATGACTCTAACTTCATTCTATATTGTGTTGCTCTTATTTTAGGGTATAATTGTAGCATTTAATTCATCATGCATATTCTATTGCATTATTTGCACATGCATCACTTTAACTCGCATAAAAATGTCTAAAAAAATGCATGCATCATGGCATTACCTTGTAAATAGCTTAGTGCTTCCTAATTTGCATATGGACCTGAAAATGAGAATTAATTGACATTGAACTTCAAGAATCAATATTCAAAAGCCATAATTAAGCAGATGTGTCCCTGTGTTCGACCTTGGTACACTTACCAAGTATAAATATTCCACAGCATTCAAAGACTGTGGTTTTTGCTGAACAAAATTCGCCTCCTATGCTACGACTTAATTCATCATTATTATCGAGGCGAATTCTACGTTCATCAAATGGCGCCGTTGCCGGGGATACGGCTTTGCTTAATTTTTGAAATTTGATTTTTTTAATTAATTCAATAATTTCTTGGTCCTAATTCCATGAATCATTTACTTGCATATTATTTGCGGATTTAATTTCTCTGGATTTCTAACGTTTATCTTTTGTGGCAGGGCCCATGGTGATCGAGGACGCTTGATCCTCATGGAGGCGAGAAGTCAAATACTTCCGCTGAAGAGGCCGCGAAAGAACCTGAGAAAGATTTGGGAGATTATAACAGTTAAATTGCATTGCATTCTGTAAAAAAAAAAAATCTTGCATCTGCATATTTATTTCAGTATTGCATATTGTATTCAAAAAAAAAAAAATCCCCCCCCCGCACACACACACACACCTACACTGCACATATTCACCCCACCCACCCCCTGTATATTTCTCTCTCTCTCTCTCTCTGTGTGTGTGTGTGTATATATTCTTCATAAACCCCCCCCCTAACACAGACCTTACTTAGGCTATTTGTAGCCTAAGTATAGGGGGGACCTGCCTGCTCTTCCTTCCCTCGTCCCGTCTTCTTGTACTTAGGCCAATTTTGGCCTAAGTATAGGGGGACTCTCCTCCTCAGTTCCGCTATATCTCCCTGTACTTGAACCGAGCCTTGGCTTCATGGCACTTGTGCTATGAGGACATAGCAAATTTTAAGTATAGGGGGGTATACCGTATATTATTGTATATTACTTTAGCCTTAGCTCGCGTTTTTAAAACTTTTTAATTTTCGGGCTGGGTTTTGGTAAACTAGTGAACTGAGTAAAATCCTGTAAAAATTAAAATTTTGAGGGATTAATCTTTGTAAATAACCCTTTTTCAAAAAAAAAAATGAAAAATTAAAAATGTTTTTCGAAATTTGGCTCTGACTACTAGGCTTAGTAAACATTTTCAGTGAGGGAACCTCGGTCTCCCTTAGCAGAGTGGGTGGTTTAAAGGACACCGCATATGGCACCGTCCTTAAGGATCACGGGTCTCGACCCGCACTTACACCCATACTGGCTGAGAGTGGATACTTTTATTTATTTGAGCCTGGGTCAGTCATTGTCTCTCCGACAAAAAAAAAACTATAAAACCCATAAAAATCTGCAAAAATCAAAAATCACACAAAAATTCACTAACCCATGGAGTTGGTGTTTTCCTGACACATTCACACTCACGCAAGGCTTGAGGAATTTGAGGACACTGGATCTCTGGGATCTAGAGAGTCTGAGTTAACACACCTTAGTCATTAGGGTTTTTATGACTTAAATATCCATACTCCTCTGGTTTGAAAGATTTGAGTGCTATATTGCACTCTTAATCTCTACTTTCAAGAAAATATGATCAGCACAGTCACTTCCACAACTGCATGATTGATGAGCTGAGATGAGATATCACTTGAGGAACTATGACCATGGATTTAAGTTTAGACCTGATCTAAGGATATTCGAGGATGGGATAAAGTTAATGAAGGCTTCAGAAAACCTGAGTGTCAGCAAAACCCTAGCCAGTATGTGAACAAGATTCATATGCTATCTCTTGATATTTACCTAAAAGTGCCAGGGTGTGATGAAACTTAAAGAAACTTGTTGATCAGTGTGCGCCAATCTCTTGGTAAAAGCAGTGGAGCTAGCCAACAAAAGAAATGAAATGTTAAAGAAAAGCTCTAAAATCAAAGTCAATTCCAAATGAGCTTCCACCAATGGCGAGCGCTCCCAAAATTTTCAAAGTGTCCACTTGGACCAAGCGCTAATTAGGACCAAGGAGTCGGGCTGACACCACAAAAAGGGCCCTACATCGTAAGCGATACAAGTCTGGGTGTTGAAGGTATCTTAGATACTCAGAAAAGACACACCCCGGTGTACTCCCAGAAAAACAAGTGCAGACGACTCCAACTCTCTTGACGGACACATTGATCAACAAGATAATAATTTACAAGTGTTGAGTAAAAGGCACTCGAGAGGCCCCTTGTTCCAATGTGAGGGTGAGAAAATTAGACACAATCCCATGTCCCTCCATCATCTGGCCGTCCATCTACATTTTAAAGTCTGACAAACTAAAGAGATGGTTGACTAAAGCAAGAGTAGACTTCTTCCCTAGTATTGAGGATTAGGTCTAGAGGAGAGTCTTTGGGACTGGAACCTTGGGTGATGCTTCAACTTGGCTCTCATGAAATGCAGTACACTAAATGTCATATCCTTATATTATATGTACAAAAAGAGAGTCTGATAATCAGAGAAGTTGGATTCCTTCTGACTAAGGTGTGGATAAACCCAGAATTTTAGGATCACTTAGGTCAAAGGTCTTCGAAAGATCAAGCCTTGTATTTTTCACGCGCACTGTCAGGAATCAATCCGACTCCTTCATTCTTTAGATGCTCGAGGACGAGCATGGTTTAAGTATAGGGGTATGATGAATCTCGTATTCATCATGCTAAGAACTCCGTATTAAAATCCCTGCTTAAACAAACCAATAAAAATCACCTCTAAAACTCTGTTTTATCTTGTGCAATATTGTGTATAATTAACCTTTAATTATCTGTATTTAATTGTCCTTATTTTTTTGTAAATATTTTATCACTCAAAAACCCCTAAAAATTAGGTAGATAAGTTGTCTATAATTCACTGACCCTTAAAAAGCTAAAAAAATACAAAAACAACTCAAAACCACAAAACCGGTGTTTTTATCCCCTTAAAAATGCCCCCCAAAAAATAGCTTTTGTACAGATGACCTCTTTTGGCTTTTTGCCCAACATGAAAGTTGTAGATCTCGTCGAGACGAGCAACTTTCATGTTTTGACTTTTTCCAAATTCGGCCTCTAACTATTTCTTTTCTATTTTTCTTTGTTTTTACTTTTGAATTATTCTGATTGGGCCACGTGGCGCCCTCTGGGACACCCACGTGGCCCGCTCTTCTTCACGCCACCTGGCGCACTTCCTGGACCGTTGGATCGACTCCTTATCGCCTCCATCCCCGCCGCTCAAACCTGTCTCGTTCACAGCCATTGGATCTGATCTTCGGATCAGATCTCAACCGCACACTGGCGCCTAAACCACAACCCTCCGATCAACCCATCATCTAACGCTCCAAAGCCACCCACGTCGCTCATCTATTTCAGCCGCTCGATCCGCGTTCATCCAACGCTCCTCCACGCTCCGCGTCACCCTTTTTTTCCCTCACCGATAGATTGACCCTCGCCCTTCATCCAGACCGTTCTTCAGCGCCTCGCCTCCAGCCGACCGATCAGATCTTAGGATCTGATCTCCACCGTCCGAGCACGCTCTACCCCCAGCCGTTGGATCTCACGATCCAACGGCTGTGGCTCATCGTCAACCTCGCGTAACCCCCTTCCCCAGCCGTTTCAACTCGCGAACCCTCCGCCCCCTTCCTTTTTTGGCCATCACCTCTGGCCACCCCTTTCTCTCCTAACGGCAGCCCCGCATAGCCCGCTCCCCCGCCTTCCTCGCAGACCTCCATCACGCGCCTCCATTAAACCCATCACCATTAAAACTCCCCTCGAAACCCCCTGCCCCGCCACGTAACCGCCGTTCTCCTCCGCCTATTTAACCCGCTCCTCCGCCACCGCTACACCTCGTCCACCATTTTGGGCCTTCACCTAGCTTCCTCCGCCCCTCCGGTGACAGCGGAGGGGCGGAATTGAGAGGCGACGATGGTGATTGGCCTGGTGTTGACCCACGACGGCGCTCCGCCGTGTCCAGGTGCCTAAGCCACCCCTGAGCTCCGTGCCCTGGCCGAGCACGCAGGGCGAAGACCCCGAGCTCCACCGGAGCTCGATCCCAGGCCGCTACCTCCGCTAACTCCTCGCTCCGGCGGGGGGACTTTGTCTTCTCCGTTTCCTCTATTTATTACACCACCCTCCACCATGCCCACCTACGTTTAATCGCTCCATCAGCTTCGCCAACATCCCAGCACCCTCGCGCACCCATCTCCTTCCTCCAGAACCCCCTCGCGCCTCGACTCCGCTCCTCCGTCCCCAAGGCGGAGGACTCGCCTGAGCCATCATCTTCTCCACCTCCGCCGGCTCCCATTTTGCCTCCCGCACGTCACAAAACACAAGTACACGCTTCGGCTATAACTAACCAATGCAGATGTCTTCAATCGCCGGACTTCCTGCCGGAGCACCTTCAAGATCCTCTCCTCCGACGACCGTGCCTCGCCAAGCCGCTCCAGATAGCATCGGAGCGCCGCCTCATCTCCAGGACCCTCGCCTTGCTTCCAGTGAGCTTCATCGACCATCATTCGACCTTGCGAGGCGAGGCGGAGCTATCAGCAGCCCACCGGATCCCCGCCTCCTCCGGTAGGCTTCGGCGGAGGAAGACGAAGCAGATACCGTCCGATCGATTCGATCGGACGGCCCAGATGATGCAACGTGGTCGACCCGAGCCCCTTCCCCGACCTTTAGGCTCGGGTCATCCGAGCCTCAAGACGAACCACAGAAGGCTGCCACGTGGCCCCAAGCCTGAGCCGCCTCCCGAGCCTGAGCCCTCGCGTGCGAAGCACGTGAGGTGCTGGGTAGTTTGCACGAAGGACCCCGGAAGACTTGCTATATACGTTTTGGTCCCCAGGCACGTGCTTCATGCGTGTGCCTGGGTATTTTACAGGGAGACCCTCCAGGTTTTGGAGATTTGCAAAAAGGCCCCTGCGCGCACATGGAGAATTTATAAAATGCCCCAGGAGGCTTTTGGTATTTACAAATGGGTCCTTCCAGGGACCCATTTGTAATATTTATCCTTTATTTTTCTTGCATTTTTATTACATTTATGCCCTTGCACTGTTTTTAGCATAACTTGAGCATCGTAGGTCTAAATTGCATGATTTTAGTGTCGTTTTGATCCTTGTTTTGTCCTCTACAATCTAGCATATCTATTTGTTCCTTTTAACACTGTTTTAAATTAAGTGATTTTTTATGTTAAAAATGGGACCATGCTCTATTTGTCTTGCTTGATTTGATGACCGATTTTTAATGATGTGTTCAAAATGACTCTAACTTCATTCTATATTGTGTTGCTCTTATTTTAGGGTATAATTGTAGCATTTAATTCATCATGCATATTCTATTGCATTATTTGCACATGCATCACTTTAACTCGCATAAAAATTTCTAAAAAAATGCATGCATCATGGCATTACCTTGTAAATAGCTTAGTGCTTCCTAATTTGCATATGGACCTGAAAATGAGAATTAATTGACATTGAACTTCAAGAATCAATATTCAAAAGCCATAATTAAGCAGCTGTGTCCCTGTGTTCGACCTTGGTACACTTACCAAGTATAAATATTCCACAGCATTCAAAGACTGTGGTTTTTGCTGAACAAAATTCGCCTCCTGTGCTACAACATTATTCATCGTTATCTTAGAGGCGAATTTTACGTTCATCACCTAGTGATAGATCTTAGATAATTTTATCTCTCGAAAATAAGTAGGTTTAATATTTATTATAATTAAATATTGAAAATCATTCTGTTTGCATTTAAAAATTTATAAAAAATTCATATTGCATCTAAAAATTCCAAAAAAATTACAGCGCACTCATTTCATCGTCATTTACATTATGGCCAAGTTTCGTTTTTTTCGGACATCGTTTGATTGAAATTTACATTTTAGTCCCTAAAATAGGCCGAATTTGCATTTTGCACCCTCTATTACATTGAAAAATTCCAAAAAAAACCGCCTTGAAAACCGAACTCAAAATTGGATAGACACAACTCTAGGTTGTTCCTTTGCCTCCTTGTGATCGACCTTGGGACTTGCCCAAGTAAAATAAATATAAAAACCACTTGATTGAAATTGAATAAAATTTGTGGTTATTTCTTGATTGTTTCCGATCGCCGCCTACAACGAACGACACATCATTTTTATGCACGAACGATAAAAACACATTCTTAACGCGGCTTTTTCGGACACGTCAGATGGTGCCGTTGCCGGGGAGGCAAACGGCTTAGTTTTTTGTTTTGAAAATTTTTGTTCGGTTTTCCGAATTCGGGTAGTCTGACCCCCGAATTTTTCACTGTAAATCCCATTTTATTTCTTGTATTTATTTTTCAGCATTTATTTCATTTATTTTATTTTTGATTATTTTCTGAGTCACTCTCTTACACCCATCTCTCTCTTTTTTCTTGCGAGGTACCCGACGCACGTGGAGCGGTTTTTCAAGGAACCGACGCATCTTCACCGACACCCGAAGAAACCGCAATTAAATTAAGATCGAGTCGAGTCGTGAGAGAGAGTAGAGTCTAGGTTTTTAATTTCTGCACTTTTAATTTCTACTCATTTATAGCGGTGTCCGTTTGGACTCTCGCGTGTGTAAAAAGACTCTGACCTCTATTTGTGGTGTGTCGTGGCATGTTTCACTCTCCGGAGAGGGTGGGGCCCGACTTGAGTGGCGATTAGGATAGACCTGCACATACGGCTCTTAGAGCATTTTTTATATTTTTGATTGTGCTCGTAGGATCTTAAGCCACACTGCACTTTAACTCAGACGCACATTAGATCGTTCAACTTAGCCAAATTCAACTCAATTCTTCCCGCTAATAGAACTTTCTGCTTAGGTGCGGTTTTCATCGGCTTGCACGCATTTAGTATAAATTTTTAAAATTCTGTATTGCATCCCACATGGAGATTGCGAGGAGGCACTGTAAGTCTTCTAACTGAGCATTCATCATAGTTTTCCGCGTGCATCGGCTTTTCCCGAATTTCTCTCTCTTGTTTTATCACATAAATCTATAGGAAATTGGGACTGGATGGTAGACGTGTATTTGTGTTCATCTAAATTCTTCAGTGATCGCCTCAAGAAAATTGGGACTGCTAAATAAAGCCGATCTTAAAAAATCCATAAAATCAAGAATTTCTGCGGGAGAGCAACCCCGACATTGTTTGATTTTATCTTGCAGCGAGGAGAGAGACACACACTAGGATAGAGCCCAGCTCCAAACCTAACAGCTCGTTTAAACGGCTTGTAAGACTTGAATTCTCACCAATTAAAACTAACAAGATAATTGACCGGACCCTTACGGTCTTCACTTTGAGTTGAGTTGGTGAAACAACCCTTGTATTGTGTTTGATTGTGCGTAGAAAATAGTTCATCAACGAATACCACACAATTGTGTCTACATCACAAAACATCTTGTTGACCCCGAGAATGGAGGACTGTGGTAATTTTTGTTCAGGCTCGTCTCTCTCTACCACAAACTCCCCAATCTCAAAAGCCCAGAGAAACTCTTACTCTGGACCTGCTTGGCCTCCGGGAAACCCTTCCCAAGAACCCTATTCCTTCTTCCTCCTAGAAGGAGGACAGACCCACCCTGTCTATTTCTCACCACAAAAGATCAAGGATAACTGTTACATCAATTCTTTCCAATCTATTAACTCAAACCCTTTATATTCTCCAGATAAAGAAAAAGAGATGCCACCCAAGATGCCTTCCAAGAAAGACCCTGAAGATGAACATAATGAAGATCCAATGAAGATGATTCTCGCAAGACTGGCTGCATCTGAGCAGCAACAGCAGCTACTAAGGGAGCAGCTCGAACAAATGAATGCTGGGGGAGAAGTGCCAATGGAAGCCGCATACAACCCTGGACAGTACAGAGTGTGGAACTATTTGCAGCCACCACAGCCAGAGATACACTATGAACTAAAGCCATATTTTGTTAGTCAATTACCTCAATTCCATGGTAATACGACTGAGGAACCATATGAATTCTTGAGGGACCTGGAGCTGATATGTTCTAATCTGAGGCACCCACAAGTCAGCCAAGACTACATTCGTCTCACTGCACTACCTTTCGCCTTGAAAGGGAAAGCAGACTACTGGGTGAAAAACTTGGGGGTGACTGTGACGACTTATGAGAGGTTCAAAAACTTCTTTCTGAAGAAATTCTACCCCTTGAGCCGGACCAATCAAATGAGGACCCACATCACCAGTTTCTCTCAGATGCCCAATGAACCACTCTGTGAGGCATGGGATAGGTTTAAGGACCAACTACAAAAATGTCCCTGCCATGATCTGGACAACAACATCCTAGTCCAATCACTCTACTCTGGCCTCAACCACGAGACTCAAGGGTTAGTTAGTGCTGCCTGCGGAGGGAATTACACATCACGTGGAGCTGAGACCGTCTGGAAAATACTGGAGCAGATGGCAGAAACAAGCCGGTCTCAAATTGCCAGTAGAGCATACACTGATTCCCTGAACACCCTTCAAGCCAAAGGCGGGAAGCAGACGGTGGCAGAAATAGCTGAGGACTTGATTCCAAGCATGCACTTTATTTCTGATAAATTGACAATTGTGGATAAGAGAATGAACGATATCGACAGTAGGATTTCCCAATTCCCAAAGCAGATGGAGGAACTCACCGAGAAGGTGTCCAAGATGGGGATGCCTAGTGCACCTACTGTCCCGATATATCATGTGCATCATGTCCAGGAGCATCCTGGAGCAGAGCAACAGCCACCATGGGCTCACGATCAATCCCACGCCCAATTTTCCCAACAGCCGCCCCCACCGACTGAGACAGTCAAGGAAGCCCCGCCTCTGACATTTGAAGTGAATGGCATCTGGTACACCCAGGACACTACCCGACAGGGTAACATGGGAGACCGTCAGACTTATCAGCGTCCACCCACCTTCTATAATGCCGCATTTCCTCCAGAACACACTACATCGTTCCAGCAGCCGAAGCAGCAGCAACCCTACAATCGCCAGAACCAACCTCAGCAATACCATCAGCAATCTCAAGCCCCCAGACAATCAGCTCAGTCGTCCAAACCACCAGGAGAACCGATCGACATCCAGAGACAAATACTTGAAGAGTTTCGTCACTTCCGAAATGAGCTGCAAGATCTACGGGTTGATGTCAACCGCTTGTCCCGTTGGAAGGATGAGCAGACAGCTCCAGCCACAACCATTCCCGCCCAGGTTCAAGCTAACCCCAATAGCTTGAACAAATTCAACTCATCTCAACACAATAACCAGGTATACTATCCAGACTTTTCCACATCTGAACATGAGATCCTTTCTTTTGACAAAATCAATGACATGTCACTCAAGAGCGGAAGGACCGTGGTCGTACCTGACTGGGCAAGGGAATCGGACCATGAAGACTCGGAAGATCAACCGGAGGATGTTTCCGAGGAGGAAGATGAAGGACGCCCAAAGACCCCAGCAATAGATAAAGGGAAAGCATATATGGAGTCTGCAGAGGACCTTGAACCTCTAGTTGCTGCAAAAATACCTTTGTCACCTTTTCAGCAACCTGATTTTGATTATTATGATTGTAATAAAAACTCCAAGTTCAATAAAGATGCTCTTATTTATGATTCTGGCCCTCTATCTCCTGTCTCAAATGCTTCCATTCCTTTCCCCCATGCCCTAAAGAAAGAAAAACAAAAGAAAAACATCAAAGATGACCCAGTCATGGAAAAATTCTGCCAACAAAACATCAC
The DNA here is from genome assembly GCA_037367405.1 of Ottelia alismoides. Classification (NCBI taxonomy): domain Eukaryota; kingdom Viridiplantae; phylum Streptophyta; class Magnoliopsida; order Alismatales; family Hydrocharitaceae; genus Ottelia; species Ottelia alismoides. Next base: position 906,600 of record JAZKJV010006494.1, read on the forward strand.
AGTCAAAGTACCCTTTGATCAGTACATGGCCGGTAATCCAGCCTTTCAGAAATACTTGAAGGTAAAATGCACTCCTACCAGGACTCGTACAAAGAGAACAAGTCAATTTGTGGAGACTCATATCTTGACAGTTGCCACCACCAAGTGCGTCAAAAACCAGCATCTGCCAAGAAAGAAAAGGGATCTGGGCGCCCATTATGTGGAGAGTCACATTGGCGGCATAGCATTCACACGCACACTTCTCGACAATGGATCTTCCATAAACCTTCTGCCCTTAGCCTTATATTATCGATTGGAGTTGGGCCCTCTCAAGAAATCATCATCTTTACTCCAATTTGCTGATAAATCCACTAAAAGACCTAAGGGAGAAGTGAAGAATGTCATCATCATTATCGAGGGTACAGAATACAAAGTAGACTTCACTGTCCTAGACATGGAGACCCCGAACCATTGGAAGGAATTGCAAATCATTCTCGGAAGACCTTTCTTAAGAACCGCTAAGGCTATATTCGACTACGGAACTGGCATGATGAAATTCCGTTCTCCAGGCGGAGAAGTGGACTTGGAAATGAAACAAACAAAGTGGCAAAGGCCAGACTCCGAATCCACAACTGAAGATGCCGAAACATTAGAATGCAATCTCCTCAGAACCACTGGGCCATGGGACCAACTGCCAGACATACAGATAGAAAGCACATCCTCCGAAGAAGAAATAATACACGATGCAGTCTCTGAGACTTCTAGACTCCCAGATTATCACACACTTGACAACACAGACTTCCTCTTGGATTTGTCAATCACATCACCTTTGGGACAGCCAATCGATGATGAGTCGGACGCGGCTCTGGCCGAATTACCATTCTACTCTAGCGATCCGACTCACTTTTCTTCGGAATTGGTAGCCAACATCTCACACAGTGATTCACCGCCAACCGATACTGAGCCAAAAGCAAAAGTCATTCAGCCAGACTTCATCGACAATTCAGAATTGCCAGAGCCAAAGCCACTTCCTCCCACACTGAAGTATGCATTCCTCAATGGACCCAAAGAAAAGTTCCTTGTGATCATTAGCTCATCATTAACAGTCGATCAAGAATCCAGACTGATCGAAGTCCTTGAGCGAAATTGAAAAGCCATAGGTTGGACTGTGTCGGATCTCATAGGAATAAACCCCGCTCTCTGCTCGCACCAAATTTATGTTGAGGATAATGCAAGGCCTTCCCGTGAATTTCAGAGAAGATTAAACCCCAATCTTCGGGAAGTAGTAAAGAAAGAAATAGAGAAATGGTGCAAAGCAGGATTTATTTACCCCATTTCTGACTCCAAGTGGGTAGCCCCCCTTCATGTCGTCCCGAAGAAGTCGGGAATCCAGATGGTTACCAATGAGGAGGGGGTAGAGATCGCGACCCGAGTACCCACGTCGTGGCGCGTCTGTGTTGATTACCGGCGCCTGAATGCTGCGACCAAGAAAGACTACTTTCCACTGCCATTCATTGATCAAATATTGGAGAGACTTGCAGGGAAAGCATTCTTCTGTTTTCTTGATGGGTACTCCGGCTACAATCAAGTAGCTATCGCTCCCGAGGACCAGGAAAAGACCACATTCACATGTCCCTTCGGTACTTACACATTCAAGCGCATGCCATTCGGGCTTTGTAATGCCCCAGGCACATTTCAGCGGTGCATGATTGCCGTATTTGCCGAAATGGTTGGTGATTTCCTGGAAGTCTTCATGGACGACTTCTCGGTTCATGGTGATTCATTTGATACATGCTTAGCACACTTGGACCGAGTCCTTCAGAGATGCAGGGAGGTTAATTTGTTACTCTCCTGGGAGAAGAGTCACTTTATGGTGACTGAGGGTATCGTGTTGGGGCACGTCATCTCCAAAAAGGGAATGGAGGTGGACCCTGCCAAGGTGGATGTGATCAAGAAACTTGAGCCGCCAACCAACGTCAAGTCAGTGAGATCATTCTTAGGGCATGTTGGATTTTATCGACAGTTCATTCCAGAGTTTTCAAAGATCGCCCGCCCACTGACTGAGCTCTTAGGAAAAGACACCGAGTTTATTGTGAATCACAGATGTCTAGAGGCCTTCGAGCTCCTGAAAAGAAAATATGTGAATCGCCGATATTACAAGCTCCCGACTGGTCTCTTCCCTTCGAGATCATGACTGATGCATCGGATTTTGCTGTCGGAGCAGTACTCCGACAAAGAAGAGATGGAATTCCTTATGTGATTCACTACGCGAGCAAAGTGTTGGATCCTGCACAGAGAAATTATACAGTGACTGAAAAGGAAATGCTCGCGGTTGTTTGGGCCCTGGAAAAATTCAGATCATACATATTGGGCTCCAAGGTGACAATTTTCACAGATCACACAGCAATCAGATATCTCATGGATAAGAAGGATGCCAAGGCACGACTTTTGAGATGGACCTTATTAATCCAGGAGTTTAATTTGGAGATTAAGGATAAACCTGGAGTAAAAAACGTTGTTGCTGATCACCTTTCCCGAATCGAGCAAAACGATCATCCTGATATCGGACCAATCAAGGAGACTTTTCCAGACGAATCGGTTTGCGTCATTGATTCAATCCCATGGTATTCCGACATAGTGAACTATCTTGTCTCCAAGAAGGTTCCCTATGGTTGGACCAAAAAAATGATTGATCGATTAAAGTCAGATTCGAGAAAATACCATTGGGACGATCCTTTCCTTTTCTATGAAGGACCGGATTGTGTCTGGAGAAGATGTATTCCTCAGGAGGAATATCAGAGTGTCCTCACACACTGTCATTCTCTCGAGGCTGGAGGACACCATTCGGGAAAGAGAACCGCGCACAAGGTACTCCAATGTGGATTTTACTGGCGGACCTTATTTCATGATGCTAATGAATTTGTACGGTCATGCCCGATTTGTCGAAGAATGGGAGGGACTATGGGATATAGAGATGAAATGCCCATGCAACCAATAATTTTCTATGATGTTTTTGATGCATGGGGGATTGATTTTATGGGTCCCTTTCCCAACAGCAATGGATTTGAGTACATCTTGTTAGCGGTGGATTATTTATCAAGATGGGTAGAGGCTATTCGAACCCGAACCGCAGATAGCAAAGTCGTATGTAAGTTTATCAAAGATAACATCATTGCGAGGTTCGGGATACCAAAAGTATTGATTTCTGATGGAGGTAGCCACTTCGTGAACAGGGAGATGAGATCTTTGGCTAAGGAGTACAAATTTGAGCATAGAATAGCCAACCCATATCATCCACAATCTAATGGCATGGCAGAGGTTTCTAATAGAGAGGTGAAGAGCATTCTCCAGAAGTTGGTTCGTCCCGATAGGAAGAATTGGTCGAAACTGTTGGACCAAGTTCTATGGGCCTATAGGACAACCTATAAGACTCCACTCGATACTTCACCTTTTAGGATGATCTATGGCAAGCCATGTCATCTTCCTGCAGAATTGATTCACAAATCTGAATGGGCGATCAAAAAGTTGAATTGGAGTTGTCACCTTAGGAAACTATGTCGAGACTTAAATCTGAATGAGCTAATTGAAATCCGAAACCGGGCATATGACAACAGTGTGATTTATAAGGACAAGGTCAAGAGATGGCATGATAAACACATTCGAGAGAAGACCTTTGTCCCTGGACAGAAAGTGTGGTTGTTTAATGCTCGGTTGAAGATTTTTCATGGGAAACTAAAATCAAAATGGACGGGTCCCTACATTGTTATTGATGTGCATACCAATGGAAGCGTAGATATTGTCGAACTCAAAGAGAATGCACAGCCGTTCTCAGTAAATGGACAAATGCTGAAGCCATACATTTAAGCACCCAAAGAACAAACAGTTCAAGTCGAGGTCATCTATTTCACGCAGAGCGAGGACATTGAAAATTTATCTGATCATTCCCACCCTCCCTCCCGAACACATCGACCTCCTTCTTCCTTTACTTAGGCCAAGGCCTAAGTATAGGGGGGACCGATGTCATCTGTATATATCATTCTTCTCCTGACTCCTAATTGCTCCATTTCCACCCTTCTTCCATACTTAGGCTGTCCACATCCTAAGTATAGGGGGAACCAACATCCACCTGTACATACTCTATTCATTCACATATCCAGACCGCTTCATTTTTCTTTTCATTTTTTCACTCCCTTACGCTTAGCCCGAGCTATGTCTTCTTTACGCTTCTTGTGCTCTGAGGACACAACACTCGCTAAGTATAGGGGGGTCTGTATATATACTTTGTATATATTTTACCCATATCTCGTACTTTCGCGTAAGTCTATACGTATTTACGGGGTGGGTACTAACAAAAAAACAAAAAAAAAACAAAAGAAAAAAAGAAAAAAAAGAGAGTTTTGCTACTAACACTGACTTGCCCAATTTTTTTGAAAAAAAAAGAGAGGCTTCTTATTCCATTTTCTGCGTATAAAAAAAAGTCTGCATTGCACACACCTACACTTCATCCAACATTACATGCATTTGCATCTGTGAAAAGTCATTGGGTTCTGAACCGAGTTATGAGACGAAATCGAGAGTGGTCTGGACGTAACCTTAATCCACCTAATTTTCAGAGGAACTTCACCGAGAAATAGGATTTTAAGAGCTTCAGGTCTTTGTGACTTAATTCCTTAAGTTCCACATGACAATGTACAACGTTTGACTCTTAGTGTCTAACCTGGTCTCTTCATTCTGGGTACAACTCTGGAATAGGGAATTAATTCACACTCTCGCACTATGCACTTAGCTCAACCCAAACAGGATGTTGGAAGACTGTGTGAGTCTCTTTTCTGGTAGCGTGGAAATCTAAAGACCGGAGTACGGGTTGAAATAAAGCTTCGGAAAAGGGATGGACGGCTGGGCACAATTTTTTCTAAGACCCCAAAAAATGTACGGAACAAAAAGATTCTATATCCGTAGGGGCACAACAAGATCCAAGCAGAACCACCAAAAATTCCAAATACAAAGAAGCATTCCACCAAATAAAAATCCGACCAAAAAGGTCCAAGCTTCAAGAAACCTGCAGATCTTGGTGAAGACTCGGCTACACTGGCCATCTTCACAAGGAGAGGTGACTACAGTGGCCACCCTCCAGTTCTTTTCTCTTTCTTCTATCTTCTCCCTCATTCGATTGTGAACACAGCACGACAGACCTTAGAAGGAAATACCTGACTCCCCGAGGACGAGTTACTAGAGAGGAGAGGAGCATGGTAGTCCGACATTCTGAATGGGAAGAGCTAAAACCCTTCACACACATGAGTCGGTTATTCAATGTTCATAGGGTATACTTTGGGAAGAGGATTGATCTAAGATGACTTCTGAGCCGAAACTTTGACAATGATGTGTAGAACTTGAGGGCTGTTGATTTTAAAATTCTAAGTCTCATAGAAGTTCCGACACATTATTAATCCAAAAGGTCGAGTTTAGTTTCACTTTCACCTTCAGTTCATGGTCTTGGTATGGAACCCAGTCTCATTTCACTTCATGGCATTCCTTTTTGATGCTCAGGGACGAGCATGGTTTAAGTATAGGGGGATGATGAATCTCGGATTCATCACTCTAAGTCTCATTAATTAAGCTCAAGTCCCTCAAAATCAACTGCATTTCTGCATTTATTCCGCATAATTAGCATTTATACACGATTTCATAAGAATTGCATTTTAGCAGTAATTTCTGCATAAAATAAGAAGCCAAAAATCCAAGCCAAAAATGACCTGTAAATAGCCTAACTTCCCCTATTTTTAACTCCTTCATGCTAACTCCGAATGCCACAAACTCACCTCCACTGTGTACATATCACTAACAAGAATAAATAAAAAATACAAAAAAATCACTAACCCTGTTAAGTGGACCAAAAACCCGAACCCTAGTTTCAGGATTTTCGAACTAAAAGCCCCATATCTTCTCCATCCAGTGTCCGATTTGATCCTACTCACTTTTGAACTAATACACATTCAATTACCTTCAAAACAAGACCAAGTTCAAGTGAATCGGAGCTCGTATGTGAAAGTTGGGTTTTGGGCCTCTTTTGTACATTGTATATTTTCGCGGCTTTTCTGACCTCTATTTTATGTACTTATTTTCTTCATTAATAAAAATCCAAAAAATTAGACTAAGGTCTCTTGTATTTATCTTTGAGTTTTCCATATTTTTCCGGATTTTTATCTTGTTTTAAAATGACAAAAAAAATAGAAAACCCAAAAATCAAGGTATTCTATGTACATGGGATACCCCAAAAATTCACTTTTTACATTTGACCGTTGGATTTGATGTCTTCATGAAAGTTGTAGATCTCGTCGAGACGAGCATTTTTTGTGAAGGAACTTTTTCGATACGAGGTCATTTGCTATTTTTTATCGATTTTACAAATAATTTAATTTCGGATTTTTCTGGAGCTGACACGTGGCAGCCCCAGAGGCCGCCACGTGTCATTATTTTTTAGCATTTTTAAATCTCATTTTTATAAAAAAAAAACCAGGCACGTGCAGCGCACGTGCCACCCCTGCACGTGCGCTCCCGGGGCCTCTCCTTTGACCGCCACGTGTCGCATCCTCGGCCATTCGATCTCGGCCGATCGAACGGCCGAGGACTTTCGTCTACCTCCCAACGGCTACCCCAAAACCTCCGCCGCTCCTCTCGCGCGCGCCAACAGCCACACCGTTGACCCCCTCCCTCGCAACCACCGGTCGACATCCCCGCGCCGACCAACCCTCCTCCGTAATCCTCGCAACGACCGCCTCTTCCCCGTAACCCTCGCCGACCCTATCCTATTTAAGAGACCCGGCCGCCCCCAGTCCAACCCATCCGCCGACCTCTACCCTAGGAAGCCTTCGAGGTGGTGACAGCCCTCCGACGACTCCACGCCGGCGAGATCCAAGCTCCTCGAGCTTGTCGCAGCCTCCCCCTCCATCGAGTTGCTTCGCTCCGGCGCTGCCGTTGAGCCCCAGGTACTCTCTTCTCTCCCAATATCTCTATCTCTCTCTCCGTCTCCGAGCTCGTCGTTCCGCTCGGAGCTTCGCCTCACGCCTCCGCTCCGACGCCCCCACTACTCCTTCGAGCACCCTGTTCACCTTCGCTCCTCGACCATCGATGACATCCTCCAGCAGCGCCTCGGTCATCTTCCCCGACTTTAGCACACCAACGCCGCCGACTTCATCTACTTCCGGCTCCGCCAACCACCGCTTCATCGGCGACCCCCGGCCGTGTGTCGGCCGACGACGACGGCCAACGTCTCCGCCAGGTGTCGACCCTCAACTCCAGAGCTCCACGCGCTCCTCCGACGTTCTTCATCGGCTCCTCCGCAGCAGTCTCAATGCCATCCTCATCGCCAACAGTCAACTCCACGCACCTCTGCCGCCCTCGCCTTGGCCGACTCGCTGCACCACCGGAGCTCCGCCAGCCGGGCACATCTTCACCGACTCCGTTGGCCATCACCGACGCGCCAGCCTAGCCTCCCCTCCATCCCTCCTCCGTACCGCCGACCGGGTCCAGCCCGAGGCCCCCCACGCACGTGCGAGGCACGTGCGTCGTGGGGGAACGACAGCAGAGCCTTCCCAGGGGTCACGTGGGGGAACGACAACAGAGCCTTCCCAGGGGTCACGTGCTACGCACGTGGCCCTTGGGCAAATTGCGAGAAGACCCCCGGAGGATTCCCTATTCACGCTCCAGCCCTCCAGTCCAAGAGGGCAGCGCACGTGCCCCCTTGGGAAAATTGCATATTCGCCCCTCATTTTATAGGTAATTAACAGTAGGTCCCCCTGCATTATTTTTATTTATTTTTTATTTATTCTGTTTGCATCTGTATCCCTGTCTTTGTCATCCATTATAGACCTCTACATTGCATCATTTTATTTATTCAAACATAGAATTTTGTTCATCTTTTAATTCTCTACATTTTGACATGTCATGGACATTTTTGTGATGATCGATTGATTAATAATTAATTATTCTGTGGAAATTACCATATTTTGCCCAGTCTGTGCTCTTCAAATTTTATTTAATTAACCGTGACTCTAAAAATTCCCCAAAAATCAAATATCGTAGAGATTACTTTGATTAACATTGTGCCCAAAAATCTTTGCATTTGCATGCATACTTTGCTCTGTAAAAATCATTTGACATATTTCACTGTTTAATTTTTAATAGGTAATAGACCCCACATTTTTTAGATTTAGGATTTTTCTGAGATCCATCACCTAGTGATAGATCTTAGATAATTTTATCTTTCGAAAATAAGTAGGTTTAGTATTTATTATAATTAAATATTGAAAATCATTCTGTTTGCATTTAAAATTTTATAAAAAATTCATATTGCATCTAAAAATTCCAAAAAAAAATCCAGTGCACTCATTTCATCGTCATTTACATTGTGTTCAAGTTTCGTATTTTTCGGACATCGTTTGATTGAAATTTACATTTTAGTCCCTAAAATAGTCCGAATTTGCATTTTGCACGCTCTATTACATTGAAAAATTCCAAAAAAAACCGCCTTGAAAACCGAACTCAAAATTGGATAGACACAACTCTAGGTTGTTCCTTTGCCTCCTTGTGATCGACCTTGGGACTTGCCCAAGTAAAATAAACATAAAAACCACTTGATTATAATTGAATAAAATTTGTGGTTATTTCTTGACTGTTTTCGATCGCCGCCTACAACGAACGACACATCATTTTTACGCACGAACGATAAAAACACATTCTTAACGCGGCTTTTTCGGACTCGTCAGCTCACATATTTGTCTTTGGGACTCAAGCTTGCTTATTGACTTTGTACATACTTTGCAGGCATTTTATTTTTGTACAAGCCTGACCATTTTTTTTCAACATACTATTCACAACAGCATTTACATAAGGAGTTTTTCCTCTTGAGCCAGTAGACTATCCCTCTTTTGAAGCTTTATCGCAACCCACAATCTCCTGTCTTTAGACCTCATGGCTATTGGACCAGGTTGGGATGCACTTCCCTCCCTAGACGAGAACGAATGTTTCCACCCGTGTGCGTCTCAGACTGGCAAATCCAACCCCCTCACCACTCCAACTGAGTTGAGCCAAGTGAAAGGTGCAAGTGTCCAAGTTAGGTCACGGTCGGCAAGAGTCGTACGTGTGTCTCAAAAAGTTCTAGTTAGTCCACTGAGGTGACTTGAACCCAGCCCTGATTTCTCAAAGAATTAAGTCTGCATAGACCTGAAGTACCTTAGATCTAGTTCCCATAAGGTTCCAGTGCATTTAGGTGCGGTAAGGTCTAACCGAGCTCCAATTTGAGACTTTATTAGACTGATTCAATCATCAAGCTCACTCAAAAAGAATATGAATGGTATGCTTATGCTATGCACAATGAATGATGCAATTTTTTCACAAAGAATTTTTGCAAGTAAAATGAAAGGGTACATATAATTATTTACACGGCTTGCCACTTTATTTACAAAATGTATGAATTTATAAAAACATTACAGGTTTGAGTGAAGTAGTTTATTTAGAATTGTATAGAAAGAATTGTATGTGTCTTATTTGTGATTTACAAGTATTTATAATGGTGTTCTTCTTTCTAAGATTTAGTTTTTGAAAATAATTTGGCAAACTCTAGTTCACGATAATTTTTGCAATCATTTACACACATTTGAAAACTATTTTTGCAAAGATTTTTCACACTATATATATACAATTTTCACAATAGTTTTGACAAGCATTTTTCAAAATATTTGCACATAGGTTTTTCAAATCCTTTCTTTCACACAAAGAAAACGTTTTTCAATAAAAACAGTTTCACACAGGTTGAAATCATTTCACATCAAATTTTTCAAAACTGGTCACACTATTTTTCAAATCATACTGTATAGGTATCTGATTTATTAATCAGTATGTACAAGAGAAGAGAAACTGTATTTGATGTACAATATGGTTTTGGCTCTTATAAGCTTTATTTGGGATTATGCTTATTTTTGTATAAGAGATTTTTGTGCAGACTCCTCAAACCTAGTTCGAGAATCCTTTTCAAAAGAATTTTGAGAACTCTAGTCCAAAATAATTTTGCAAATATGTACACGTCTTTGAAAATGATTTTACAAAGGTTTTACACATCATAGACAGGTTTTCCAAAACAATTTTGACAATCAAGATTTTACAATCATTTGCACACTAGTTTTCACACATTTTGTTTTCACACAAAGGAAATAAATTTTACACACAAAACTGATTTTTCAAAAGTTGAATACTTGTGCACACTATTTTCAAACAGTTTTCACAAGGTTTTTCACAGAAAACTTTCTTTCACAAAACATTTTTCTGACTTAATAATTAGTATAAGTACAAAGAGCCTGAGGAGCTCACAATCATCTTTTATTATTATAAAGTTACTTATTGCTCTTTAGATTGAATTGGTGTTTTATTTTTCAGTATGAGTTATGGCTTATAGTATATACATGGTATATACGACCCCCCTATACTTAGCTTGAGCTATGTCCTCATAGATCGAAGAGAAAAGCAGAGACATAACTCGTACTGAGTATAGACAAGTCTAAAGAATAAATATGAATGAAATGAATGAATGAGAAGTTGACCGTCCCCCCTATACTTAGGATCAAGTAATCCTAAGTATAGCAGACTGTACAAAAAGCAGGGAGGGTCAAGGGTGGGAATACACAGATCGTACTCAGAATGTCTCCCCCTATACTTAGGGTAAGATACTCCTAAGTATAGACAAGAAGAGGAGACAATGGAGAGGATCGGAATGAAATGAAAAACTCGGGGTGCACATCCCCCCTATACTTAGGACCAAGTACGTCCTAAGTATAGAAAACTGTCTACAAGGGCGGCACCTTTTAGATACAAAGAGAAAATAGAAAAGGAAAAGAAGAAAAGAAGAAAAGCAAAGAAGAAAATCAGCTAAATAGTTCTTGGAGTACATCGTCTGAATCTTCTGATGCTGCAGTGGTTGTGGAAGTGTCATCATGTTGTACGAGCTGGATTGAGTCAACAATGACCAAGAATGCATCAGGTTCTAAGTAAGGCTTCAGGAGTTGGCTGTTGACGACGAAGGGCTGTGCGTCAGGAGACAATTCTGATATAGCAATGCTTCCATTGTCACACACTTCACAAACTCGAAATGGCCCTGTCCACTTACTCTTTAATTTGCCTGGGAATATCTGCAACTTTTGCATCAAATAACCACACTTTCTGTCCAACGTCAAAGGTCTTTCGTCTGATGTGCCGGTCGTGCCAGCGTTTCACCTTCTCCTTGTACATCAAGGTGTTATCGTATGCATAGTCTCGGAATTCCAAGAGCTTGTTCAGATCATCTTTTCTCTTCTGACCACTTTTGCGTGAGTCCAAATTACAACTGTTGATTGCCCATAAAGACTTGTGAATTAATTCTACGGGCAGATGGCACGGCTTTCCATATACAAGACGATAGGGCGACATGCCCAAGGGAGACTTGTAGGCTGTTCGGTAAGCCCATAGGACCGAGTCCAAGAGTTGAGACCAGTCCTTCCTGTTTGGCCTAACAAGTTTCTGCAGGATAGTCTTGATTTCTCTGTTTGATAACTCCGCCATGCCATTGGTCTGAGGATGATAAGGAGATGCGACACGATGGTCGATGTCGTACTCCTTCGTTAACTTCTTTACCTCTTTGTTAATGAAGTGGCTACCCCCATCTGAGATGAGGATTTTCGGTATTCCGAATCGCGAAATGATGTTCTTCTTCAGGAACTGGCATACCGTTCTGCTGTCAGCGGCTCGAGCGGGGATAGCTTCAACCCAACGACTCACGTAATCGACGGCGAGAAGGATGTGCTCAAAACCTTGACTGTTAGGGAAAGGTCCCATGAAGTCAATGCCCCATGCATCGAAAACGTTTGCTATCTGAATGATTTTCAGGGGCATTGAATCTTTGACAGTAAGTGTACCTTTCAGTCTCTGACAGTCAATACATCGTTTGACAAATTCCGCTGCATCCTTGAATAAAGTGGGCCACCAGAAGCCACACTGAAGAACTTTTGCTGCCGTCCGATCTCCAGAGTGGTGTCTACCAGATTCGAGCGAGTGACAATGCTCGAGGACACTAGATTGCTCCGTCTGAGGGATGCACCTGCGCCAAATACAATCTGCTCCTTCTCTGAATACAAGAGGATCTTCCCATTGGTAGAAGCGGATGGTCGACATGAATTTGTTCTTTTGGTTCTTCGTCCAATCCGAAGGTATTACCCCAGAGGCGAGGTAATTGACTATATCAACATACCAAGGAAGGGAATCCACTGCTAAGATGGCTTCGTCAGGGAAGGTTTCTGTGATAGGTGCATTGCTCAGAGGAGGTTCATGCTGCTCTATTCTGGAGAGATGGTCTGCTACCACATTCTGGACTCCAGGCTTGTCCTTGATTTCCAAATCGAATTCCTGGAGGAGAAGGATCCAGCGAATCAGTCTTGGCTTGGCATCCTTCTTCTGCTGTAGGTATCGGATAGCAGAGTGGTCTGTAAAAATTGTGACTTTTGATCCCAACAAATAGGATCTGAACTTCTCTAAGGCGAAAACCACAGCCATCAATTCTTTTTCTGTCACTGTATAATTTCTTTGTGCTTCATCTAATGTTCTGCTGGCATAGTGAATGGCGTAGGGCGCTCGGTCTTTCCTCTGCCCAAGAACAGCTCCGACTGCAAAGTCTGACGCATCGGTCATTATCTCAAAGGGAAGAGTCCAGTCGGACGGCTGTAAGATTGGAGCCTGAGTGATGAGCTCCTTCAACTGATTGAAGGCAAGGAGAATCGGCAGATCAACAATAAACTCAGTCTCCTTGCACAAATGTTCTGTCAGAGGTCGGGCGATGCGGCTGAAATCCTTGATGAATCGCCTATAGATTCCCACATGCCCCAGGAATGACCTCACATTCTTTACTGACTGAGGTGGCTGGAGATTTGAAATGACATCCACCTTTGCCGGGTCGACTTCCATGCCACGTTTGGAAATGACGTGGCCCAGCACAATACCTTCTGTGACCATAAAGTGGCTCTTTTCCCATGAAAGTACTAGATTGACTTCTCGACACTTCTGAAGCACTCTGTCCAGGTGCTCAAGACAAGAATCGAAACTATCACCATAAACAGAGAAGTCGTCCATGAACACCTCGAGAAAACTGCCTACCATCTCGGCGAAAACTGCTAACATGCATCTTTGGAAGGTTGCAGGTGCATTGCACAAACCAAAGGGCATTCTCTTGAAGGCGTAGGTGCCGAACGGGCAAGTGAAGGTAGTCTTCTCTTGATCTTCAGGGGCGAGCGCCACTTGGTTGTACCCGGAATACCCATCCAAAAAGCAGAAGAACTCCTTGCCTGCGAGTCTTTCCAAAACTTGATCAATGAACGGCAAGGGAAAGTGGTCCTTCTTGGTTGCTGCATTGAGACGGCGGTAGTCAACACACACCCGCTAGGATGTTGTTACCCGAGTGGAAATTTCCTCTCCTTTATTATTTGTAACCACGATAAGCCCCGATTTCTTGGGAACTACATGCAGTGGGCTTACCCATTTTGAGTCGGAGATGGGATAGATGAAGCCTGCGTCACACCATTTCGTGATTTCTTTCATGACGACGTCCCGAAGGTTAGGATTCAGCCTTCTCTGAAATTCACGGGACGACTTGGCATCTTCTTCCAAATAGATGTGGTGTGAACACAAGGCTGGATTTATCCCTCGAAGGTCCGATACGCTCCAACCAAGTGCCTTGTGGTTCTTTTCTAGAACCTCGAGAAGATGAGATTCTTGATCCGATGTCAGCCTGCTGCTGATGATGACCGGATACATTTGTTCTTCACCCGCAAGGAAAGCATACTTCAGGCCTGCAGGAAGTGGCTTGAGTTCTGGTTTTGATCTGTCCACTTTATTTGTCACTTCATATACCATGCTGGTGGTGGGATGTACTTCCTTGCGATACTTACCATCCTCATCATCTTGTTGAGATCCTGGTGATGCACCGAACGGTTCTGCGCTAAGCTGATCATGTTCGGTCTGGAGTGAATGCTCAAGAAGATGCGCATGCATCTGAGAATCCGTCTCCCAAGAACCATCGGAGCATATGCTGACTGCGCTTTCCAAGTCCTCCTCAAGAGTGAGGATTTCTCGGGTCCATGGATCGTCCAATGATAACTCTGGGTCTCTGATTTCCGTAATGAAATCACAGTCTGCTTCTGATGTTGCCTGTCTCTCATCAGTTGCGACATTTGCCTCTCTGTTCATATCTAGCGTGATCTGCTGGGTGTTCGAGCTGAAAGTAATCTTGCCAGACCTGTAATCAACCACGGCACCTGAGGTACGGAGGAATGGTCTACCAAGGATGATAGGGGTCTGGAGTAGGGGTGCATGCGAGTCCATATCAAGGACTACAAAGTCAGCTGGGAATTTCATCTCCTGCACTGTAACTATCACGTCTTCCAACAGACCTCGGGGCCGCTTGACGGATCGGTCAGCGAACTGAAGGATCATGCGTGTCTGCTTGAGCGGTCCCAGCCCGAATTCTTGCATTATGGACGAGGGCAGAAGGTTGATGGAAGAACCACTGTCAAGAAGAGTGCGCTCGAAGACCTGGTCAAAAATCTCACAACTGATCAGAGGCGCTCATGTATCTTGTTTCTTCTGGGGGAGATTGCTGATAGCTGCTACCGTGGCCAAGGTGAGGACATGCCTCTCGACTTGCTGGCGCATGTTTTCTTGCGCTGGGCGATGCCTGTTAGTACATGCCTCCTTCAGTCCTTTCTTCACAGCTAGCATGTATTCCACGGCCTTCAACAAGGGAATCTCAACAGTCAATTTGTCCAAAATATCCACAACACCTGGATCAGACAATGCCTTTTTTCGTTTTGCAATTTTTTTGGATTTTTGTATTGCATGAGGAAAAGGAATATGTACATCACAAGCAGGAAAACCAGAGTTCTTATTTACATCAACATCATCGCCCCTAGAATGTTGTACATCTGAACTACAAAAAGGAGTACAAGCTGTATCTGGACATGGTGGTGTTGTAGGGCGATCAAAAAGAGTAGCGTCTGCTCCATCGGCTGGCGAGGGATCGGCTGCTGCTGGCGGCTCCTCCAATGCTGACGCGGCTTTGCTTCTGCTACAAGCTTCTTTTTGGTGTTTTTGCTTTTGCTAATTTTTTTTGTATTTTCTGCTGAGGCTGCTGGTGACATGGCACGACGGCTGGACTGGCTTCTCCTTCTTCTTCCTCCTCACCCGCCCCTAGAGCTGGTACGGCTGATGCGGAAGATGACGATCCACCTGTTTCTTTATTCACCCCACTTCTGGTAGCAGGCGGAGGCAAGGCCCTACCGCTCCTGAGAGTAACAGCATTAGAATAAGCAGTAATATCACTACCAGACACGGACAAGACATCACATTCTACCTGCTCTTTCTTCTTGAAGTTATTGGGGTTGGCTTCGACCTACGCCGGAATGGTAGTTCGGGTGGCGGTCAGGCCGTCAAGCCGCTTGGTCATATTCGCTAGCCCTTTGACGAGTTGGGCCAGACAGTCCATGGTGGGGTTTACAGGGGGTACTTCTGATTGTTCAACGTGCAGACCACGCTGCTGATGGTTGGATGGTTGGGGAGGTTGTTGCTGGTGGTTCTGAGGTGGTGCAGGAAGTTGAAGTTGTTGGTATGAGGAAGGAGGATACTGCTGGTATTGTTGAGAGGGGGCAGCCGCGTACTGGTGATACGGCTGTGGGTGGTGGTATTGTGGCTGCTGCTGGTATGGAAAATTCTGCCTCCATTGATGTGCAAACTGGGGAGGCTGCTGGTGCTGTTGGTGAGGCTGAGAGACTTGCCCAAAACGGCCACCCTAAGGTTGGTGGTACTGCCGATTGGCGAATGGCTGACCCTGGGATTGTCCCTGAGGACGGGTCGGCTGTGCATCATTAGTCCATACCCCATTCGCTTCTTGAATCAGGGGTGGTGGAGGGAAGACTAGATCAGGTACAGAAAGAAACTCTGGTTGGTACACGACCATCTGCTGCTGCGGCGGTCCCTGGTCGGGCGCCTGCACGTAGTACACGTGCTGGACTGCCGGTGGCTGCTGGCTCGGCTGAGGCTGATGCTGTGATTGCTGCTCGTCCTTCTTCTCAGCGGGAGCGTCTGATGGTGTAGCCGACTGGACAGAGTTGATAGTGCCGACCAACAGTTCAAGGTACTTGTTGATCTGATCTAGCTTGTCCAAGTTCTGGGTCCTCTTCTTGATCACAGCGAGTTTCTCGAGGTCCTGTGATCGCTTCTCGATGATATCAACTTTCGAGAGATGGCCCCCGATGATACTGAGGTTGGAGCTTTCATCTCTCTCTGCTTCCTTGGACGCTGCCATGTGCACTTGTTTTTGAAGGATCTGGGGTTGCTTCTGATACGCCTTGGATGAAGAGAGGGCGGCCTCTCCTTCGGCCATTTCTTCAAATATATGCCAGACTACGTCTTCATCCTTATTGAAATGTGAACCCCCACATGCTGCATTTACGAGCCTTTGGCTTTCTATATTCAGTCCCCCAAAGAAATGCTGGACCAAGCTGGTCTTCGGGATATCATGATGGGGACACTTCTCCTGCAGGTCAGTGAATCTCTCCCAAGCTTCATGTATCGACTCATGGGGTCCTTGGGAGAAATTACTGATTCGGGCTCGCATCTGGTTGAGCCGACCTAGAGGATAATATTTGTGCAGAAAGGCGGACTTCAACTCCTCCCAGGTCGTCACGACCTTCCCCAGATGGTTGACCCAATAAAGGGCCTTATCCTGTAGGCTGAATGGGAATGCCATCATCTTGACAATGTCCAGAGGGACATTGGGATAGTGCGCAATGCGGCAGATGCGGGAGAATTGCTGCAGGTGAATGTACGGCTCCTCGCTGGTGTTTCCATGGAATGCAGGGAGAAGGGCTATGAACTGGGGCTTCAGCTCAAAGTGAGCGTGTACCGGTGGAATGAGAATCCACTCGGTCATCTGGCTGTCTCCCGGATTATATGTTTCTTTAAGGGTAGGCTTTTGTGGTGGTAATTCGAGGTCATCATCAGGTCCACCACCTCCGCCTCCACCTCCTCCTCCCTTGCCTCCTCTGCCTCTGCCTCCTCCTCCATCGTCTCGGTTCATCATGTCATTCAACATATCCTGGAATGCGGTCTGTGTGAGGGCCTGATGAGATAGCGGAAAATCCTAGGTGCTCAAAATCAGAGGGAGATAGTGGAAAAGCCGTGCAAGTGGTTCCATGATGGAAATCTCATCATTGAACCGAATGATGCATGCTGAGTTAGAAGACTTACAGTGCATCCCAGCTCTCTTCATGCGGTATGCAAAACAGAATTTTTAAACCTATCTACATGTCGGTATGCAAGGCACAAAATCGCCCTAAACATTAGCTGCTATTAACGTGAAGAACCATAAGTCGCTCATTCATCTCTAGCCCAAAAGGGTCCGGTCTTGGCTCACCCCTCCTCTGCTCAACACACTTGAGGGTAGGAGAAAGCGCTTTACAGGGCTCGCTGCAGCACAAGGGCTAAGAGATAAATGAACGACTTGTTTAACATTTGACTAGATCCAAACGAAGTAGACTATAGGAATATGCATTCTTATTAATGTTTGGACCTAGATACCGAGTCAAGCAACCTACATCTAGGGGCTCCAAGCACACAAAACAAAGTAAAATAAAGGCGGAAAGCCCAAAACTTCGGAAAACAAAGAAAAGAAGGCGATGAAAACTCGAAAAGCCGCGGAAAGGCCCCCAAGTGAACAATCACCCGGGCACTGGACCTCATTGTGAAGAGTAGAGTCCTGTTTAATTACATGCCAAAATTTGCTCTCTCTCTCACCATAAATTACAAAAATAATCCTAAATATCTACACCTATCTAATCCACATCTATTTGCTTCCTTGATACTCTCTCCAGATGGTTATGAGAAGAGAAGACCATCCTCCTCCAAGCTCGGCTGCCTTGGCCTCCTAAGAAGCCATCCTCGCATGGCGGGCCCTCGCATCAAAGTCACAAAAAGATCGCATTAGAATAGCGCAATCAATCAAAATAGAGCAGATAAAATAATCACAATAAATGAATCAATGAAGCATGGTGATTAATATCAATAAAAAAAATAGCTGCTCACAAAATAACATCAATAATGAATCAAATTTTACACAGGAATGACAAAAAGAAAGTAGGCTATGCTCATTGCTCTCCAGCAACGACGCCATCTGATAACCGCACATTTAGCGAGGGTCACAATAATGTATGTATCAAGTGTCGCTGAGGCGACCGCTCACCAAACATGGGTTGATCAGCAATTAACCCACAATAAAAGAATAAAACAAGTGAGTCCCAAAAATGTGAATTAATATTTATTACTCTACCACAAAATGTACAGTGACTAAGCATGTAGAGGTCGAACCACAGAGAGCAATACAAAATGCGATAGCCTAAAATGTGCATGAATCATCCTTGTGTGAAGCATATTTTTGTGGGTTTTTATATATTTTTTTATTATTTTTATTATTTTTTTATTAATTATTATTATTATTATTGTATAATATAATTATAATATATATAAAGATGCATACATATATATATTCCTAGAGGGTTAGTGTATAGCATATAATATATATATATATATATATTAGGTATATAGATTTATATAGGTAATATAATATATATATATTTAATATCATATATTAGTAAATATAGATATATATATATAGATACGCATTTTTTTCTTTTTTTATAGAGACTATATATACATAAAGGGAAGATAGAATATTTATAAAAATATACAAAAATGGTCAAAAATTCAGAATTAAAGCATTTTTGGTATTTTCATGATTTTTTACTATTTTTATGATTTTTGGGCATTTTTCAAAATAATTTTAGTATTTTTAAATAATAAAATAAGGGAAAACAGGGAAATAAGGACTATCTGTGAGAAAAATAGGAATTAAAAATAGCAATCAGTCACAAAATTTTCCCTCACTATTTTTCTAATAAAGAAAACAGAATATAGGAGAAATATGAACTGAGATCATATTTTTCTAATTTTTCTTTGATTTTTTATATTTTTTTGAAGATTTTGGGTATTTTTGAATTTTTAAGGTTTTCCTTTGGAGATTTTTAGTGATTTTTGGACTGACACTGAAATAGGAATTAATACATACTAGGGAATTGTTTTGGAATTTTTCGAGCCCTTTTAATATTTTTTTGGAATTTTATAAGCTAGATAGTAAATAAAAAAATGTTTTTGATTTTTAATAAATGCAAAAGTATAACCAAATTAAAATCCAAAAATATGGCGTGCAAGGGTACACTAACAAGAGCTTATATCCATTTTTACAAAATTTTTCAAGGAAATATGAAGCACAAAATAAATGGACAAAGCATACAAAAAATACATGGCCTGGCAGGGGTATTTTTGCAAATAAAATAATTGACAGGGGCATACATGCAAAAATCACAATAAAAATGAACGTGTACTTTTATTTTCAGGGTCATTTTACAATTACAAAAACCTGGTGGTGTTTAAATGCAAATATCACGCGCCTCACGTGGGTGTTGCACGTGAGGCGGAGGGACTAAAACGCAAATATAAAAACATTAAGGGTCCTTCTGCAATTTATACAACTTATTTACAACTTAACCTTTTATTTTGGGTATTAAACTATAAATACAAAAAGCGGGGGGATAGGTGTGAAATTTACCCCTAATAAGCATGCGATCCGACGGTTGGACCGCTTCCACTTGCTACGCGTCGTGCTCCTGTCGGCCGATGACGATTCGCAGATAACGGCGGAGATTAGATAAGCCTCGCTGATCGGACGGTCGATGTGACGCTTCATCTAACGGCTCTGGTTCGATCTGGGCCGACTCCTTTGATCCGATGGTGCTGGAGGTGCTTGGAGGAACAGGGAAGAAGCTCGCCTCCGGAGAGCTTCGATCGTGCAGCATCAACTCCTCCGGGCATCTCCCTCGCCTCTGACGTGCTCTGCTCGTAACTGGCGACCTTCCGCATCTCCTGAAGGTCCCATCATGGCTCCTGGAGGTCCGAGTCGCTCGGACGAGGTCGGAAAAGTAGGGGACCTCCAGGAACCTCTTCCTGGTTCGATTCGAGCCCAGATGGGCTCTATTCTTCGTTTAACCTGCAGAGGAAGAACTGGGGGCGAGAGGGCTACCTCCTCGACCCAGGGTTTTGAAGCTTCGCAGCAAAATGGAGTGGGGCGGAGGGGCTCCGACGAACGGCGGAGGTGGAGCCCCGATTCGCGAAGACTAGAGGTCCTCGGTTGGTCAAAGGCGATGGGTAGATGGAGAATGCGATGGGGATTGAAATGGGGTGTACGTGGCGGTCGGAGACAGTTGATTTCACAGTGAAGAAGTCGCCGGAGCGGAGCTCCGACGAACTTCGAATTTGGGATTTTAAGCTACAGGGATTAACTAAAGACTAGTCTAACAACGGGAATTAAAAACTAACATTAAAACCTAACTAAAAAGCATGAAAAGGACAGATCTTATACCTAGGGGCCACCAGGGAGCAGGGCGGACACCGGAGCTCCGCCGCGACAAAACTACCCTTCCTCCGGCCGATTCGAGGCACTGGCGCACTCCCCCTGTCACGAGGAACGTACCAGGAACAAAATCGAGGCTTAAGGTTGGATTAAAATTGGCCAAATTCGAGGAAGGAGGCAGAGCTACTTATTTATAGACATTGGCATGGAGCCTTATTGACCGGCGATTATTACTTAATCCAATGAGTATCTGATCGATCCAAGTTATTGACGGGCATCATGGATAATCAGCGAGCAATTCTTGTGAAGGAAGCGAGCTCGATCGATGGACGGGATGGCCGTAAAAAAGGGATGAAAATCGGGGAAAAGATGGTTCAGAGACGCCAGAGCTGGGATGGGACAGTTGACCAGGGGGTCAACGAAGGCCGGCGCCCCATTGGTCCACGTCAGCCGCTAAAAGACAAGACAGGAAATTTGAGCCTAAATTGATTTATTTACCATAGTAAATGATTTTATTAGAATTTTCTTAAAACATAAAAAATGTGTATTTTTTCGTGTAGTATTTATTTGTGCTTTTTATTGAATTTTTCGAAGTGTTTTATTATGGTTTTAATTTAATAATGTGTATATGTATGTATTTACATGTATTTTTGTGTGTTTTATTTTTAAGTTGTTTATTTTCTTTTATTATTTTATTGGCTTATTTTATAAATTTATAATTTATTTTTGTGAGTATAAAGGTATTTTTATTTAATTTTTAGGAATTTATTTACATTTTTAAATAAATAGGTATATGCATATGTAAGTATACTTATAGGTATCTTACCTATAAATTTTATTTATTTAATGAATTTTATTTGTTTTTATTTTGGATTTGTATTTTTAATAATTTATATATAATATAGACATTATTATAAAAGTATAAATGAATAAAAGAATAAAATAATAAAGTCCCCTTTTATTTATGTACATTCTTAACATAGGTAATTTACCTATGTATTACATGAACTTATTTTATTTTAGAAATTCTTTTTTAGTTTTCTATTAATTTTAATATGTACATGTATTCTATACATTATTTGTAAAATTCTAAAAATATAAATTTGCTACAATAATGAATAATGAATAAATGGAATATTTTAATCAAGCAGGCTGCACAATGAGGGCCAAAAACCTAATTTTTGCATATGGACTCCAAAAATTATGAAACTAATTTTATTAAATAGTTCTTGGAAAGCTATATACAATTAAAGGCGAGTTTGGGTGATTTGGAGTTTTTATTTGCAAGACATGGGTCTGTGAAGTTGAGACTTTGGCATTTTATTCTGTGTATAAAATGTACACTGAGTATTATTTTTACACAAACTCAATTTTGTATTTTTATTTACAATATTATATACAACTTTCATGAACAAAGTTTCTTTATTTGTTGAATAAATAATTATGTACAGAATAGGTGTCAAAAATGCATAAATAAATGAAGAAATAAATGAGGTATTTATTGTATACTGGCCCTTATCTCCCCCTACTTTATTCCCTGTCGACCAATTCCATGCTGGCCTTGGTCTCAGGGTTTGGGTCATAAAATATCTTCAATATTTTATTCCTTTTTCTTTTCTTTTCTTTATTATATAATTTTGGCATTAAACACAGTATTTAATGTACAATTAATACAATGAATCATGAATTCTATTATGTACAATTTGATGCTATTTACATGCATTTGCTGGGGTTTTGAGGCCAAAATGATAGAATAAAGGTGATGAAATGGATATTCATCAATATGCCACTACCGCTACCCCAACGTCCCCTTGGATGTTGTCCAGATGATGGCATTCCCCTTCAGCCCGCAAGACAAAGCCCTCTACTAGGTTAACCATCTGGGGAAAGGTCGTGACGACTTGGGAGGAATTGAAGTCTGCTTTCCTGCATAAGTTTTAACATCACGGTCGGCTCAACCAGGTACGAGCAAGAATTAACAACTTCTCTCAGGGAGCGCGAGAATCCATCCATGAAGCCTGGGAGAGATTCACAAATCTGCAGGAAAAGTGCCCTCACCATGAAAAGACCAGTCTGGTCCAACATTTTTTAGGGGCCTGAACATAGAAAGTCAAAGGCTCGTTGACGTAGCATGTGGGGGCTCGTACTTCAACAAGGATGAAGACGTAGTCTAGCAGATATTTGATGAACTGGCCAAAGGAGAGGCTTCCCTCTTGTCATCCAAGACATACCAGAAGCAGCACCAGATCCTCCAGAAGCAAGTACACATGGCAGCGTCCCGCAAGGCAGAGAGAGATGAGAGCTCCAACCTTAGCGTATCGGAGGCCATCTCTTGAAGGTTGATGTCATCGAGAAGCGATTACAGGACCTCGAAAAACTCGATATGATCGAAAAGAGGACACGGAACCTTGACAAATTGGATCAGATCACCAAGCAGTTAGAACTGCTGGTGGACACCATCAACTCTGTCCAGTCGGCACCACCATCTACAGATGCTCCAGCTGAGAAAAAGGACGATCCATTAATGCCACATCAGCCTCAACCGAGCCAGCAGCCACCGGCAGTCCAGCATGTATACTACGTGCAGGCGCCCGATCAGAGCCAGCCGCAACAGCAGATGGTTGTGTACCAACCAGATTTCCTATTAGCAACCAATACAACATTCCCACCACCACCCCTGATTCAAGAAGTTAACGGGCTTTAGAGTAATGATACACAGCTGGCCCGTCCTACTAGACAACCTCAGGGCTAGCTATCAGCCAACCAATAGTACCACCAACCTCAGGGTGTTCGATTTGGGAAGTCCTCACAACTGCCGCCACAATACCATCAGCCTCCCAAGTATGCCAATCAATGGAGGTAGAATCAACACTATCAGCATCCGCAGTACCGTCAGCCACTGCCATTCCACCAGTATGTGGCTACCCCACCTCAGCAGTACCAGCAATATCCTCCTTCCTCCTATAACCAGTTTCAGCTTCCTCCACCACCGCAACACCATTAGCAGTCATTGCCTCAGCTTCTACACCTGCAGCAACAGCGTGGTCTGCACGTTGAATCGTCTGAGGCCACTCCTGTGAACTCAACCCTGGACTGCTTGGCCCAGCTTGTCAAAAGGCTAGAAGATATGACCAGGAAGCTAAATGACCTGACCGCCACCAAGACCACCATTCCAGCACAGGTCGAAGCTAACCCCAATAGCTTCAAAAAGGAGCAAGTAGAATGTGATGTCCTGTCTATGCATGTAGAGTCAGAGGATTGTAATATTGTTCTTTCTAATGCTGTCATTCTCAGGAGAGGTAGGGCTTTGCCTCCTCCTGCCATCAACAAAGGGGAGAATAGAGCTTCAGGTGAATCGTAATCTTTTGCATCAACCGTGCAAGCTACAGGGACGTGTGAGGAAGAAGAAGAAGGAGGAACCATTCCAGCAGTCACTGACCACCATTTGCATCAACAAAAACAATGAAAGTCAGAAAAAACAAAAAGAACAAAAAGAAGCTCATCGCCGAAGTGAAGCTATGCCAGCCTTGGAGGAGCCGCCAGCCGCAGCCGATCCCTCGCCAACCGATGGAGCAGAGGCCTCACTTTTTGCTCGTCCACCAGCACCAATACCTCAGCTTCCAGCTTGTACTTCATTTTGTAGTCCGTATGTACAAAAGTTTGTGGACGATGGTTTTGATGTAAATAAAACTCTAATTTGGATTCCAGCAATGTATACATTCCTTTTCCTGATGCAATAGAAAAATCCAAAAAAATGCAAAACGGAAAAGTGCATTATCTGATCCTGGAGTTGTGGATATAGTTAGTAACTTAACTATTGAGATTACTCTAATAAAGTCCATGAAGTACATGCCAGCTGTGAAGAGAGGTTTGAAAGAAGCATGTACCAGCAAGCGTCAGCCAGCACGCAAGAACAGACGCAAACAGGTTGAGAAGCACATTCTCACCGTGGCCATTGTAGCAGCCATCAGCAACCTCCCACAGAAAAAGCAGGACAAAGGAACACCTCTTATCAGTTGTGAGATCTTTGATCAGGTCTTCGAGTGCACTCTTTTTGACAGCAGGTCTTCCATCAATCTTCTGCCCACATCACTAATGCAAGAATTTGGGCTAGGTCTGCTCAAGTAGACATGAATGATCCTTCAGTTCACTGATTGATCCATTAAGCGACCTAGAGGTCTTTTGGAAGATGTTGTGGTAAAGGTGCGGAAAATGCAGTTCTTAGTTGACTTTGTATTCCTTGATATGGACTCATCTGCACCCTTACTCCAGACCCCTATCATCCTTGGCCGACCATTCCCTCGTACCTCAAAGTGGTTGACTACGAGTCTGGCAAGATCACTTTCAGCTCGGGTAACAAGCAAATCACTATAGACATGATCAGCGAGCCGAAAGTCATGACTGATGAGAGTCATGCAACACCAGAAGCAGACTGTGACTTTATTGCAGAAATCAAAGATACACCACTTTCTTTGGATGATCTATGGACCCAAGAAAACCTCTCTCTAGAGGACTTGGAAAGCACATTCAACACATGCTTCGATGATGCTTGGGAGACAGAATCCCATTTGTTGATGCGTATTTTTGGATATGAGGATTCACTCCAGACCGAACCCAATGAGCCTAGTGCAGAGCTGTTCGGCTCATTACCAGGATATCAACAGAGCACTGAGTATAGTAGCTCTACCAAAGTTCATGCCGTACATCCCACCACTAGTGCAGTTTCTGAAGTGACTGACAAGTTGGACAGATCAGGACCAGAACTCAAGCCACTTCCTCTAGGCCTGAAGTATGCTTTCCTTGCAAGTGAAGAAAATATGTATCCGGTCATCATCAGCAACATGCTGGACCCGGAGCAGGAATCTCGACTTCTAGAGGTTCTAGAAAAGAACCGCAAGGCGCTTA
The DNA here is from genome assembly GCA_037367405.1 of Ottelia alismoides. Classification (NCBI taxonomy): domain Eukaryota; kingdom Viridiplantae; phylum Streptophyta; class Magnoliopsida; order Alismatales; family Hydrocharitaceae; genus Ottelia; species Ottelia alismoides. The sequence continues at coordinate 932,017 of JAZKJV010006494.1, forward strand.
GTTGGCATGTATCAGATCTTCGAGGGATAAACCGGTGTTGTGTTCACACCATATTTATCTTGAAGAAGATGCCAAGCCGTCCCGCGAATTCCAAAGAAGAATGAATCCAAATCTTCGGGACGTCGTCATGAAAGATTTCATGAAGTGGTGTGATGCATGCTTCATTTATCCCATCTCCGATTCAAAATGGGTAAGCCCTTTGCACGTAGTTCCAAAGAAGTCAGGGCTTACCGTGGTTACAAATGACAAAGGAGAGGAGATATCCACTCGAGTACCAACATCCTGGCGGGTGTGTGTTGATTATCGCTGTCTCAATGCAGCAACTAAGAAGGACCACTTCCCCTTACCATTCATTGATCAGGTTCTGGAAAGACTAGCCGGCAATGAGTTCTTTTGCTTTTTGGATGGGTACTCCGAGTACAATGAAGTGGAAATTGCCCCAGAGGACCAAGAGAAGACTACCTTTACTTTCCCGTTCGACACCTACGCTTTCAGGAGAATGCCCTTTGGATTGTGCAACGCACCTGCGACATTTCAAAGATGCATGCTAGCAGTTTTCACCGAGATGGTAGGCAGTTTTCTTGAGGTGTTCATGGATGACTTCTCAGTCTATGGTGACATCTTCGATTCTTGTCTTGAACACCTGAACAGAGTACTTCAGAAATGCCGTGAAGTTAATCTAGTACTATCATAGGAAAAGAGCCACTTCATGGTCATAGAAGGGATTGTGCTGGGTCACGTCGTTTCCAAACGTGGCATGGAAATCGACCTGGCAAAGGTGGATGCAATTGTCAATCTCGAGCCACCTCAGACGATGAATAATATGAGGTCATTCCTGGGGCATGTGGGTTTCTACAAAAGATTCATTCGAGACTTCAGCTGCATTGCCCGACCTCTAACCGAAATCTTATGCACGGAGATCGAGCTCAACGTTGTTCAGCAGGTTCTCCTTGCTTTCAACCAGTTAAAGGAGCTTATCACTCAAGCTCCAGTCCTACAGCCGTCGGATTGGTCTCTCCCTTTTGAGATCATGACAGATGCGTCATACTTTACAGTTGGGGTTGTTTTAGGACAAAGGAAAGACAAGGCGCCCTATGCCATTCATTACGCCAGCAAAACATTAGGCGAAGCACAAAGAAATTACACTGTGATAGAAAAAGAGTTGCTGGCCATGGTATTTGCCCTGGAAAAGTTCAGATTTTATTTTCTAGGATCAAAAGTTACCATCTTCTCAGACCACTCTGCTATCCAGTATTTACAACAGAAGAATGATGCAAAGCTCAGACTGATCAGATGGATCCTTCTCCTCCAGGAATTTGATTTGGAAATCAAGGACAAGCCTGTAGTTCATAATGTGGTAGTAGATCATCTCTCCAGAATTGAGCAGCAGGAGCCTCCACTGAACAGTGCACCCATCACAGAAACCTTTCTGACGAATCAATTTTGGTTGTGGATTCACTCACTTGGTATGCTGATATTGTCAACTACCTCATTTCGGGGGTAGTACCATCGGATTGGACAAAAATTAGAAGGACAAATTCTTGTCGACCATCTGTTTGTACCAATGGGAAGATCCCCTTTTATTCAGGGATGGGGAAGATTGCATTCGGCGTAGGTGTATACCTCAAGAGGAGCATTATAGTATCCTCGAGCACTGTCACTCACTCGAATCTGGTGGACACCACTCTGGAGACAGGACGGCAACGAAAGTACTTCAGTGTTGCTTCTAGTGGCCCACACTATTCAAGGAAGCAGCAACCTTTGTCAAACGGTGCACTGACTGTCAGATATTGAAGGACACACTCACAGGAAAAGACTTGATGCCCATGAAGATCATTCAGATAACAGACGTTTTCGATGCGTGGGGCATCGATTTCATGGGGCCTTTCCCTAACAGTCAGGGATATGAGCACATCCTTCTTGTCGTCGATTATGTGAGTCGCTGGGTTGAAGTTATCCCCGCTCGAGCCGCATAGCCGAACAGTGTGCCGATTCTTAAAAGAAAATATCATTTCGCGGTTCGGGATTCCAAAGATTCTTATAGCAAATGGGGGTAGTCATTTCATAAACAAAGAGGTCAAGAAATTAACGAAGGAGTACGGCATCGACCATCGAGTCACATCTCCTTATCATCCCCAGACCAATGGCATGGCAGAATTATCGAACGGAGAAATCAAGATGATCCTGCTTAAACTTGTGAGGCTGGATAGAAAGAATTGGTCACAACTCCTGAACTCATTCCTTTGGGCATATAGAACCGCCTACAAGTTTCCCTTAGGCATGTCGCCCTATCATCTTGTGTATGGGAAGCCATGTCATCTGCCTGTGGAACTAATTCACAAATCGTTATGGGCAATTAATATTTGCAACAAGGACTCACAGAAAAGTGGTCAGAAAAGGAAAGATGATTTGAATAGACTCTTGGAATTCAGAGACTATGCATACGATAACACATTGATGTACAAGGAGAAGGTGAAATGCTGGCATGACCGGCACATCAGACAGAAGACCTTCGAAGTTGGGCATACAGTGTGGTTATTTGATGCAAAGTTGAAGATATCACCGGGCAAATTAAAAAGCAAATGGACATGGCCATTCCAAGTTCGCGAAGTGCATGACAATGGAAGTACTGCCATATCAGAACTATCTCCTGATGCATTGCCATTCGTCGTCAACGGTCAACTGCTGAAGCCTTACCTTGAGCCTGATACTTTCTTGGTTGTTGTTGACTCGATTCAGGTTCTTCGCTTTGAAAACACATCCACGACATCAGCAACATCAAAAGATTCAGATTCTGCACCTCAAAAACTTTTTCTCTGATTTCTTCCTTTCTTCTATTCTTCTTCTCCTTTTCTACCAGAAAGGTGTCGCCCCTTTTTGTCAATCGTCTATACGTAGGACGTACATTACCCTAAGTATAGGGGGATGTGCACCCCGAGTCCCTTCCTTCTTTGATCTTCTCTGTTATCTCCTCTTCTTGACTATACTTAGGGATATCTTACTCTAAGTATAGAGGGAGATAACCTGAGTATGATCTGTCTATTCTAGCCATTGACCATCCTTGTCTTGTGTACAATCTGTTGTACTTAGGATTATTTGATCCTAAGTATAGGGGGGATGGTCAACTTCTTGCTCATTCAGTTATCTCCTTATTCCTTCATTCTTTAGACGTCTCAATACTCAGTCCAAGTTATGCCTTCTATCTCTCTTTGATCTATGAGGACATAACTCGAGCTATGTATAGGGGGTTCGTATATACTATGTATATACTTTAAGCCATAACTTGTATTTTCGTTATTTAAACAATAACTATGGCTAAAAATAATGATAAACTAGTCACAATATGCTAATAAAATATGGTTGTAGCTCCTTAGACTCTTTTTGTACATTCTAATTAATAAATTAGGCAAAAATGCTTTTTGCAAAATGTTTTGTGAAAAACTTTTTGAAAAATCTTGTGAAAACTATTGGGAAAATATTTTGTAAAAAGTATTCAACCTTTGTAAATATTTGTGTTTGCAAAAATTTATTTTCCTGGTGTTAAACAAATGTTTGAAAATCGATTTTCAAATGGTTGGAAAAATAGTTATAAAAATATTTTGAAAATCCTATATATACTGTTTGAAAAACCTTTGCAAAATGATGTTCAAATATGTATTTTTTTTGTAAAAATTATTTGTGAAAATTACGTTAGACTATAGTTTTCAAAATTTTGCAAAATGATTTTCAAATAAGTTTGAGGAGTGTACACACTATACTAAAAAGTTCTTATAAATGTATAAAAATGAGCAATAATCTCGTGTAAACCCTGTAAGAACCAAAATCCTTCTATACATAAAATATATTTCCATTCTTTTACTATAGACTGATTAATAAATCAGGTGAAAAATGTTATTGCAAAATGATTTGAAAAATGGTGTGACATGTTTGGAAAACTTTTTATGAAATGTTTTCAACCTTTGTAAAAATATTCTGAATTGCAAAAATTCTTTTCTTTGTGTGCAATAAAAGATTTGAAAACCTATTTGCAAATGGTTTAGAAAATGTTTTGTAAAATTATTTTGAAAAATGTATATATATATATATATATATATATCGTTTGAAAAATCTTTGCGAAATGGCTTTCAAATGTTTGTAAAGGATTGTAAAAATTATTTTGTACTATAGTTTTCAAAATTTGCCTTCAAATAAATTTGAGGAATAAAGGCATCATCAAAGACATAAAACACATAAGTAAATAAAATTCTTTATCAACTATGTGCATGTACCTAAATAAGACACTTTCTTAAAACCTGTAAATTCTTTGAAATTACTGAGGCTTGTAAATAAATAAAAAGAAGCACGCCCGTGTAAATAGTTCTAAATATTTTATACTTTGTGTGCTTAAATTCTTGTTATTTGCAAAATTCTTTTTACAAAAAAAGATTCGTTGATTTTTAATTTCTTTGTGAAAAATTGCATCATTCATTGTGCATAGCATTTGCATATCATTCATATTCTTTTTGAGTGAGCTTGATGATTGAACTAGTCTAATAAAGTCTAAGATTGGAGCTTCGTTGGACCTTACTGCACCTAACTGCACTGGAACCTTATGGGAACTAGGTCTAAGGTACTTCAGGTCCATTAGGGCTTAATTCTTTGAGACTCAAGGCTGGGTTCAAGTCACCTCAACTGACAAAATAGAACTTTTCGAGACGCATGCATGACTCTTGTCAGCCGTGACCTAACTTGGACACTTGCACCTTTCACTTGGCTCAACTCAGTCGGAGTGGTGAGGGGATTGGATTCGTCAGTCTGAGACGCACACGGGTGGAAACATTCATCCTCTTCTAGGGAGGGAAGTGCATCCCAACCTGGTCCAGTTTCAATGAAATCTAAAGATAGGAGAGTGTGGATTGCAATAAAGCTTCAAAAGAGGGATAGTCTTCTGGCTCAAGAGGAAGAACTCTAACGCTGGTGTGAATAGTATGTTTGAAAAAAAACACTCCAAAAAAGTGGACAGGCTTGAAAATAGAAATCAAATGCCTGTCGGAGTATGTATATTTATTGTATAGAAAATAAGCAAGCATGAGCATCAAAGTTATACCATGTAAGCATGAAGCTGGAAGACTTGACTACACTGGTCTTGCATCCCAGGATAGGTAGCTACACTGGCTACTGTCCATTCTTTTCTCCACCTCCTCCTCTTGAGTTGGATGTCACTTGAACTTAGAAGAGAATACCCTGCTCCTCGAGGGCAGAGGACTGGATTGGGGAATCATTGGGTTGTCATTCTGGAGAAGTTAGTCTCTTTATCATTTCAGTTGGGGAGAGCCACCGTCACTTACACCGTACAAGTCAGCTTCATAGTCATAAGGGTTTGCGTATGATGTAGGCTAGTTCTGACCTGGCTATTGAGGTGGGTTGAACCGAGTTCTGTGACTCTCGAAGACTGTTGTGTTTTAAATTTGGTTCCCAATCAGGTTCCACACACATTCGCACATCAAGGTCTAACCAGAGCTCCAAACTCTGATTTTGTAAGGACGAGTTTTACAACTAAAAGCAATTTTCTCCACTCTTTCTTTTTCTTTCTCTTTTTCTTTTCTTCTTATTCTTTATTCTTTTTTGTACTTATTGCATAAGTATTTGCTAGGGACTAGCAAAGGCAAGTATAGGAGGGTGATGAATCACCATTTCATCACCTTTATTCAATCATTTTAGCCTTAAAAACCCTAGCTACTACATATAAATCGCATTAATCTGCACATAATATCATCCATTATTTATTGTATTTATTGTACATAAAATAAGGTTTTTAATGCCAAAATTATAGAACAAAGAGAAGAAAAGAAAAAGGAATAAAATATTGAAAATATTGTTTGACCCTAACCCCGAGACCAAGTCCAGAATGGATTTGGTCGACAAGGAATAAAGTAGGGGGAGATAAGGGCCAAAAATACAATAAATACCTCATTTATTTATTCATTAAGTATGCATTTTTGACACCTATTTTATTTTTTATGATTTAATCATCAAATAAAGAAACTTTGAACATGAAAGCTGTAGATAATAATGTAAATAAAAATACAAAATTGAGTTTGTACAAAAATAATATATAATGTTCATTTTATACCCAGAATAAAAAGCTAGAAAATAAACTTCACAGACCCATAACTTTCAAATAAAAACTCAAAACATATCAAAATCACTCTAATTGTATATAACTTTTCACAAGCTATTTAATGGTGGTGGTTTTATATTTTTTGGAGTTACTATGTGGAAGTTAGGTTTTGATCCCCTATTGTACATAATATCGATTAAAATATTCAATTTATCCATTATTCATTATTTTTACAAATTTATATTTTTAAAATTTCTTAAAAATTATTTATAACACATGTGCATATTAAAATTAGAATGAAATTAAAATGAAAATACAAAATAAAATAAGCATATATATTTATATAGGTAGAATACCTATGTATATAAATAAAAGGGAAAATATTCCCTAATTCTTTATTCTTTAATATTTTTATAATATTGTAAATACTATTCATATTCTATTAAAAATACAAAACTAAAATAGAACTCAACAAAATACATTAAAATAAATAGTATACATAAAACATAGGTAAAATATCTATGAATATACCTACATAATATACTTGCCTATTTATTAAAGTATATAAATGACATCTTAAAAATCAATTAAAAATATATTTACACTCACAAAAATAAGTTATAAATATATAAAATAATAAAAAAAATAATAAAATAAAATATACAAAATAAAATTAAAAATGTATAAAATATAGGTAAATATACCTATAAATAAGACATTAAAATAAACTTATAATAAAATATACTATAAATAAATAAAAAACATAATAAAATACTACATAAAATAATAAACATTTTCCATTTTGTAATATAAAAATAATAAAATCATTAACTATTTTTAAATTAATTATTTTTGAATATCCAACCTATTTTGTCCTGTAGCGAGCTTGGCTGGACCAATTACCGCGCGTCAACTGTTGACCGCGGTCAACTCCCCCCTCTGCCTGCTGAAGTGACACAACCTGTTTAGTCCCTGGTTTTCTCCCTTTTTTCCAGGGCATCTCGTCCTTCTATCGATCTCGCGTCCTGAAGAAAAAGTGATCATTGATCATCAGAGATGCACGCCACCTACTTAGAGCACCTGGAAACACGGTCGATTCTTTGATTCACCTTGGTTAATAAGGCTGCATCACTATGTCTATAAATAAGTGCCTCCGCCTTCTTCCGCAAATTTGGTCAATCTTTAGTCTTCTTCTACCCCAGCCTTCGGTCCAGAACGCTTCTTCATGAAAGGGAGAAGCTCCTGGAGGCTCGAACTAGTCGGAGAAGGTGGGGCTGCACCCACGGCGGTGCTCGGACGTAGCCCTGCTCCCTGGTGTTCCACCAGGTATAAGAGTTGATCTTTCCTCGCTTATTTTACGCATTTTAATCGAATTAATTTCATATCATTAGAATAGGATTTAGTTAAGTAATCGTTCCTTAATAGCTCCACCCGTACTTCGCCGAAGTTGAGCTCCGGAAAGCTCCTCTGGCATCGTCGTTGCCGCTCCGACCGTTTGAACACTGTCATCTCACTCCCTATCGCTTTCCCCACATCCCACGCACCTCCACTCAAAAATAAATTATCAGGTCTCCTTCCTCCGCCCATCGCCGGAGACCTCCGCTGCAACCATTTTTCCATCCATCTCGACGAAATACGGTCCTGGGGACCGTCGTCTTGTTGCGCGTAATATTCCTGCAGGTCCAGGCATGCCAAGGGACTTGCAATCGAGTCAATTCTAGCGAAGAATAGGTACCTGGACCCCACCTTCTTCCTCGACCTCACCTGAGCACTCCAGGGGTCCAGGTGCCTCGCTAAAGGTATCCTCTGACGCGGGGGGCTTCCAGGAATGTGAAGAGACACCTGGCGGCACCAGAGGAGGTCGGAGGAGCTAGCAACGACCGATCAAAGCTCGCCAACGGCGAGCTTCTTCCCATTTCTTCCAGTTCGCCTCTCAGCCGTCGGATCAAGTGGGAGCTTCAGATGCAGCAGGAGTTGTAGGATCGTGCCATGCCTTTACCGTCAGATCGGCCTACCCGATCTAATATCAGCCATCCAGCGGTGAACCATCATCCACCGTTGCACTAGTGACGCGTGTCCAAGTGAAGAAAATCCGATCGTCCTCCAGCGCCTCTTAAGGGTTAAATTGCATACCTAATCTCTGTACTTTTTGTATTTATTATTTAGTCCTGTAAATTAAATATAACATTTAAAATAACGTGGAAATTTTGTAAAAAGACCCATGAACTTCTTGTAATTGCAAATAGGTCCATTCCACGTCACCTCACATGCTGTACCACGTGAGGTGGTAAAATTGCAGGGATACCCCTACCATTTTGTGTATTTAGAAAAAGTCCAATAAAATGAATTTACTTGTTATATTTTTGTGAAATTTGCCCGCAGGTCCCTGAACTTTTACATATTTGCATTATGGTCCCTACCTGTAGGAATCACATGTCGTCCCCCGTGATGGGTTATTTGCATGTGAACCCTAGCGTGTTTTGGAATTGTAGTTTATCCCTGAAATATTTAATAAACGTTGAAAACTTTTGGTGTTTTTGCAAAGAACCACCTGTCCTTTATTTTATTTGCAAAAATGCCCCTGTTAGGATATGTATTTTTGTAGTCTTTGTGTATTTATTAAAAATACTTACAGTATTCCTAAAAATACAAAAAATAGGGATAAATGCTTCATCCTATGTATTTTCACGTTTATATTTTTAATTAGCATTTTTTGCATTTTATCGATTTATAAAAATTAAAAAGGAGCCTAAATAGTCCTTGTCTAATTTATAAAATACAAAAAAACATAAAAACTTTTTGAAAAATTCCAAAAAATATTATATTTGGTATATTTTGATATTTATTGAGTCCAAAAAAACAAAAACCCTAAAAATAGTAAAAGAAAATTAAAAAATCAGAATGCTCCAAAATACAACAAAAAATATAAAAATTCCATAAAAACCTAAAAATATGTTTTCCTATTTTATAATTACCTACATATTATTATTTATATATTAAAATTAATTTGTTTAGTTTTGGGACTTATTTATTTATTTTTAAACCCCAAAGTAGTTTCGAGATATTTATTAATCCCATAATTGAGATATTTTTGACTTTATAAATACATAAAAATAGCAAAAATTCTTGGAAAATGCAAAAACATTAGGAAAATATTAAAAACTTAAAAACAATTATTTTCTAAAATTTTGTTTATGTTTAATAGTATTTATAAATATATTTCTATGTATTGTATAAATAGAACCTTATATAGGCTACATTGTTTTTCTAAAAAATTATAAAATACAAAATCGGAAATTTAAAAAAAATCAAAATATAAAAATAAAAATAAAAAAAATAAAAAATGTATAAAATTAAAAACCCACAAAAAGAATTACTTGAACAAATGAGTTGGTTGTACATGGATAACCATATCTCTGTGGTTCGACCTCTACATGCTTATACACTATGCATTTTGTGGTAGAGAAAATAAATGTTAATTCCACATTCTTTGGGATTCAATTGCTTTATTCAATATTATGGGTTAATTTTTGATTAACCGAGGATTTTTGAGTGGTCACTTCAGCGATTGGATATTTATCTAGACCCTCAGAAATTCCTAGTTATCAGGGGGTAAATCATCTAGTGATCTACTTTTTTTACACATGCGAGCCCTCTAACGAGGATCGCTAAAAATGCTCATGATACAATTTTTTTACAAAATGCATGAAAGAAATGAGAACTACGGTTCCTTGAATTCTTCTTATTTTTCTCTTGCGGCTCCTTATAGCGGTATCTCCCAACTCCACGCTTCCATGTAGATCGAACATCCTCGGTCTCCATGGGCCCTGCCACAAAAGGAATAGTCAGAGAAAATATCAAGAAAAATAATCAACAAAATGATGCAAAAACAACACGATGAGAAGACCTGAAATTTTTTAAAATATTCACATCAAAAATAATTTAATAAAATTCGACAAATAAATAAAGGTGAGTCGTGTCCCTGGAAATGGAGTCATTTGATGAACTTGAAAAATATGGCTCTTTAATAATGCCGTATTATCATAGTATAGGAGGTAAATTTGGATCATGCAAAAACCACACCTTCGAATATGTGGAAATTATTTTACTTGGCAAGGATACCGAGGTCGAGCTCAGGGACATGAGCCTCCTCGTCTATTTATCAAAAATTATTGTTTAATTCAAGAGCAAGTATTTTCTAGTCTTAGGTCTTCATGCAAATGTGATGCAAATAAAATATGCAGATAAAATAATGTAATTACATAGTAGAATGATGCATGGAAGAGATGCAATTTTTATTTTATTTTATGCAAGTTAAATGTATACAATGTGAATGATGTGCAAGCTTAGGTGCTATATACAAAAATACCCTGAAAAGATAAAATCAGTGAGAGATAAATTATGGTTCCATTTCAGAGTCAAATTAAGCATTAACGATGATGAATGGTATTTAAATCAATAAGAAGGAGACACTATAGATCATCAAAAATTAACTCCATTAATTAAATGTCAAATCATTGATTAAATTATGCCATAAAATAGAAAGTAAAATAAGCATCAAAATGAAATCGAAATCATACGATTTGGAATTAAGATGATCAAGATATGCTAAAAATAGTGAAAGGGCATAAATGAAATAAAAATGCAAGGAAATAAATAATAAATAATCACAAATAGTCCCATGGAGGGACCTATTTGCATTTTCCAAAGCCCAGAGGGGACCTTCTGTAAATTCTCCATTACACTGATAACACAGATTTTATAAGGGTCTAAAGTAGTCTACACAAGAGACCACAATGTCGTTGAAGCGACCGCTCACGAAATCCGGGCTAATCAACAATTAATCTACAACAGATAATCAAGAAATAAAAAGCAAATATGGAGTTAAATTTATTTTATTTAACTCTACAGCAAAGATGTGTATAGTATGCAAGTATGTGTAGCATGCCAAACACAGGGAGAAAACAAGATAGATCGGGGAAATGAATGCGCAAAAGTGATTGTGAACTATTTGGCTATATTCTTCTTTTGTGGATTTTTATTTTTATTTTTTTATATTTTATTAATTTTATTTTTTGTATTTTGATTTTAATTTTCTGATTTTACATTTTCTTTTTGGATTTGTATATTTTTTATATTTCCTTTTTCCTTTGAAATATATAATAAGGCTATATATAAAGTATATATTTAATATAGAGTAAGATAAGATAGATATAAATAAAAATAATAAGAGTCAAAATATATCAAATAAAATATTTTTGGGTTTTCAAATATTTTTTTACTATTTTTGTGATTTCTAAGAAATTTTGCTAATTTTCATATATTTTTTAAAGTAAAAAATACCGTAAATCAAGGTTGAAATTAACATACCGAATTAAAATGGTGGAGAAAAATATCAAATAGAGTTAAAAGTTCTCCATATTAATTTTAATATATTAGTAATAATATAAATAAAATTCAAAAATCGAAAATATATTTTTTTGGAGTTTTTAGAAAATTTATATATTTTATAAAGGTTTTTAGGTTTTTTTATTTTTTAGAGTTTTCTTTTATAATTTTTAGTGATTTTTGGTTTGAAGGATAAAAATACATAACATACAAAATATATTTTTGGGGGAATTTTTCAAAACATTTTATAATTTTTATGTATTTTCTAGTGCAAACAGGGACAAAATAGGTAATTTTGATTTTTAATAAATAATAAAAAGGATCCAAATTGCAAAATAAAAATTAAGCATCAAAGTACATGCAACATGAGTCTACAGATTTTTTTTGAGATTTTTTAGAGAAATATAGCTATATGAAATAAATACAAGAAACAAAGAGAAACTACATTACTGGTAGGGATATTGTTGCAAACATCATAAAGTCCAGGGGCTCAAATGCAAATACATCAAAATAATACAACGATCAGTTAAAGTTCTAGGACCTTATTCAAAATCTAAGACCACGAGGGCCTTTCTGTAAAATGGACAAGCCCACGTGCACGGGCACGTGAGCTATGCTAGCAAGGACACATATGCCAATAAAAATAGTTTGAGGGCCTAGCTGCAAAATTTCCTAAAATTTATAACTAAATAAAGGAGTTTATGGACTTAAAATAAAATATCCAAAACTACAGTGCCTTGCCTGCAAAATGCCCACCTCATGTGGGCTACCACGTGAGGTGAGCTGGCAAGGACTAAAGAGCAAATAACGGTAGTGCGGGGTTCTTTATGCAAATATTACAAAAGTTGTATAAAACCGAGGAAAGATTACGCGCTAAAGAATAAATACACAAAATGTGCTGGGTGTAAAGTACAAAATACCCAATACGCGCGAGATCGAACGACGGATAATCTTCACTTATGCCATGTGTCGTTCCCTTGGTGCACGATACAGGTTCACCAATTGATGGCTAGGATTAGATCCTAGTTCACGATCTGACGGTTGCGAGACGAACGATCGGACGTCGACTGCTATGTCTGGGGAGATGCCTTGATCGAACGGTGGAGGGAGGATGACGAAGAACATGGAGGAAGCTCCGACGAAGCGAGCTTCCCCCGATTGGATCTCCCTCCTCCGTCAAGCGCTGATGCTCCCAAAACGGCCTGCGGACTCCTACAGGTATGCTCTGATGGCTGGTGACGCCAAAATGCTCCGGTGATGGCTGGAGGGCTCTCGATAGGGCGACGGAGCTTTGCAGCTCCAGGAACCTTCGGAGAAGAACAAAATCGCCCCATCCAGTTCTCTGACGCTCAAACCTGCACATAAGGCAACTCCGGGTTGAGGACAAACTGCCTTGACTCGGTTAGAGGGAAATGGGGAGTGGTGGAAGGTATTGGGCGCAGGCGGAAGCGTTGGCCGGAGCGGGGCTCCGACGAACTTCGAAGGATGGAACCTACGACTAATTTCATGATTAGAAGGCAAAAGATCGACCCCACGGCTATGCCTAAGCTAATTAATGCAAGAAAAACCGAACCTCATCAGCCTAGATCGGGAAGAACAACCTCAACGGCGACCCTTCACCAGAGATGGTGGAAGCCGGCCTGAGACCTTGCCCGAATCTGCTGCGGAAGTGGTGGGGAGGAGGCTGTCACCCTCCTTTATCCACAGCACACGAGAGGAGGACATGAAGCTTGGTCAAAGGGGTCCAAATTCGAATGGGAAGAAGATGGAGGTTTTTGCACAAGTGATGAGATGCTCCAAAGATCGAGGTGTAGCATGCATTGCAGCGATCCATTCCTCGAGGCAAATGTTAGGCATGTAAGAGCATTCTACGAGGAGAAAAAACGATGAAGGAATCGAGCCCTAAAGATGTAAGGGGTGAGCTCCAAAAATTGAAGAAGTTGGCTGGAAACGAGGTGTCAGAATCTGCAGACCTCGATCAGAGAATTGACCGAGGTCAATGAGCAGAGAGAGCTGGTTGGTCCACGTGGACCAACCAGAAAATCTCTGCCCAAAATTATTTGAAAAATCAATAAAAAATAATAAATGAATTTATTAATTTTAAGTTATAAAATAAAAATATTTATTATTTTGAAATAATTTTATTATGATTTTTTATTTATCTTTTAGGGATTTATAATTAAGAGTTACTTTTTAGGGGTACATTATAGGTATATTCATCTATATATTTAAGTCTTTTATTTTGTATTTTGTATTTTGTATTTTGTTATTTTAGTTTATTATTTTATATAATTATAACTTATTTTTGTAGACTTAAGCAGATTTTTATTATATTTTTCTGATACAATATATAATTAAATAATTAGATGTATTAATTATATGGGTATATATATAAGTAATTCATCTATGTATTTTCTCTACACATTTTATTTTAATGACTTCTTTATTGTTTTCTTCTTGTTTTAATATATACATATATTATAAATAATATTTAAAAAATTATAGAAATATAAATTATAAAAATAATGAATAATAAATAAATTGAAATTTTAATCGGGTAAACTATACAATAGGGGTCCAAAACCCATCTTTCACACCTTAACATCTAAAAAATACGAACCACCTTCATTAAATAACTTATTAAAAGTTATATACAATTAAAGGTGATTTTGATATATTTTGAGTTTTTATTTGAGAGATATGGGTCTGGAAAGTTGGGATTTTGGAAACTTATTATGAGTATAACTTTTTCTCTATATATTATTTTTGTATGAAATAAATTTTGTATTTTTCTATGTTTTATTATCTACAACTTTCATGTACAAAGTTTCCTTATTTGAAGTTTAAAAGTTGAAAATAAAATAGGTCCCAAAACTGAATAAAGAATGAATAACTAAATGGAAATTTTGTTGTATTTTTGGCCCTTATCTCCCCATACTTTATTCCTTGTCGACCTAGTCATCAAGATGCCTAGTTCTCGGGATTTAGGATCATAAAATATTTGCAATATTTTATTGTTTTTCTTTTCTTTATTCTATAATTTTGACATTAAAATTATATTTTATACATATTTTGTGCACTAATGCATGAATGCTAAAATACATGAATTAAGAGTATTTACACGCTTTTACTAGGGTTTTTAAGGCCAAAATGATAGAATAAAGGTAATGAAAAGGAGATTCATCACCCCTATACTTGCCTTTGCTAGTCCCTAGCAAACACTTATGCAATAAGTGCAGAAAATAAAAACAAAGAAAAGAAAAAGAAAGAAATTAGATTAAGTTTAATAGTCAAACTTGTCTTCACATAATCGAAGTTTGGAGCTTAAGTCGGACCTTTGAAATTTTAGTGTGTGCGGAACCTTAATGGGAGTCGGAATTGATATCCAACAACCTTCGAGAATCCCAAAACTCTGCTCATGTATCCTCAATAGACAGGTCAAAATACTTCAACTCATAGGCAAACCCTTACGACTATGAATCTGACTTGTACAATATATGTGACAGTGGCTCTCCCCAACTGAAATGACAAAGAAACTGACTTCTCCAGCATGACAACTCAGTGATTCCCCAATCCAACACCTCCTTCCTCGATGAGCGGGGTATTCCCTTCTAAGTTCAAGTAACAACCAGCTCAAGAGGAGGGGTGACGAGAAGAATGGACGGTAGTCAGTGTAGGTACCTATCCTAGGATGCAAGACCAGTGTAGTTAAGTCATCCAGCTACAGGCTCACATGATTTAACTTTGAAGCTCGAGCTTGCTTATTGACTATACAAATATATACACTCCGACAGGCATTTTATTTTCAATCAGGCATGTCTACTGTTTTGGAGTTTTTTTAAATACTATATACAACATAATTTATATAGGAGTTTTTTTCCTCTTGAGCCAGTAGATTGTCTCTCTTTTGAAGCATTATTGCAACCCACACTCTCATGTCTTTAGACATCAATGCCACTGGATGGGTTGGGATGCACTTCCCCCCTAGATGAGGACAAATGTTTCCACTTGTGTGTGTCTCATACTGGCAAATCCAATTCCCTCACCACTCCAACTGATTTGAGCCATGTGAAAGGTTCAGGTGTCTAAGTTAGGTCATTATCACCGAGAGTCGTGCACGTGCTCTGAAATACTCTACTTAGGCAGTCAAGAATCCATTGAACCAAGTCTCACAATCCCCAAAGAATTAAGTCAACTAGACCTGAAGTACCTCAATTCCAGCTCCTATAAGGTTCTTGTTATTAGGTAGATTTAAGGTCAACCAAGCTTCAATCTTCGAATTGTACTTATACGTGTTCAAATTATCAAACTCAATCCTAAAAAATGTGAATGCTATGCAAATGCTATGAAAAATATAGAAAATATTTTTGTGATGTAATTTTCTAAGATTTTGAACTTTTTATAGGTTTTTGAAAAAAGATGATGCATATGCAATTCTTTGGTATTTTCAAAAATGGTTTACAATTGTTTTGGTATTTTTAGTTTTGAAAATGTTTTTGCGATTTTTTGAAAATAAAAGTTTTGGCTCAAAAACTAGGTACCAATATTTACACGGGGATGCATTTTATTATTTATAAGAATTAAGTTTTAAGAATTTACAATGGGTAAGTGATCAATTTTATAGATATATATATACAGTTTAATAAAGAATTTTAATGTGATGTATATAGTCCTCAAACTTATTTTATTTCAAACAATTTTTTAAAACTATAGTTCAAAACAGTTTTTACAGACAAATTTACAAACATTTACACACATTTGAAATCATTTTGCAAAGGTTTTTCAAACAGTATATATAGTTTTTTCAAAATATTTTTGCAACCATTTTCAAAATCAGTTGCAAATCGTTTTTCAAACATTTTTATTTCATAGAAATAAAAGAAATTTTACAAACAAAATATTTTACAAAGGTTGAAAATATTGAAAAAAACATTTTCCAAATAGTTTTCAAAAGATTTTTCAAAAAGATTTTCAAACTATTTTTCAAACATTTTGCAAAAAATATTTTATCTGATTTATTAATAAGTAAATACAAATAGAATTTGAGGAATAATCAACATCTTTTATTAAGTGATATTTAATGAATTTTAATAATATATTTATCCATAATTATTATTAAAAATATGAAAGTACGAGTTATGGCTAAAGTATATACATAGTATATATGCCCGCCCTATACTTAGCTTGAGCTATGTCCTCATAGATCAGAGAGAAAAAGATAAGACATAACTCGTACTGAGTATTGAAAAGTCTAAAAAAAAATAAACAAATAAACGAATGAACGAATGAGAAGTTGATCGTTCCCCCTATACTTAGGATCAAATAATCCTAAATATAGCAGACCGTATACAAAGCAGGGAGGGTCAAGGGTGGGAATGAACCGATCGTACTTAGACTATCTCCCCCTATACTTAGGGTAAGATATCTCTAAGTATAGAGAAGAAGAGGAGACAGTGGAGAAGATAAACGAATGACAAAACTCGGGGTGCATACCCCCTATACTTAAGACAAAGTACATCCTAAGTATAGAAAACTAACAAAAATGGGCAACACCTTTTCTGTAGAAAAAGAAAAATGAAAAGGAAAAGAAGAAAAGAAGAAAAGAGATATGAAGATAGAAGAAGAGATCGTAGAGAATGTATACATCACTCCCCCCTATACTTATGGTAAAAGAGGCCCTAAGTAAGCTAACAATAAGAGTGATAAAACGGAATGAAGAACGAACACTCGGCTCGTCCACCCCCTATACTTAGGAAAAAGTACGTCCTACGCAGGGCATACATGAGAATGGGGTGGATGAGCAATACCGGAGATGGACGGAGGGAAACGAAAGCGAATATACAACATAGATGGATGTACAGAGGTCAAGAAGGTCGAAATCAAACCTTCTTGCGGGACCGCTGAGGAATGGACCTGACAAGGTGCAGGCCGATATCAGGGTCTACAGTAGAGGGAGCCGATCAAGATCGACCTGATGAAGATCCCCATTGGTCCTAGAGCGAGAAAGCACAGACGGGTAAGTGGAAGTAGTATCACTAGGTCTGTCCTTGGATGTCTTGCTGATATCGTAGTGAAAAGGGACGAGCTCATCATCGAAAGAAGTAAAATCAAGGTCATCCTATGAGGTCTCTCCTAAGTCAAAACCAAAAGGAACGAACTCATCTGTTGAAGCAGTCAAATCATGTCGTCCTCTACAGTCTCAATCGGATCATTATTCTCATCAAAAGGCCCGAATTCCTGAATAAAAGCAATAAGATCAAATTCTACCTTAGTCTCATCAATGTCTGCCCTCCGCTCAACGGTGTCAATCGTGTAAATCCTGCAAATGTCATCAACACATTGTCAAACATCGGAAGAAGGAACTCTGAGGTCCATGCTTTCTGAGTCTTCCTCCTTGAAGAAGAATTCTCGAATCTCAGTGGAATCCAACATGCAGTAAAAGTCTCTGATAGTCTCATCAAGATCATGATCCTCGGGGTCAACTAAGATAGGTGAAATCACATTAGGTGCAGGTCTCTGATCTGCAGTGGGTGCAATGAAGATCACCTCGCTCTTGTCAACAGGACGGAAGTGAAACTTTCCTAATCCATAATCAATAACGACCCTTGTAGAGGCAAGGAAAGGTCGTCCCAGAATAATTGGAGAGTGCTCCTCAATGGAGATCTCCATGGTTAATATGACAAAGTCAACAATGTATCTCATGCCCTGAATCGAAATGACGTCATTTTAAAGGATACCCTTCAGCTTCTTGATAGATCCATCAGCAACTGAACGATCATCCTGGTTTTCTTGAGAGGCCCTAAGTGAAGAGATTGTACCAACGAGAAGGATATGATGTTAATCGAAGCTCCATCATCAAGGAGAGCGTGATCACATGTATGGTGAGAGATGGTGCAACTAATGAATGGTGTAGCAGTGTTCCTCTTCCTAGGAATGAGACGGTGTGTGATGGCGTGGGCAGTGGCCATGGTGAAGATATGACGCTCAGATCTGCTCCTCCCCTTTCTGTTTTTGGGAAAAGGAGCAGATAAATGGTTCATGGCCTGCTGAAGTGGGGCTTGGATGATTTCATGAATAGTGTCCACCACTTCGGATTTAGTCAACATTTTTTAAATTTTTGAATCTCCTCCATACAAGGGAGGAGATCAGAATCATCATATACAGAAGGAATGCCAAGAGCACTATGTACAGTGGCATCCTCGCAGTCAGGGCTGGGACAAGATGTAAATGAGTGTGTGGGCAAATGGCCTGGCAAATACGTCCTCTCCTCACAGTCTGAATCAACCATAGATCTCCCGTATTCTTTTTGGATTTTTAATTTTTTTCTCATTTTTTGTATTTTTGGCGATTGTAAGCTCTCATGGAAATCCTCAATCAAGTCCAAATCATCATATTGTGAAGCATCAATAGGGCTCTTATTTAGGAAAGTGAGGTCATCAATCCTCGAATTCATATGCTCCGTGAACTGGGACAAGGTCTCAAGTGTGGACATCATGAGAGATGACTCCAACAGGCCAGCCTTGGGTGGATGTGAAAGTGGAAAATGTGAATGTGGATGTGGATAAAAGTCTGAATCCTAAAACTGTGGCTGAGGTGGATATATACAAAAGTCAGGAGCAAAATCCTCCTAGAAAAAGGGAGGTGGACCGGCTGGAGTGTACAAGGGATCTGTGAAATCTGGATACCAGTCGGCCATCTCAAAACAAAAGAAAACGATCGGGAGAGCACGATGGTCAAGTCAAGAGAAGTGAAGAAAAACACGCAAATGCGAAAGGCGATCTAGAATTCACACAAACAATCACAAACAAACTCACACAAATCAAATACACCCTTCAATTGAAATGGTTGGGAGCGCTCGCCTTTGGTGGAAGCGCATTTAAATTTGAATTTGTAATGATAGAGATTTTCTTTGTATACTTCTTTCTTTTCTTTTCTTTTTGACTAGCTCTACTGCTTTTACCAAGAGTTGGCGTACACTGATCAACAATTAAATTAGGTTTCATCATACCCTGGCACATAGTCAATATCAAACGATAGCATGCGAACTTATTCACATACTGGCTAGGCTTTTGCTGACACTCAGGTTTCTTGAAGCCTTCATTAACTTTATCCCATCCTCGAGTATCATTAGATTGGGTCTAAACTCAAATCATCAGTCCTAGTTCCTCAAGTGATAACTCAACTCATCTCATCAATCATGCAGTTGTGAAAGTGATGTGTTGATCATATTATTTAGAAGGTAGAGATGAAGAGTGCAATATAGCGCTCAAATCTTTCAAACTAGGGAAGTGTGGATTATTAAGTTCAAAATCCTAATGATTAAGGCTAGTTAACTTAGTCTCTCAAGATCTCAGAAGTCCAGTTTTTTTAAATCCTCAAGCCTTGAGTGATAGTGAATGTGTCAAGAATACACCAACTCCTTGGTTAGTGAATTTTTGTGATTTTCATCTTTTGCAAATTTTATGAGTTTTAATTTTTCATTTTTTATTCTTCAGAGAGATAATGACTGGCCCAAGCTCATATAAATAGTTGTATCTACTTCCAACCAGTATGAATGTAAGTACAGACTATTAGACGGACCAGTGTTACTTGAGGACAGAGCCATAGACAGTGTCCTCTAAGCCACCCACTCTACTAAAGGAGACCGAAGTTCCCTCACTAAAGAGTAGCTACTCATTTTTAAGCCTAGTAGTCAGAGTCTCTACAAAAGAAAAGGGTTTTTTTTTAATTTTTCAGATTTTTATGGAATTTTGAAAAAGGTTAATTTTTATTTACAAAAAGTTAATCCCTCAATTTTCAACAAGGTTTATATAAGAATTTTTACAAAAAAACAGTTCACAAATCAACTTAAACCAAGCCCAAAAAAGTTTTCAAAAAAAATTAATACACAAACTATGGCTAAATTATATATACAATAATATACGGTATACCCCCATAGACTTAACTTGTGCTATGTCCTCATAGCACAAGTGATATGAAGCCATAGCTCCGGTTAAATACAAGGTGGTATAGTAGAACTGACTCGGAGGCCCCCCTATAGTAAAACTGATCTAAGTATAAGAAGACAGATAGAGGGAATGATTGATTCGAGTCCCCCCTATACTTAGGCTGAAAATATCCTAAGTAATGGATCTGAATTTTCGATTTGAGGGACCCGTGACTGTTAGGCTTAGAGGGGTGTAGGGGTGTAATTATACATATGAAAATTAAGGAGATGGGGGGAGGTGTTTATTTTTCACTTACAAAGATGAAGATGTGTGTGTGTGTGAATATGCAGAGATGGTGGGGTGGGGGTTGAGTGAATATACAAATATGGATGCATGTGTGTGTATGGGGAGGGGGTAGATCATCTAGTGATCTACTTTTTTACACACGCGAGCCCTCGAACGAGGACCGCTAAAAATGCACATGATACAATTATTTTTACAAAATGCATGAAAGAAATGTGGATTATAGTTTCTTGAATTATTCTTGTTTTTCTTTTGCGGCTCCTTACAGCGGGAGCTCCCAACTCCACGCCTCCATGTAGATCGAGCTTCCTCGGTCTCCATAGGCCCTGCCACAAAAGAAATAGTCAGAGAAAATATCAAGAAAAATAATCAAAAAAATTATGCAAAAACAACATGATGAGAAGTTCTGAAAATTTTGAAAATATTCGCATAAAAAATAATTCAACAAAATTCGACAAATAAATAAAGGTGAGTTGTGTCCCCGATAGTGGTGCCATTTCATGAACTCGAAAAATCTGCCTCTTTAATAATGTCGCATTATCGTAGTATAGGAGGAAAATTTGGATCATGCAAAAACCACACCTTCGAATATGTGGAAACTATTTTACTTGGCAAGTATACCAAGGTCGAACACAGGGACATGAGCCTCTTCATCTATTTATCAAAAATTATTGTTAATTCAAGAGTGAGTATTTTCTAGTCTTAGATCTTCATGCAAATGTGATGCAAATAAAATATGCAGATAAAATAATGTAAGAACACAGTAGAATGATGCATGGAAAAGATACAATTTTTATTTAATTTTATGCAAGCTAAATGTATGCAATGTGAATGATGTGCAAGCTTAGGTGCTATATAAAAATACCCTGAAAAGATCAAATGTGTGAGCGACAAATTAAGGTTCCATTTCAGAGTCAAATTAAGCATTAACGATGATGAATGTCGTTTAAATCAACAAGAAGGAGACATTATATATCATAAAAAATTAGATCCATTAATTAAATGTCAAATTATTGATTAAATTATGTCATGAAGTAGAGAGTAAAATAAGCATCAAAATGAAATCAAAATCATGTGATTTGGAATTAAGATGCTCAAGATATGTTAAAAATAGTGCAAGGGCGTAAACGTAATAAAAATGCAAGGAAATAAATAAAATCATAAATAGTCCCCTGGAGTGACCTATTTGTAATTTACAAAACCCAAAGGGACACTTCTGTAAATTCTCCATTGCACGCAGAGACCTCTTTGGAAATAATGAAACTCGATGGGGCCTTGTTGTAAATTGTACAGGCACGTACGTGAGGCATGCACAGCTGGACCTTTGGTAATTCTGGAAAAGCCCAGGGTAGTCTCTGCAATTAACCCAGCCACACACGTACGGAGCACGTGGGGCTAAGCTCGCAGGCTGCTGTAGACTTGGATGGAGGTTTGTGGCCACGTGGTAGACACTAGTACCTCAGGTAATGTCTCGGTGATCCTGAGGTTGGAGCTTCGTGCAGTACTTCTCCTTCGCCGTGAAGGTGGCGACGCAAACGGGACTCCGGTGAGATCGCATGAGCGCCATTGAGCTCCTTTGTGCCCGTGAAGGAACTGGAGACCTCCGTGGCCACCTGGCAAAGGTGGTTGACCGGAGGCGAAGCTGCGAGGGTAGCTGGAGGGTGTTGTCGACGAAGCATCACCGGAGGTGGAGCTGGAGACTAGAGAGGAGGCGTGGGCTACGACAATTGAAGTTCCTACGATGTTAGTATAGCCGAAGTAGTGGGCTTGAAGTGCGTGAACTTTGTAGGCGAGTGGAGGTCCAACGGAGGCGGAGGGAGTGGGGGACCTAGGCTTCATCTCCGACGGTGCGGAGATGAAATTGGCGAGGTGGTCGAGGCTCTGGAGAAGGGAAGGAGGTGTGCGAAGGGTGATGCGAGGATGATGAACGAGTGGCGGAGCTTGGGGAATGGTCAGACGAAGGTGATATGTAATTCATGCGTCGGGAAAATAAAGAGAAAACCAAGGAATAGAGTACCTGGTCGGAGGGGAAGATGGGTGGAGTTGGCTTGGGCTGAGGGCATGGGCGGTCCTCGGTGTCGCAGCACGACTTGCTAAAATAATTGTGAGGTGCCCAATGGTGGCGGAGCCACCACAGCACAGCCATGGCGGCCGTGGGTCGACACCGGGCAGAGGTCATCGTCGCCTCGACTAATTGCCCCTCCGCTGTCACCGGAGGGCGAGGGAAGCTAGGCCTTCGCCCATGGAGTGGTGGACGAGGGTGGAATGCAGCGAGGGGGGAGGGGTTTATAGAGAGGAGGTGGCGGTTACAGATGGTGATGGAGGGTTTTCGAACGGATGGAGTGAAGGCAAGGAGTGATGGGAAGGATCATCGATGGAGGCGTGAGGATGGCGGAGGTAGCGGTTACGGAGAGGGGACCTTAGGTCGAGGAGTTGTGGTCAGACGATGGAGCTAAAAATGGAAGGGGTGGGGGTATCGTATGGCGTAACGTCTGGGGGAAGGGGTGACTGGAGGAGGAAGACACAGCCAGGATCATTGGATCATGTGATCCAACGATCATAATGAGGGTGCGGGAGAGTGGCGGCGATGAGATCTCATATGACGGTTATAAAGCGAGCGGAAATGGAGGGCTCTGATGCAGGTGGGAATGATCCAATGGTGGAGTGAGAGAGGGAGACGTGGAGAATGAGGAGGTGTTGGATGGGGGTTGATCCAATGGTTGAGGTTAGGGTGCTAGGGAATGGTTCATATGAGATCAGGAGGGAGTGATCAACGACTGAGAGGGGAGCGGGTATGGATGGTGGAGATGGAGGCGATCTAAGAGCGGAAAAAGGTGGCGGGTGGTGTAAGGGGAGGCGGACGCGTGGCGGCTCCAGAGAGCGCAGTGTGGCCACTCCAAAAAAATCAGTAAATAAGAAATTAAAGAAAAATAAAAAAAGGAATAGAAAGCGGCTGAATTAGAAAAAGATCAAAACATGAAAGATGTAGATCTCGTTGAGATATACTAGTTTCATGTTGGACAAAAAGTTAAACGAGGTCATTTATACAAAGATGAATTTTTTGGAGTATTTCTAATAGGTAAAAATACTGCTTTTGCGGTTTTGAGATTTTTTGTATTTTTAATTTTAAAAGCCAAAATAACTATAAACAATACTCAATCTAATTTTTAGGATTTTTAATAAAATATAAAAACAAAGAAAAAAGGATTAGTAATTAAATACATAAAATAGGGTAAGACATAGGTTAATTATATACAGGGTATATACAATATAATTAAGGTTAATATTAATGAATTTTTAGTGTTTTTGTATTGAATTGTTTAAGCTTGGGGATTAATATGCAGATTTTAACATGATGAAAATAAGATTAACCGGTAGTCACCATGTTATTTCAGCGAAAGAAAAATCATCTAGGGTTGCTTGAAACTCATTCTCGAAACCCTATTTCTAGATTTCAACATCACGATCAAAGTCCACTATGATGTGCCAAGTTCCAGCACTAAAGTGATTGGAGGCATCTCCGAAGGCTTCACTGATTGCATAGCTAAAATCTCCCCACGCGCATGCGAGAAGTAGCATCAGTAGCAATAGAAGTTGTAGTATCAGGTTCCCAAACCTAAAGAAGAAGAAGCACATGACCACGCCTCCAATCACATCTCCAGGATCATCAGGATCCTACTCTCCACACGATCTACTCTTCTAAGAAGCTCCAGGTGGTCGATTCCATCCTTAAGCAGCGTCTCTCCAACTCCAGCACTACTCCAGACCGAACATATCCAGGATTTACCTTCTTGCACTTGTGATGGCACCACCTCCAATCGGAGTAACCCAGCAGCGCACTTTTAATGCAATCTCTCTAGGCTCCAGGCGATGATAGGGCTATTGCTTCCAATCACCATCTTCACCCCAACAACCTCACGATGGTGGTGGTGATATGTCGTGATGGGTTCTTTTATAAGAACCCTATGGAAGAGGAAAAAATCGAGGGGTTCAACTCTTTTATTGGGCTTTGGATCTATCCATGATGGCTCTTATTTATCTAAAGAAGTCTAATAGGACATGCTTTTGTTCTATTTTGTAAAAAAAGAGGGCTGAAATCATTATTCAGGGGTCACTAGCTATTTAAATTTCACTACTATTTTTATTTAGGCCCAATGGACTATTACAGTAAACAGAAGCTATTGTAGAGCCAGGGCCCAGCCTATTTCTTCTATAATGTAGATCCAAGAGACAAACAAAAATTTTCCAAAAAAAGATGATGAAAAAAGAGCAGGATGGAGGCCCTAAAAGAAAATGAGGCCGAGTTTATGGGTATGATTTGAGTCGTGGTGATTTCAAAAAAAGGAGAATTTTTTAGTAAAAAAAGGCCACCATACAAAAAGAAGATGTGCGAAAAAGAGGGGAAAAAGATTGAAAAAAAAGATGGCTTATTGTTTTTTTAATTTTTCTCATCTTCGGTTCTTCTCCCAACTTGGTCGATGCCATATATTCCGACCAGTATGGAAGAAAAGGAGAGTATTATGTAGAGTTCTATAGGATATATTCAGACTCTCCAGTGCAGATTCAGATGCCATGGTTTGCGACTCTACCAATTTGATGCGCACACGTGTACGATCATTATTTGAGAGGTCCCCCATCTTTGATTTGGACTCAGAGTTTTCATGTTATCCATGGACACTCCAGAGTAAGATCCCATTCTCTGAGCCATTGTGGGCATATGGCTTTCATGTGGATTCATAGTCACTCCATAGTAGAGATCCAATTCTCCGAGCCAGTATGAGAGAGACCTAGTTCTCTAATGAGGAGACATTCAGACTCCATTTTTAATGTTCGTGAACTCTAGTATGAGATCCTTCTGAGGTTCCTATGAGAGAGAACCCACTTCGAGGTCCCTATGAGAGAGACCCATCTTCAGAGATCTACCTATGGATAATTAGCAATGTTATTTGTTTGGCCCTTCAAAGATGGAGCAGTTGTCTACATGGTGCATAGTCCTATGCAGGTGGCGGGCCAGAGTACTCCGATGAGGAGACTCATTCATGTTTCAGTGACTCTGGCAGATGCAACATAGCTCATGTTCTCCGACGAGGAGACCCAGTTCAGTTCACACTTCAGCCCTTTCGTTCATCCTCACCGACATGGCATGAGAAACAACGTCCTCGGCATGCAGCCAACAGAGTTTGCGTTGAGTTGATATTGTTCATAGTGTCTTGTAATGTGAGTGAACGATTTCTTTTCATTTGTCCAAGCTGAGGATTGCATGCTCTACCTTGAGGGGTATTGGTAGAGTATGCAACATCTCATAGATGGGTAATTGGATCCCACCAGGGTCAAATTACCCCATCCACAGGTTTAGTCGTGCATCTATTGTTAATGGGACTTTGGTTTTTCTGTGGAGCTATATAAGAAGCCCCACAACCATTGTATCCATTGAAAATGAGTAGAAGAATCAATCCTTAGTAGCGTTCTCTTATGGTTTCATCCTGCTCCTTACGAAACAGTGTTCCATGTAAATCACGATGTTCTTCGATGTTCTTTATTCTTTATCTCTAATACGCATATACATTATCGTTTTCTACATAAAGTTTTTGGGCGCAAGTGCTTTGTTTGAGACACTTAAAGTATTAAAGATAAGTTTAAACCGGAAAGTTTTGAAGTTGTTTTTATTAGTTAATAAAATCTCTCTAAACTTTTCGTATTTTTGACAAGATAACATTTAATGGTGGAAGAGGCTTTTCATGTCTTGCTTGATGAATTATTGAAATTGAATAATCCTACGATTAATAATATGTATAGTGATGACGAACAACCATTTACATATGTTTCTTGCATAAAAATCCAAAAATATTTAAAATATATTCAAATATTTTTGTAGAAATTTGTGTGACTAGAGGTATGCAGACTTGCCCCAGTTTTCAATCACACTTAATGATTACTACTTTTTATTTCTCAGTTTGAACCAAAGTTACGAAAGAGGCGTACAATGATGAATCTTGTATCATAGCAATTCAAAAGGAACTAAGTCCCGGTTTGAACAAGATGATGTTTTAGATTTGGTTCACGAATCGAAAGATCATTCCATCATTGGAACTAGATGAGTCTTTTGCAATAAGCTTGAAGAGTTCGCAATATTAGTCGTAATAAAGTCAGAGTAGTTTCCCAAGAGTATAACCAAGAAGCTATTGACTTTTACGAACATGTTGCTAAATTTGAATCAATTTGATTATTTTTCGCTTATTCACTTTGTGATTTCAAGATTTTTTGGACAAATAGTAAAATGCTTTTCTTAACGATTTTATCAAAAAGAAAGTCTTTGTAAAACAATTTCCCGATTTTTCCTCTCCGATTTTTCCAAACCATGTATTTTATTAGAAAAATGCTATCTATAGTCTGAAACAGGCATATCATGTCAAGTATGACCGATTGCAAAGCTTTCTTTTGGCTTCTAGTTTAAAGGTTGGATTACCAAATCCAACACTCTTCTTTAAAAGAAAAAAAGATATACTATTGTACGAATTTATGTTGATGATATTATTTTTCGTAATGAAACTCTTTTTGAAGAATTTTCCAAGCAAAATGCACGATGGATTTTTTTAATGAGTACGATGGAAGAAATTGAATTTCCTTCGTAGTTAAACCTTGCAAGCCCTTACCAAGGGAACGAGATTTTAGCTCAGAAACATGCTTATTTCCTGAGTAGTTGGTTTTCCTTCGTAAAGTTTAATATAATGATCCAAATGTAAAGGTTAATGATTTCCTTGAAACTAATAGACTGGACATATTTTATAAAGGGACACCCATAACCTTGAGTAATTTCGTAATTACAATCATAACCCCATGTAATCGTGAATTACATGAGAAATCCTGGATATTCACTCCGTCTCACATCGATAACCCTCCGTTAGTTTTCCCGTTAACCCAACCATATCATTGAGTTAATCTAACCCATGGTCTATCCAATGACTATTAAAAAAATTTCAAAAATAAAAAATAAAAAATCCCTAACCCCCTCCCATCGCCTCCGCCCTCCTCCTCCAGGTTGCCGCCCTCCGCCCTCCTTCTCCAGGTTGCTGCTCTCCGCCTCCTCCCCGACACCCTCCCACTCCCTTCTGCTCCTCTGTCGTCGCCCTCCTCCAAGTTGTTGCCTTCCTGCTGCCCTCTGCCTCCTCCCCGACAACCTCCCATCGCTGACCGCCTCCCCCTCCCCTTCTTCCTCCTCCAGCTCGCCCCTGTCCTCTTCTTCCTCCTCTATTTCGCCCCGCCCGCAAATCCAGAGGCTTCAGTTGGGATCGAGGGTGTCGTCCCTAATGGGGCTCCTCTCCCTCCCACCTCCCCCTCCTTGTGCCCCCCCTCATCGCCATCGCCCTCCCCCACGCCCCCATCACCTGCTTCCCTGTCGTCGTTGTCGCCCTCGGCTTCTCCGATCTTGTCTTCCTTGACGTCAACCTCGAGTTCCCCGACGTCCCATTTCACCACTTCGTCCACGCCGAGCAATCCCTCGTCACCCACGCCGCCCTCCACGTCGAGCCACACCTCCTCTTCCTTGTTGTCTCCCACTTCCCATGCGACCACTACCTCCAGTTCCTCTAGGAGCTCTGCCGCCCCGACGAACCCCACAAGCTCAAGATTCTCGTCACCTCCGACCCCAACCCCTCCTTATGCCCCCTCTCCTCCCTCCTCCCCTTCCCCTTCAACCCCTGCGATCCCCTCCCTGATCACGTCCCTCTCCGCCTCGACCTCTCCCGCCACCACCCGCTCCTCCTCCTAGACCATCCCGATCCCATCGATCGGGAACTTACCGACGTTGCACTGGAGGTCGCAAAATGCTATCACACGTCGTACAGCGATGCCCCCAATCTCAACCTCGACTTTGACTCCAGCTCCGAGTCCAACTTCCTCTTCCAGTTCATGATGGTGGGAGGCGTTGGAGGAACGAGAGGGAGAGGTGGGGAGGTGGTTGGCAGTTGGGAGTGGTGGGGGTGCTGGAGGAGGAGGTGGTCGGCGAGGGAGTGGGTTGGGGTGGAGGAGGAAGGTGTCATTTGTAAATAATGGAAAATTCAAGGTAGAAAATGTACATTATTTTACAGATTCTATCATAACTAACGAAAATTTTGATGGAAGTTAACATGAAGTTATGGATGTAAGAGTTAAGCACTATTGAGGGTCCTGTATGCAATTCATGATGCAGGGTTATGATTGTAATTACAAAGTACTCAAGGTTATGGATGTAAATATCCCTTTTATAAAATTTCAAATTTAGAAATCACATGGAGACTTTAGAGCAATATTAAGCAACTTTCACATAATTTACACGATTGTTTATTTATTGTTGCCAAAGTAATCTTGCATTATTGCGAACACCTAAAAAATATTTATCTCCATGTATGCTCCTTGGGCCATGTTCGGTGGGGGGTTTAACACCCCATGGGGGTGTTTACCCCCAAAACCCACTATTTCTCTCACTTATGGGGTCCACTCCCTCTCTTTTTTAGGCATTAAATAAATCATTTCTCTTTCATCAATCCCATCAAAAAATAATATATTATACCATCATATCATCTAAAAATTATAAACTACTCAACTTCTATTCACTTTTCCAAACTTCAATACAATTGCATCACCAAACTTCAATACAATTACGTCACAACAAAACCACTCAACCACTAACCCTTTATCCAAACAAAACACCAAAACACAAAACCGATTTATCCTCCCCTAGTTTAACACAAGCTAACCCGGCAACCAAACGCACCCTTAAAAGACTCTAGATCACGAGAAAGAGTCATGTTCGTCAATGGCCTCCATAGACAAGCTTCTAATCAGGATCAAGGGGTTGCCTTCTCGAGTTCATCCAAACGTTAACTCGATTTGATGGCTCGACAAAAAAACCTTTCTTAAGGAAAAAACAAATATTTATTTCTTGAGAAATAAGCATGCATTAAAAGTAATTGCTTCTAAATTAGGTTACCAGGGTTTTATGAGTTATCAGATAGTACATGATCAAAGTACATAAGACACTACTCAAATTGGCATGCTTCAGCAGCAATTCATGAGAAAGCAGTAATTATGGAGATTTATAATTGAAAGAAAAATAAATAAATCTTATTAACTTGTAAGACCTGAATAAAGGCAATATGGAAATGATGTGCAGCGGATCAAGGGTATAGGCCACACCAGTTACATGTGAATCTATTTCATCCAACCTACCCTGCATTTTTACAAGAGGCTATTTCCACAACTTGATCTCCTGACCTCTTGCCTCTTTTTAATAGAACAGCATTGCGCTACCTAAAATGCAAATTATAGGGATTATCCACAATCCAACTCAATGATAAAATTAAGCAAGCTGAGCAATGTTACAGGTGAGCACACTTCAGCCGCCGGAAACAAAAATCCAATGGCGGCCATCAGCTGGTAAAATGCTGCTCCATGAGCTCCGATGTTCTCGAAGCAGAATTTGACACCGTAAATCTCAATCTGTAGCCAATCTGTCACACAATGCCTTGTAGGCTGCTGTACAGTGCTTGAACTTTTCCTCGGCAGTCTCCTGCAGATAAATCAAAGAGCGATATGTAAATCAAGTGGGGGAATTGTGAGTTGAAGGACACATACAATAACCATGGAAGCAAATAATCTAAATCTCACATGTATGTAAAATCAGCTACCCTTGTTTTAAAATTTATTCTGCTTTACCAATTAATTAACTTGAAAATTTTTATCTTTTTTTTGGCATGTTAGACATAGAACTCGTTTTTTTTTCAGGAACAGGCAGAAGAGCTACAAAAATCAACTTTATGTTGACATAGAGCATTGAAGACACATGAGCACAACAATTCTGCATATAGTGGAAGACCAAGCCAGTGACCAAGATACTCTAAAATCTCAAACATACAGTTTAACCTTCCAGACAGATCAAGCTGTGGATGAAGAAACCTGCTATTATAGATAAGCCCTACAGAGAAACAGCCAACCACCATATCCGCTAGTATATCGATGGAAGAATATGCATAAAAAGCAGTCCAAAGCTCCATCGAAATCAACTAGCAGCATTGAGACATGAAATTCTCCTCGTAAGCTCAACTATTTCACCTTTGGTAAGATAAAAGAGAGAATTGACAAGGGAGCCCACAACTTTACCAGCCCTTCGTATGGTCACAATTCAAGAACAGTTTTATTAAGGTGTGGTTCATGAATAACCATAATTAGGATATTTCCCACTTTAAGATCCTTGGGCTAGTCAGCCTGTTAAAATACCTTTGAAGACCCTTGATGACGATCTGGATGCCATTGCAGAGCACAAGTGTGATACCTGGAAATAGTACCATATCAAGAGAATCAAGGTCAAGTCATCGCTGCAAACATCCCTAAGTAGACGCAGATGAAGCAAGAATACAAGACTTACGCGCTTTTAATATCTTTAAGGATCAATGGGCCAGAAGCGGAGAGCCCAAGGACCAGCCTCTCAGAAACCAAATCAAACATATTCAGCTTACTGTCTTCATCATCTGATTCATGTTTCCAATTCCATGAATGTCTCTGCTCATATCTCGTAGATCCACGGTGAGGTCCACTCCTGTGAAATGATTGGTAGAATCCTCGATCATCCTCAGAAGTAAAACTGAACGTGGCTTCACGTTCATCATCATCAGTATCGCTCCAAACAAATCGAACAGGTCCTTTCTCTATATTTAAAGGATATAAACTTTGGGTAAGCTTTTTTAACCTTGCTCTAGAGTTTATAAGAACTGATATTATTAATCAATGTTGAGAAAAGAGATGCCCCGTCCTGATTTCAGCATTTGAAAGGATAAAAAGTAAACTTAACATACACTTCTCTAAATGACATCGATCCCTCCCATCGAGCACACAGGCCCAGAAATGTTTTTCTAAATAACATATGTTATTTCGGGGCTACAATCTCAATCTTATAAAAAAACGATCAATCTTTTTCCCAGGGTACATTATAATTCTCAACTGTCAGCTCACATTCAATGTCTTCTAGACATATTTGAAACTAAGGATTTAACGGTCATACAGTTCAAGTGGGCACTACGTAATCTGCAGGGAGAATGATATTTTATCAAGAATTCATCCTATATACCTTTGTTACAATAAACCATAGAGTTCATGGCATGCTAATGAAAAAGAAGCCTAATGTTTATCAGGCCCTGAGATTTTGGATATCCTAATGGCTAGTGTTTTCCTGGAATTTATTTTCAACATCCTTCTTATAGCAGATCCTTCGGTACTAGATCCTGGGTGTTGTCAAACATAACAGTGCATCAAAATGTAGATTACAGAGTTAAAGTATAAACAAAAAAGCATGACCTCAAATTTCAATGAAATTCCATCGAATTTCTCCGAACTTTCCATTTTTCTATGTCACCGAAATCAAAACACTATCTTATTTCTTTTTCCAAGATTTCAACGAAATTTCAGCGAAATTGCATGTCGTTTCAGTAAAACAACAAAAGTAAGAGAATCTACCCTTCGCTTTCATCGAAATAATGCATTTTCACTTATTTATTCGCCGATGTGTTGAGTTGTTGGAGTGTTTTACATTGTAAGAAGAAGTTTCTTTAGTTAGTTTCTAAATTTTAGATCTAAATCCAAACCAAATCAATTAGACACAAGATTTAAGAGTTAAATTAAAGTTTTACCTGAAGAGATTTATATTTTTTTGTTTTTCTTTATTTTGATATATATGTTTTGATTAGTAGTCATTACATGTGTCACCTCATTCTTATTGAAGAGGTGATAATCATAGCTTTTGCTTCTAGTCTAACATATAGTTAGCACTCTTGACAACGCAATGCTCTACATATCAGCATGTGTGATGATTATGACGATAATAGTACTTCAAAACTTGTATTTACAATTCTATTTTACAAATAAGTATGCATTTATATTTTATTTATTGACTTAAGAATATTAAAACCTTAGTTTTTGAATAAAGTCAAGTTTAGGGTCATTATCCAAGATATTCGATGATTTCACTGAAATTCTTGAAATTTCACTTTGCGAACATGGCGAAATAATATCTAAATCTGAAATTTAAGACCTTTCTTTCTTGCGGCTACTCTCTCCTACAAGGAGTACGTGCGGTTGTGCAAGTGCTAGGTTGTTAGCAACCTTCCAAGTTTGTAACTGTAAGTATTTACCTACTATCAAGGTTGGATATAGATTGTGCTTGTGAGTGCTACAAATTTTCTTGGTGTTAATTGATTTGTTTGAGTCTTGTATAACATATTTTATGATCACAAGCTATACAATACATCTATTAGACATACATGTTAGAAAGATTTGTGTTTGTGTGTATGTTTCTTATTTTATTTCTAAAATTAAATATTTTTATATGTTGAAAATATTTTGTTAGATGCATGTTCTAAACTATCATTTTGATTTTCAATTCCTTACATAAGATATGGTTTTGACAATCCTCTTTGTTGACCTATGTTTTTCTCTATTATCATTGCACTTGTCACCATTCTCTTCATGTTCAAGAGGCGAAACTAATAGCGTCTAATTTCGGTCTCTAGTTCTGGTTATGAGCAACATTTTTTTTTACTGTTTGAGCGATTCGATTATGTAACATATCATGTTAATATCTTACTATTAGCAAAAAGACTGGGTATTCCTATCTCATTTATTGAGTTAAAAAATATTAGAAATCTTACTTTTAGAAAAAAAAAAGAGTTTTCAGGTATTTTTCCTAATTTTCGGCCATTCCACCAAATTCGTCATTCCAGAAGCTTACCGAAACGAAACCAAAA
Organism: Ottelia alismoides; assembly: GCA_037367405.1. Classification (NCBI taxonomy): domain Eukaryota; kingdom Viridiplantae; phylum Streptophyta; class Magnoliopsida; order Alismatales; family Hydrocharitaceae; genus Ottelia; species Ottelia alismoides. The sequence continues at coordinate 965,508 of JAZKJV010006494.1, forward strand.
TCTGCCATTTAAGGCCGTGCAGAAAAGTTTACTTGAGATTTGCTTACTTTTATTCACGTGACTTTGCCATTGTGACTCCTGACTGCAAAATTGATTCTTTTTTCTTCCCCCGGAAAAATATTGCTTTTCAAACCACGATGTGTAACGAGATGAATTGCTTTGAGGATTGTCCTGTCTGGAATTTCGGAAACCCTAAAAGGTAATGCACTGAAATATTAATAGATAAAGCACAATAATAAGCAAAGACACATTTGTAAATAGTACTAGTTAACAAATGGAGCTTCCGGGTGACAAACCCTTATTTCTTTAAAAAAAACACAAGAATAAGCAAATAAAGAGCGTAAATAGTTGCATTTGAACTCTAAATTAGTCTCTTAAAGTCAAGATTGCAAAAGCCTCTCTCAAAAAAGATTGCAAAAGCCAGCAATCATTATTCAGTCCATGGGGTCCCTGACTAGGGATTGATATGTAGCGGAGCGACTAATCAAGCTTAGTCGTTTGTAGAGAAAGGAAGAGCACAAGAGCGGGATCAGAGCTATTACCCAAGGCTTCCAGGTGAGGGGCAGAGAGGGAAGGACATAGGTGAGGGTGAAAATCAAGCTAGTCAAATATGGTAGGGTAAACAAGCTCTGGACTATAGTGGGCTAGAAAAAATCCGTGCTTGACTCGGGCTTACTTCTCTAGTTCTCCGAAACGCATCTCAAATCACTAAATCAGGTTCCCTTAGATTTGATATACATTATTTTAAATTTTTAATACATACATTCTTATATATTTATGTTGAGATGGTTCATTAAACAACAACAAAGTCTTGTCCCATATTAAGTAGGGTCAGGTACATGTATTCTTTGCCTCCATTCAGATCTATTTAGGGTCAATCTTAGGAATAGATTCAAATAACTAAGATACTTTCGAATAGTCTCCTTCCAACACTTCTTAGTTCCTCCTCGCTCTCTCCTCAACATCTCGAATCTCACATCTTCTAACCGGTGCATCACCCTATCCCCTTTGTAAAATAGTCAAAGCACCTTAAGCGGTTCTCTCTCATCACATCCTCTATTGGAGCTACTCCAATTTTCCTTTTGATCACATTGTTATGAATGTGATCTTTTTCGTGTATGACCCATACATCCATTGTAGCATTTTCATTTTTGCTATTGTCATTCTCTGCACATGTCTATGGTTCACAGGCCAACATTCAAACCTATAGAGTATAGCAGGTCTCATGGCTGCTTTGTAATACCAAGGCCTCAAATTTTGATTTTGATCACTATTTCGGTGACCGACCGAAATGAAATTTCAGCCGAATGTCAGTCATTTCTGTTAGTTTTTGAACTGGGCCCCCAAAATCTCGATCGATATAGGCCATTTCGGTCGAATTTTGGTCACTTGCCGAAATTGAAATTCGGTCGAATTTCGACGAAATTTGATCACATGTGTAATACTTTCCTTTGATTTTCAAAAGGAATTCTATTATCACAAAGAACAATATAGGATCCTCTCCACATTAACCAACCCGCATTTATTCTGAGTAACATCTCCATCAATTTCCCCATCATGTTGCAAAATAGATCCCAAGAATATAAAAAAAAATTCTTCTGAATGTTATATTCTTCAATCTTCACTTTGATTCATTGACCATTGCCTCCATCAAATGTGCACTCCATATATTCAGTCTTAACCCTACTTATACAAAATTCTTTAGTCTCTATGACATGTCTCCAAGCCTTAAGCTTAGTTCCTCCATCTCTAGACTCATCAAACAACACAATATCATCAACAAACAACATACACCAAGGTACCTCATCCTGAATGCGACTAGTCAGCACATTCATAATAAAAAAAAGGAATGGACTTAAAGCTGAACCTTGATGTAAACCAATGCTGATGTCAAAATACTCGCTCTTTCTAGACTAAATCCTTGCACAAAATGAAGCCCCATCATACATATCCTTTACAAGGTTGATGTTGATGTTATGGACATGTACTTGTCTTTTCTCCAAAACTCTCCACAAGATCTCTCGTGGAACAGAATCATAAGCCTTCTCCAAATCAATAAAAATCATATGAAGTTTCTTTTTTTGAAAGAAAAAAGAGCCTCCACCGTATAGGTGTATGCCCAAAAACTTCACCATTTATCACCTTGAAAGCATGATTACAAGCAGGCTTTAGGCGACGACAGGAAATAAAGACAAATTATATCATCCAATCCTCAACGAGTGCTTTAGCATGCGTCATTACATTCTCACCGTACATTCTATCCATACGGAACACCACTCCATTCTGGTGATCTAAATTGCCTAGAGGACCGCCAAGCACCCATATTGTTCCCTTTCTGTGCTCCGTCAATTCTCCCCAATGGAATCCTCGAAGCCAGCCATGTTGACATAACGCACCGCATGAATCCTCAAGAGGGACCAAGTCTCCGCAGATCTCCTGCACCTGAAGAATAAGTGACACATATCCTCCACCTCCATAAGACACCGCGAGCATGAGGAGTTGGTGTTTGCAAAGAAACACGCAGCCCGGTCCCCAGTCAAGAGCTGGCCTCTTCTACACAGCCAAAAAAATATCTTTACTCGTAAAGGTACACGCCAGGTCCAGAGCCTTTTGCATTCCGCATCTGCGCCACCTGGAACATAAGTATGTGGCCCTTTGAGGACCTTTAAGCTTTCTCAATCGAGAAAATCTCATCCTACCAACACCAGTGGTCTCTACCCTCGGAGGGCCCTGCCACGTTCTCCAGAGTCCCCAACAACCACCCTAGCTCCTTTGATGCGAGAGATCAGAGCGGAAAGATGGGAAGAAGTTGTGAACCATCTCACACCTCAGCCACATGCACACTCGGATTTATAGCAAGGGCCGTCAGCCTCAGAAAACGATCGCCCAAAGCACCACCTTCTAACTAATCATCAAATCAACAGCGGAAACGCGATCCGTCCCCTGCAACCGACCTCAAAGATAGACGAATCTCATGTGCCAGACCACATATTACTCTCCAGAAGAAGGATGGATCAAGAACCAAATTATTAGGGTTGGGAGAGATGACCCCTACCATGTAGATCCGCCGGAGAAGGGTTTAAACCGAACTCCCACAATCACCCCAAATCTGGGCGAGCCATTTGCACAGAAGAGCATTGTTGTCTCTTCTAGACTTCGGACACCAAGTCCCACATCCTCCTTGGCACAAGCAACCGTCCTCCAATCAACAATGGCCACATTACCAGTCTTCCCCAAGGAAGTACAGAAGAATCTTCTCATTAGGCCTTCAAGCCTCTTCCTCAACCCCGTCAGCAACAGCTTCGACGACATAAAGAAAATCGAAATTGAAGAAAGAATCGATTTCAGCAATACCAACCTTCCACCTCTGGATAGACATGCAGCTTTCCATCCCGCTAGTCTCTGCTCTGCCTTCTCAATCACAGGGCCCTAGTCCTCCAATCTCGTCTTACCAACCACCAAAGGAATGCCAAGGTACCTAATAGGCAAATGACCATGCAGTGAGCGTAGCTAGACCCAGCAAGTTGCAACGTCCACCTCCGACATTCCGAAGGTAACGAACTCTGATTTCTCCATGTTAATCCTCAATCTTGACACCATCCCGAACAAATCAAGGACCACAGAAGCACCCTGACAACTTGATGTATCTCCCTCCACAAAAAGGATCGTATCATCAGCGTACTAGAGGACGGAGCTGGAAGTCTCCTCCTTCAAATAGCCATGGAAGAAACCCCTTATTACAACTCGATCCACCATGATCGACAGGGCGTCCGCCGCGACAACGAAGAGCAGCGGTGCAAGCAGGCACCCCTGTCGAACCTCGCGTTGTAGTTGAAAGAAGTCACCACTCGATTGCCTTCACCGACACCGCACAATATGAAGTAGTGATGCACATCTTCATCCAAGTGATCCATCTATTGGGAAAGTCGCGCCTGCGCATGGATGCCCAAACGAAGCGACATTCCACACAATCATAGGCCTTAGAGAAGTCCACCTTCCAAAGGACTCCTTTAGTCTTGCACCTGCGCCAGTCGGCTACAATCTCTGAGGCCAGCACCACGATGTCCATCAGCTGTCTACCCGGAAGAAAGGCACTCTACGACAGGGAAATATCTTGCTCAGAACAGTCTTCAGCCGATTAGCAAGCGACCTGGATGCACCATCCTTCTTCGGAAGAAGGAAAATGGAGCAGTTGAGCCTCTCAAAACCCATGTTCTCATCCAGAAACTCCGCCACCACCTCCATGAGCTCCTCCGAAATGAGCTCACAAAATTCACGGTAAAAGAAAATCGGGAAGCTATCCGGACCAAGGCACCCATCCGGATTGAGGGAAAAGAGCGCCTCATGGACCTCCTCTACACTTAGCAGGCTAGTCAAAGTGTTCGCTTCTTGCTCCGGGATCGGGGTCACCGTAAGGCCCAGCCACCTCAAGCCACAGTGAGGTGCCCATTTGCTCATAGACTTGAAGTACACCATGACAGCCCTCGTGATCTCTACCTCACCTTGCTCTTCCACCCCCTCGACTTCAATCGAGTAATGAGATCGGATCTCCTTCTCCCATTTGCCACCGCATGAAAGAACCAAGTATTTGTGTCACCTTCCTTCAATCATTTCATTCGTGACCTTTGTCTCCATTCAACCTCCCTCATCATGTCCTCAACCTCCAGAATCTTCTGCACCACACCTCGGTTGAGGATCTCGAAGCGTCATGCATGGGGTCTGACGCTTCGGGAAAATCACCAAAACGTGCCACCTGGCAAGCTGAAGGAGAAGCGTCATGCCCAAGCCCCGAAGCAACAGGACCGGGCAACAACGCCGCCCAGTCAGGCACCGCCGCCGGCGTAGGGACGACGATGGAGAGCTCCACCTTGAAGCACCACCGGCCAACCTTGAGGGAACCAAAGAATAACTTGCCTGGCACATCAGAGAGAAGACCCGTGCTGCACTCGAAAAGAACCCTGGTAACCTTCCAATCAGCCTCCGGCGCAAGACCATCATCCACGACCGCCAAGATCTCCCCCCATCGACGGAATGCCTTGCCGAGGCAGGGGACAGTCCTCGATAGGAAAGGAGCACCACGAATCTCCGCCACACACACCTCCGTGGCTGCAGAAGCACCATCCGCCACGTGTGTCACCCTCCAAACAATGTCATCGAAGGGCCAATTTCGCAGCAACCTATCCCGTTGCTCCGGGGATAATCCCCGTACACAGCATCGAGAAGAGTCCAAAAGAATGAAGTCCCCACGGAAAAGGGGACCCAGGAAGACACCAAGATGCGAACTTACACCATCCCAGTCCACGTTGCACCGACGAGCCACCCCTACAGCCTCTACGCGTCTGCTGACGTCAGGCACCCCCTTCCCAAACGCCGCCTTCCCATGCAACACTTCCCCATGCACGTTCTCACGTAACATGGCCTCCTCCAATGACGAAGCAGCCCCCGCCGACGCCAGCCCTCCCGCGGCAACACCAACACCCACCACTTCATCCGCGCCAGGAACAGCCACCTTAACACCCGCATCGAGAGAGAACCATCGCCCGACAAACAGGATCGAGGAGCTACCACTGTAGCAAAAGAGCGCACCTCCCGCCAGGTAACAGTACCGGAACGCGGCGATCGAGAGCCCGACACGCATCGCGCCGCCCCCGAAGAGGAGACCACCCCAGGCTGGGAAGGGCGGCGACCACGAAGGAGCCAACATGAAGCATAGCGGTGACCCGTCCTCCCGCATGCATAGCAACGAGGTGGAAGAGAACAGAGGGATGCCAGATGACCCCGCTCGCCACATCGGAAGCATCGCTTTCCAGGCTTCTTATGCGTAACTTGCACCCAATCTCCCGCCGCGGCCCGCTTCTCGTTCGTAGCTTCCCCACTCCTAGAGCCGACAGCACCCTCAACGAGCACCCCCTTCCCTTTCTCTGCATCCCCACCCGAGAGGGCATCGCCATGAAGGTCGAACGCCGCCCCTCGAGTCGCCTTCCCTCTCCACCAACGCTCCACGCCTTCGCACTCCATCGAGAATGTAATGACTTCTCCCCCTAATTGCATGAAATCTTTCACATGCGCAAACATCTCCTTGGGCAAAGAAAGATGATAGCCTTATTAATTCGGTCAGAACCAGCATTTCCCTCAAAGAGCTCTTCGAGAAGTACCATAATATTATCCATACAACATCCTAAAATTTATAGAAAATGAGAACATGGAACTCAGCAAGACTGGCGAACCCTCCACATTGAGGTCATGCACTCAATTCACACCTCATCCACCCCGAACGGCTAGATCAGATCATTAATCTGACGCGATATCAAGTTATAGGTTGTGGGACCCAGGTAACTCTACACAGTCTCATGCTCAAGGTACGTAAATGGTAAACAATAACATGTCCCACCTCCTCTCCTTCTACCCATCTCAATCTCCATTATAAAAGAGTGGACAAGATTGTGCACCTCCACCTACAATTCGACACACCAATGTTTAATAGTTATGAATTTATGTCAGCCAACTAATTAGACTAACTAGTCATTTAATCGGCTATTTTTTAGGCAAAAGTGGGGTTACAGCCGCTAGGTCTCGACAGGAGATCTAGTGATGCAAACAGGATTTGCGTTGACGAAAAAATATTTTTTTGTTGGTGAATTTTCGGTAGAAGAAATTGGAGAGATTGAGAAGAGAATGGAGGGGTTGAGAAGAAGAACACGCCTGTAGCGCGAGATTGAAGAAGGAGAACCGTGAAGACCACGTGGGAGGAGAGAAAATAGAGAGGGAGATAAATCTCAATTTTTCATTAATACTTGACTGTCTCTTACAATAGGCTACCAACCTCTTTATATAGTAGAGGTGGGATTACAAAAATAGAACAAATTAAATTTAAAATCCCACTCGATCCTAATTGATTTGAATTAAAATTCAAATCGACCTCTATCCTAATTTGACTCCAATTCAAATTCGAAAATCAAATTTAAACTAACTAATTAATTTCGAGATCACACACGATCCCCTTAAATAAAATGCGACAAATAAAACAAACGTAAATAAAATTGACAGATAGTTTTAAATAATTATTCGGCCCTATATGTCGGGTTCACGCTGCATCAACTCTCCTCCGCTTTAAAAATTCGTCTCCCGACGAATTGCTTGATGTAGATGCGTTGTTGGAGAATTCATCCTTGAGCTGCGGCTTCAACTCCTTCAATTAGGTCTTTTTCAATGTTACGTTTGTAGTTTTTCCTAATTGGAGGGCATTTCTGCAATTTTCGTACCCCCTCATTTGTTAATTTGCCCTTTGGATAAAAGCTGTTGCAAGGGGGTTTTCTTGTAAATTTCACCAATTAATCTCCAATCCCACATTGTTGACGCATATTGAGTTATTGTACCTCTTTGTTATTTTCTTTTCTTGTTATTCTCTTTATGTAATTTACCCATAGGCTACTCTCCTATATAAGAGAGCCTAGGGCTATGGAATAGAACACATCTCATTCTCTTTTCCCAACATGGTATCAGAGCGACGGTCCTAGACCGGAGTTCTCGAAACCCTAACCCTAACACCCCACCCGCCGGCCTTCTTCTCTCTCTCTCTCTCTCGATCGGCGTGCCATCAACGTCGCCGCCTCTACCGGACGCAGCCCCTGCGCAGCCCGTGCACAGCCATAGCGTGCCGCACGCGCAGCCCTACCGTACCGCACGCGCAGCCCTAGCGTGCCGCACGCGCAGCACCTGCGTGCACAGCCCCCCCCCTGCGCATCCTTGCGCGCTGTGCACTGTCCCTGCGTGCATCAACTGTGCGCTAGCACAGCCCCTGCGCGCCTCAGCCGTGCGTCGTCCTTGCGCGCTGTGCACTGTCCCCTTGTGCGGCCTGTGCGCAACTTCTTTGTGCCTATAGGTCTTAGCACAAACATCTTTATGGGGATAGTTGCTTGAAGTCTACACATGCAACTACCCCCATCTATGGTATTGTAGACAAAACATATCATTTGTCAGTCGTTCCAGTCTTTATTTTGCAATATGTCAGAGAGCAAGGCAGATATCTCATCTATTGGCGCATTCCGTGGTCCGGCGCCTATTGTCAAGATGGATGGTACCAACTATGAACTGTGGGCAATGCAGTTCATGAGCATGATGAAGTCTACGGATAAGAAGCATATTCTTACCGAATCAGAGCCTGCTGAGAAGACTGGAACCTATGCCTCCTGGGAGGCTGACGATGCGTATGCCAAAGTCTGGCTATCTGGCACATTGGCAATTGAGATTGCCAATGATATCCTCCATCAACCCACAGCGAAGGATATGTGGGACATTCTGGCGGCCACATACTCTCAGGCGAAGAATGAGACAAAGATCCTGCAACTCCAGCATGATATCTTCACCATCAAGCAGAATGGTCGTCCACTACATTCTCTCTATACATCACTGAGAGGGATGTTTGAGAGGCTATATAGCTTCATGCCCTTGACAGCTACGCCCGAGCAGCAGAAGACATACAGGAATGCTACTATGGTGGGTGTGTTTCTCGCTGCACTTGATCCAGAGTATGAGGCAGCACGTTCTCAGATTTTAGCGGACTCGACTATTCCTCCCATGGAGGAAGCTTTTCACAGATTGAGCAGGATCACAGTGCCTTCACCTGCTGCAAGTCAGAATTCCTCAGCTATGGCGGCCAACAGAGGCCGCGGGTTTCATCACCAAGGCCGTGGGCGTACTCCTCGTGGAAGGGGTGGCCGTACTAGGCCAACCTGCACATATTGTCACCGAGTTGGGCACAATGAAGACACATGCTATTCAAAGCATGGATTCCCTGCATCTGCACGAGCCGCTGAGCAGATAGATCCCCCATCTGCTGCTACCCTAGATCAACGATTTGATGATCTAGTTGCCCGCCTCAGGGGCATCATACCACCATCTGGCCCAGCAACGACTACAGAGAGTCATACTGATACTGCTGCCTCTGCCTCTGCTTCTGCATCTACTAGTACTTCAGGTAGTACACTTGCACTCCACAGTAGTAGATCTCATATACTGCCATGGATCATGGACTCGGGCGCCACACATCATTTATGTGGCGACCAGAGTCTACTTACAGGTTACACCCAGATTCCTCCAGGACGGACAATAGTAATTGCTAATGGCACGCATTCCCCTATCACTGATCAGGGGGAGATTAGATTGACACCCTCTATGCAGCTGAAGAATGTCCTACATGCACCACATTTTTCTATGAATCTGTTGTCAATTAGTCAGATTACGAAGGATCTCCACTGACGAGCTATTTTTGATCCATCTTCTTTGATTTTTCAGGACATCCGTACGGGCAACGTGATTGGTCATGGCTATGAGCAAGGAGGCCTTTACCGTCTGAACCAGACCCCATTTGCCGGAACCACATCCTCTCCCGCTGAACAAGTATCTCCTCTCCTGTGGCATCTGCGTTATGGTCATTTACCGCTCCAGAAGTTGCGTTTAGTCCTACCCTATAGTCTTTCTCACACACCTATCCAGTGTGAGGCGTGTCAGTTGGGAAAACATCACAGGTCGTCTTTTCCCAGCAGTCAAGGTCGGAGTAGTAACTCCAAGTTTGAGTTGTTTCATGTCGATGTCTGGGGTCCGAGTCGTGTTCCCGATCATCAGGGGCACAGGTTTTATATTGTATTTGTGGATGACTACTCTAGAGCATCATGGGTATTTCTAATGAAAAATAAGTCTGAAGCAGGAAATATTATTATTCACTTTCTAAATGAAATTCAGATTGTTTTTTCCACATCTGTCAAAATTATGAGAAGTGACAATGCCTTGGAGTTGTGCACCAACAATCTAGCCAACTACTACTCCTCGAAAGGAATCATACACCAAACCTCTTGTGCTCATACGTCTCAGCAAAATGGGGTTGCAGAAAGAAAACACCGTCACCTACTCGATGTCACAAGGTCACTTCTTATTCAGAGTCATGTTCCGTACTCATACTGGGGTGATGCAGTGCTTACTGCATGCTATCTTATCAATCGTATGCCTTCGTCCGTCTTGAATGAACAGGTTCCTTTTTCACTTATTTATCCTGACAAGGATCTGTTCATTCTTACCCCTCGTGTGTTTGGGTCAGTCGCTTTTGTCCATCAGTTGTCGCCTGGTTCTGACAAGCTCTCTCCTAGGGCTGTCAAGTGCGTCTTTGTGGGGTACTCCAGAACTCAAAAGGGGTACAAGTGTTTTGACCCTGTGCGTCGGCGGTATATGATCAGTGCAGATGTTACATTTTTTGAATCCATTATGTATTTTTCAGAAACAGGGAACATGCAGCCACCACCTATATCTCCTGATACCGTATTCATGACACCACCAACCTCACCACCGTCACCACCATCACCACCACCACCGCCACCACCACCATCGCCACCACCACCGCCATCAACAGTATCCCCGTTACCATTCCATTACACCCGCAGGCCGAATCCAGCTCATGGTCCTGACCAGTCAACTAGCTCGCCTATGGTATGTAATGAAAATATTAATGTTGATGGATCTGACGACATTTCTGAGCAGGGTGCATTACAGGAGCATGTTGATAGCACAGAGGATTTGGATGTTCCAATCGCTCTACGCAAGCCGAAGAGAAGCTGTGCCAAATATCCAGTCTCAGCAGCTATGTCTTTTGAGAGGCTATCTGGACACTTCAAGACATTTGCATTGGCACTTTCAGCTACAGACATTCCACGGAATCACCATGAGGCTTTGCAGGATTCTAGATGGCGGCTAGCAATGGAGGAAGAGATGGCGGCACTTCAGTCTAGAGGAACATGGAGTTTGGTTACTATACCTCCAGATGTCAACCCGGTGAGTTGCAAATGGGTGTTTACAGTTAAACACAATGCAGATGGCTCCATTGACAGGTACAAGGCACGCCTAGTTGCACGGGGATTCACACAGACATATGGGGTAGATTACCTTGACACGTTCTCTCCTGTGGCGCGTCATTCTACTCTGCGGATCCTGCTATCGGTTGCAGTCACTCGAGAATGGCCACTCTATCAACTAGATGTGAAGAATGCATTTCTGTATGGAGACTTGCAGGAGGAAGTCTATATGCAACAGCCACCAGGTTTTGCTGTTGAGGGGGAGTGTTCCAAGGTTTGCAGATTACATAAGGCCATCTATGGCCTTAAGCAGAGTCCCAGAGCATGGTTCCAGAAGCTGTCAGACCTCTTTGAGAAACAAGGATATAAACGCTCCAATGCTGATCATTCCTTGTTTGTACAGAAGACGGTGAGAGGAATTATTGTAATCATGGTTTATGTTGACGATATCTTGATTACAGGTGATGATGACCAGGGCATTAAGCAGGCAAAGGAAAGGCTGGGGACCGAGTTTGTCACCAAGGACCTGGGAGTCCTTAGATATTTTCTGGGGCTGGAATTTGCAAGAAATCCGTATGGATTAGTCATGTCACAGAGGAAGTATGTTACAGATCTACTGAGTGAGACAGGTATGCTAGGGTGTCGACCTGCTACGACACCAATGGACCCTAGCATGAAGCTGTATGATGATGACACAGAGGAGGTGGACAGGAGAAGATATAGAGAACTGGTAGGCAAACTGTTATATGTTACGATCACTAGGCCAGATATATTATTTGCAGTGAGCCGTGTGAGCCAGTTCATGGAGCAGCCACGCCAAGTGCATATGGATGCAATACATATGATACTTAGATATCTCAAATCTTCTCAAGGTAAAGGTCTGCTATTCAAGAAAGGAAAGGGGATTTCTATCTCAGCATGCGCAGATGCAGACTATGCAGGATGTCCTAAGGACAGGAAGTCCACCTCAGGGTATGCTGTCTATGTTGGAGATGCCCTAGTCTCATGGAGGAGCAAGAAACAAACCGTGGTAGCTAGATCTAGTGCTGAATCCGAATATAGGGCAATGGCCCAGGTTACTACAGAGATGATGTGGGTGAAAGCGGTGCTGACAGATTTATGCTTAGATGTACCACTTCCTATGAACTTGGAGTGTGATAATCAGGCTGCTTTATTTATTGCAAACAACCCTGCATTCCATGAACGGACCAAGCATATTGAGGTGGATTGTCACTTCATACGAGACATGATTCAGAAAGGATTCATTGCCACATCTCATGTTACTTCAGAGAACCAGACTGCAGATATATTCACCAAGGCATTGTTACGAGGTCCATTTCAGAAGTGTGCTTCCAAGCTGAGCATGATTGACATCTATGCTCCATCTTGAGGGGGAGTGTTGACGCATATTGAGTTATTGTACCTCTTTGTTATTTTCTTTTCTTGTTATTCTCTTTATGTAATTTACCCATAGGCTACTCTCCTATATAAGAGAACCTAGGGCTATGGAATAGAACACATCTCATTCTCTTTTCCCAACACACATGTTGTGGGATTCAAATCCCGTAGTGCTCGGGCCCCCGATTAGGGCTCGCCCGTTCTTCGTGCGCGTACGACGCGGGATGGGGAGGCGAGGCGGGCATGGCAGCGATGAGGGGAGACGGCGCGCGGAGGCCTGCACGTGGGGAAGGTGCGGGTTTGTGCGGGGCGCAGCCGAGGCGATCGCGGGTAGGGAGGGGAAGTGGGGGCGAGCGGGGAGACGCTGGGGCAGGCGGCGAGTGTGGGGAAGGTTGGGGGAGCACGGGGTGCGCTGGGAAGGATGTGCGAGGGCGGTGATGGGAGAGGGCGTGGGGGTGGCGATGGGGCGGCGGCGATGCGGGTGGGTGAGCGGTTGCGATGTGGGTGGGCGATGATAGGAGAGGGTGCGAGGGTGGCGATGGGGTGGCGGCGATGCGGATGGGCGCGAGGGTGGCGATGGGTGCTGTGGGGTTGGGGGAGAACAGGGGAAGGGGTTGGCGATAGGGGTGGCGATGGTACCGGGGGAGGAGGGGGCGTGGCTCGCGCGCGTGGAGGAGGGACGGCGCGCGGAGGGGTTACGGTGGGTTTAGCGGGGGCAGGGGCTGGGGGTGTTGCCGGGGTCGATGGGGGTGAGGGTGGGATCGCGGAGGGGTCCGACGAGGCTAGGGGGGCGCCGGAGGGGCTGGGACTGTAGTGGGGTTTTGCGGGAAGGCTGCGGACGGGTCGAAGATCAATTTTAGAGGGTTTTCCAAGTCTGAGATTACCTGGACAGCGCTCGGGTCGCCTTCTTTTTCGTCCGAAATGGCCTGGACTGCGAGTTGTTGACGTCGAGTTTCTCTTCCAGGATGATCTGGACAGCAACCGAATCATCATTTTCTATGTTGAAATCAGGTTGAACAGCAGGTGCATCATTCTGATTTTTGTCGTTGACGAACAAATCTTCACCGATTTGCGCATCTAACCATGCCTGAACCTTGATGCTTGACATAAGGCGCTTCTTGAACCTTTGTTGACGTGCACGTGAACGCGAGTCAGGGGATAGACGACTCAGATCGAGTTGCAATTGCCAATATGCGACAGGATCGTTGAATCGTGAGAGCGATTCGGTTTCCATGCTCTGATACCAAATGATGCAGTCGAAAAAATTCAATGGTGGAAAAATATAATTTTTGGTAGAAGAAATTTAGAGAAGGGAGGAAGAAGGAGAAGAAGCACGCCTGTTGCGCGAGATTCGAAGATAGAATCGTGAAGACCACGTTGAGAGAGAAAGAGAGAGACGGAGATAGAGATAAATCTCAAATTTTATATCAACTGAACTGTCCCAAAACCATAGCCTACCATCCCTTTATATAGGAGGGATGAGATTACAAAAATAGAAACCATACTCAAAATGACTCTAATTGATTTGAATCGAAATTCAAATCTACCTTATCCTAATTTGACTCTACTTCGAAATTCGAATTCAAAATTGACTACCTAATTTGAGATCACACACGATCTCGTTTATTTAAAAAAAATTGTGACAACTCGAATAAAAATATCAAGCCCTATATTTTAATTTTGTGCTGCATCAATTCTCCTCCGCTTGAAAAATTAGTCTCCTGACGAATTGCTCGATCTTCATTCCGTCGGTGGAGAACTTCATCTGGATTTGTTAAGCAAATATCCCCAATTTTGATCTTTTTCCATGTTACGCTTGTAGTTTCTTTCCACTGAGGGGCATGACTGCAAATGTTCTAACCCTTCACTTAAAAGGATTCCATAGCATAATATATCCTCCAATTGCCCTTTTTGATAACAACTTTTGTAAGGGGGACCTTTCCTGTAATTTTTCCAAATTATATCCCAATTCCTATGCCCAAGGGATTCGAATCCCTTAGGAGGCTCCTTCCCCCACATTAGGGTTTCGTTTCTTCCGCATAAAAGAGGGTGTTGGCGACGACCTGGGTTAAATGGTTGTACGTGATGGCCGTGCAATAGGCAAGGAGGCCTCGGGCGGCGCTGAGGAAGGAGGAGCGGCGACCCCAGCTCGCGTGCGTGGTGATTTCCACGCCTGATATGTGCGCAGCTGCTGCTGTAGCTCGACATCGAGCGGCGGCGACACTGTGGGTAGCGAAGGCGGTGGAAGCCTATGTCGGGGAGCTTTAAGCGGCTGTAGAGGAGGCTGTGGCGGCAATGTGAGCCGCACATTTGATGGTGACCTGGCGAGAATAGAGGCCACGAGGGGTGCCAATGGCAGGGTTTTCCCATTGGCGCAACAGTCCCAGATGTGCGGATGGTGAGGTCGGTGATGAGAGGTTGGGGTACCGGAGAGGTCTTTAGAGCCCCGACATCAACCATGGGTAGATCAACAACCTCCTGGGCATCCACCGTGGATGAGAATAGATCGAGACTTTCGTATTTTTCATCTGTGAGCTCCTCGTCGAATATGGGCCCAACATCGTCATTGCTTCCTTGTGCAATATCTGTATCAATAAAATCTTCATTTTGAATGAAAATACCTTTATTTTCTTGATCAAAAATGCGTTGAACAGCAGCCTCTGTGATCTGAATTTTGTTAACGACGGCCAGATCTTCATCGATTTTCGCATCCAACCATTCTTGAATTTTAACGCTTGATATAAGGCGTTTCTTGAGCTTCCTCGAACGCGAGCGTGACTGCGAGCCCGGGGAGAGACGACTCAAATCGTATTGTATCCTCCAATATGTGACGGGATCGTCGAATCGTAAGAACGATTCGGTTGCCATGCTCTGATACCAAATGATGCAAATGAAAAATTCGGCGACGGCGGAAAATAACTTTTTTTGGTGGATTTTCAGTGGAAGAATAATTTGGAGGGGATAAGGAGAGAAGGCACGCCGGTAGCGCGAGATTTGGAGACGGAATCGCGAAGATCGCGTGGGGAAAGAGAGAGACAAGAGAGAGAGAGATAAATCTCCAATTTTCAATATCAACTAAAATGTCCTTACAATAGACTGCCAACCCCTTTATATAGGAGGGGTGGAACTAAAAAAATAGAAAGCGGGTCAAATTTACTCTAATTGATTTGAATCGAAATTCAAATCTACCTTATCCTAATTTGACTCTACTTCGAAATTCGAATTCAAAATTGACTACCTAATTTGAGATCACACACGATCTCGTTTATTTAAAAAAAATTGTGACAACTCGAATAAAAATATCAAGCCTTATATTTTAATTTTGTGCTGCATCATCTAGTTAAATGAATTACATTATCAACATAGTACCTGACTGAATAGAAGATGGCCCCATTGCACGATATTCAGATCGTGGCCATCGATTGCAAAAGTTCAACCACATGTATGAATTGATTGGCCACCAAAGCACTCCAGAGCTTGGCATGGGAGGAGAGGTCCACCCATCGGATGCCCATAGCATGCCAAAGTTCATTATTGCATGTGCACGAGTAGAAGAGATGGGGTAAGTCCTCGCTCTCGCCACCGCACAAAGAGCATGTTGTGCCAGCCCCCTCGATGAAGGTTGATCTAGTTTTGGGACCAAATTGAACATTGTACATATTTACTAGGGATTTTATCACATGTACCCTTCCTAACTTCTGCAGTATCAATTATGCCCCTCAGTTTTATTGTAGTAATCATTTGTGCCCCTAACTTCTTCCAAAATTCATAGGTTTGCCCTTTTGTAACATCAATTATGCCCCTACTTTACCTTAACGGAAAGGCAAAATTGTGGATTTTGTAAGAAGTTAGGGCACAACTAATATTACAAAAAAGGAGGGGCATAACTGATATTGCATAATCTAAGAAGGGCACAAGTGACAAAAACCACATTTACAAACTTTTTCCTTTTATTTTATGCATAAAATTAACATGTTTCAATTATTTCTTTTCATTTATTTTCTTTGTTTTGTGTTTTTAATAAAATACAAATATATATATAAACTAAAGAAAAAGATGTGTTTTAAGTGTATATAGCTTTATAAATATTTCTTTCTTTATTTTATTTCCTTGATTATTGAAAATCCAAAAATAGATTAATGTGTAATTTTACTCATCGTATTTAATTTTATTTTGTTTTATTTAAAATATTAACTAAAAAATTATAAAATTGCAAAAACCTCACCATTAATACTTATAAAAGGGCCACAAAAACTCCTACTATTCTCTACTAACCAAACTTGGTCATGAGCTCATCTTAGAAAATGTAGAGAATTTAATAATTTACATTTTTTTATTTTTTGAGTTTCTCAAATTCAGCCTTTTTTATTTGTTTTCATTAATATTTATTTTTTAAAGTACGGATTTTCTGTTGGTGTCACCGCCATAGCTCTCCTTTTACTTTCCAACCCTACGTCGCCCGCGTTGGACGTCCCTCCTTTCACCATTTCTTTCCAACAACCCAATCAACCCCAAACCTCGCGCCAACCACAGTTAAACGCCCCTCTCTTCCCTCCACAATGCCCATTACTCCAATTGTCCTCATCTCATCTATTTAGCTTACCTTTCGCCCTCGAAACCACTGACCAGCCTAGGGCAATCCCAGTCACCATCTCCGCCCACCCAGCTCCTCCGTCTCTTTGCCGATGATAGCGACAACGAGAAGAGTTCATCACACCTCTGCAAGACAGTCGGGATCAAGGAAAACGGATCCAAGGTCATTTCGACCTTACTACGCAGCCACAAGCCACGTTCAAGCTCAACCTTCACCGCGTTTTGAGCGATAACCGTGCTTACCGAAGTACTTTTTCGAGACGAGATCGCTCACCATTCCTCGTCCAGCAAGTAGCTACCCTTACCTTCTTTCTTGCTTTGCATTTATTTCAGTCGATTAAAACTTCTATCCCGCCAATTTTTGATTATGCCTAATTTTTGGATTACCTTGTTCTCTCATCTCTGATCAATCATCCGCCGTTTGAATCACCGTCATCATTCACCTAATACAATCGCACTCCCAGACACCACATGTATTAGACTAGGGGGACTAACTAGTCTGCCTAATTGAACTATTTTAGCAAGCTTGCTTACAGCTGTAGAGTAACTCTGAACAATTACTTAAATTGGGCTTTACACATGAAAGTATAAAAAAATCAATGATAAGCATACAATTAAATGTTTCAAAAATGGAACTGTTGTGATGCTTCGTCAAGCTCATAGGATGATCTTCAAATTCAAATAGGACATTCAGGCCTCAGGGTTAGAATACAAACATGTATAAGGTGCTCCAAGTACAGGTTGGCATCACGTAGTAAAGCCCTCTTAGCCTCCTTCCTTCTAAATCTTAATGTATAGCTATTGAATTTCTGCAAGATAAAAAATAGAATGAATAAATATCAGCTTTTTCAATCTTCCCATCAATGGTTCTATGAAAATGTACAAAGAAATAGCCATGTGCATTTTAATAACAAGTTAGAAAGGTCGCTGGCCACCATCCCTTTCAAACACTCCACTTTTCTTAAGTTATACCGCCTCCCCATAAGGCTAAAATATGTCTGATGAAAGAAGTCACAAGACAAAGACTATCCCCAACGAAAACCATAGGGTGCAAAAAAAAAAGGATGTGAATGACCCCAAGTGATGTGGCTTAAGTATCCTGCAGATACAACGACCAAACTTGCGTAATTGATGTTACCGTAGTTAAAGAATTCATAATACTCACAATTTAAAATAAGATGTGACTGAAAAAGTGAATAACTAGGCATGTGCTTGCAATATAGCATATGCCACAAGAAATCAAGGCAGACTGATAGAAGTGAATCTGATATTTATAGCAGGCTAATATGATCAAGTCACACATGAAATGGATTATTTTCAAGGGGATACGCGCACATGCTGGGTACGGGTATGGAATCACATGTGGCGGCCCTAGGCACGCACTGTGCTGTTGGATGGTGCAAATAGGAATGCACGGCGTTGTTGGGACCCACAGGGAGGACTGCCCGCACGGATGCGCTGGGACTCGTGCTAGATGTTTGGCGGCACTGGGACCCACACAAACCGCTGTTGGGCGACGCTGGACCTTTGCGAGGGGGCCGTTGGGCAGTGCTAGGCCTGTGTGAGGCTGAGAAGGGTGTCGAGCAGGGGTCGAGGGAGCAGAAGAGGGCGTGTGCGGGGCCGAGGCAGATAGAGAGGCTGGCAAGTGGGATCTAGGATATCAAGAGGATACCAGAGCTCTAGTATGGGAACACTGCTCCGACACCGCGTGGAAAGAAATAAATAGATTGTTTATTCAGAGGTCATGGGCTCTTGTATATAGTTGAACACATTGTATGAAAGGATGCCTTTACAGCATAGGTTCGTTACTTCAAAAAGCGGAGGGATTTGACCCTAAATCTAATTCCTGAAATTTACAGAGGTTAAACATAAAAGAATGCATGCAAAATATGTTTTAAGTGGAAAAAAATGGAACTTCTGATATCATTTTTTTACTTTTTGGGTGTGTTATGAACCCCCATGATTTCTGTGAACCATGGTTAGTAGTCCTTCCAGCTCTCTATCTTTTACAAGGTGTCCAAAGAATAGTGTCATGAAATTAAGCAGGAGATGACGCCCTAACCAAGTATCAAACAAATATCACATTCATACTCTCAAGCATCAACAACCGTTCCAACTATTTGATTGCCTGGATGAGTTATTAACCAACTCCTATGTAACACCAACAACCAAGCCCTTTCCAACTATAAGTGGAATAATTTCTGTGGATTAAGTGACACCAGTGATTTTACTTTGGATCAGATCATATCCAACAACAATAACAGATCCTTTCCCCACATTAAACAGGGTCGGATACACAGATCCTTTGACTCCATTCAGATTTATCTTGGGATATTCTCGAGCTTAGATCTAAATAACTAAGATCTCTTCAGATAGTCTCATTCCAACACTTCTTGGGCCTTCCTTGCTCTCTCTTAGCCGGCTCAACATCCCAAATCTCGCATCTTCTAACTGGCGCATCAACCGACCTCCTTTGCAAGTGGTCACACTATCTTAAGCAGTTTTCTCTCATCTAATCCTCTATTGAAGACACCAACTTTCCTTTTAATCGCATCATTATGAGTCCGATCTTTACGTCTATGACCACACATCCACCTTAGCATTTTCATTCTACCATTGTCATTCTCTAAACATGTCTATAGTTCGCATGCCAACATTCAGATCCATAAAGCATAGCAGGTCTCATGGTTTCTTTGTAATACTATCCTTTAATTTCCAAAAGAATTTTCTCATCACATAGAATAGTAGAGGTTCCTCTCCACTTTATCCAACATGCATTTATTCTATTAGTAACATCTCCATCCATTTCCCCATCATGTTGCAAAATATATTCCAAGTATCAAAAAAATCTTCCTTTTGAATGTTATTGTGTCCAATCTTCACCTTGATTCCTACACCATTGCTTACATCAAATGTTCACTCCATATATTCAGTCTTAATCATGCTTATATGAAATCCTTTATACTCCAAGGCACATCTCCAAACCTCAAACTTCGCACTTACTCCATCTCTATTCTCATCAATCAACACAATATCATCGACGAACAACATACACCGAGATATCTCATCTTGAATGAGATTAGTCAACTCGTCTATAATCAAGGTAAAAAGGAATGGACTCAAAGTTGAACCTTAGTGCAAACAAATGCTGATGTCAAAATAGTTAGTCTTCCCAGACTCAATAATTATACAACATGAAACCCCATCATATATATCTTTTATAAGGTCAATGTATAGGACATGTGCTTATCTCTTCTC
Organism: Ottelia alismoides; assembly: GCA_037367405.1. Lineage (NCBI taxonomy): Eukaryota > Viridiplantae > Streptophyta > Magnoliopsida > Alismatales > Hydrocharitaceae > Ottelia > Ottelia alismoides. Next base: position 985,598 of record JAZKJV010006494.1, read on the forward strand.
CAAAATTCTCCGAAAAATCTCTCGTGGTACTGAATCATAAGCCTTCTCCAAATCATAAAAATCATATGAAAGTTCTTCCTTTTAGCTCTATAAATATCTTTTATTCTCGTCAATAAGTGGATAGATTCAATAGTTAAGCGACCTGATATAAATCCAAATCGGTTTTCTGTTACTTTGGAAACTTGCCTCAACCTTCTTTCGATCGCATATTTCTAAATTTTCATAGTGTGACTTTTCGGTTTGATACCTCTGTAATTTTAACAATTTTGAATATCACATTATTCTTATAAAGATGCACCACGATGCTTATCCTCCATTCTTCAGGCATTTTCTTGCTTCATCAGATAACATTGAATAAATTTACGAGACAAGTCAAATCACGTTCACCTAGAACTCTCCATACTTTTATAGGAATGTCATCAGTTCCTACACCTTTCTCATATTTCAAGCCTTCAAAGCCTCTTCTACTTCATTACTTTGTATCCGTCTATAGCTTGCATGATTCAAGTATTTTTTACTACTAGCTAGATCTCCCAAAACGTTCTCTTTATTCCTTCACCAATGAAAATTTCATGGATATAAAAATATTGTACCACTCTTCCCTTTCAACATTTCTTTAGTCTAGCTTGCCCCCTCTTACAAGGTTCCTTTTTCTAACTTGTCACGCCTCCGAACTAGGACATTGAATGGCCTTCTTTGCACATGTCTAGACAATCTTCGAAGGGTTTTCCTCGCTTTATCTTCAACGGGTGTCATATCAACCATTTATATGATAATGACAATCATATGATCATGTCGTTTTTTCTGTGCAAAACCTCCACCTGAAAATCTTGGTCTCAGCTACAGACATTGAATGCACGTGTTTATAGTGACAAGTTAAGCCATCGGTATAACAAAGCACGACACTGCAACTCTTATGATATTTCTTTTACATCAATATCTTGCTACCACAAAGCACACAAGAAGCTCCTTTCAACTTCAACCAACCTGCATTACTTTTAGTGAATAATGTCTCAAACACTACCCACGACACTAAAAGACTGAACCTATAAATATTTAAAAATGTCCAATCCTCGAAAATGCAATGTGATCCAAACTTACCATTATCATGTCTCTAAATTCCTTATTACTGAACTTACATTCTATATACTCCATCTTCATTCTACGAACAACATGCACCCAAGCACATCTCCATGGTAACTTCGGATCATTTCATAAGTAGGTTTCAATCAAAATTCCATCTTTTAGGATGTGCTTGGCTGGAATGCCTAGATTAAGAAGGATAGGCTTGGACAACTTGTTCAGCGATCGGTTATATAGGTATCTGGTTGTATGCAAGCCATGGAACCATCACAAAATGAAGAAGATGAAAAAATAACATGGGGAAGAACTAAAATCAGGTCTGAAACAGTCACTACCGGGTCCAATCCGAGGCCGGTCGAGAGATAGAACAGAAGAAGCACAAACGAAAGAGAGGTCGACTTGGAAGGGGAGGGTTTCGACTTACATAGCGGGAGTTTCTGCTGCGGTCGAGGACGGCAGTGGAGTGGAAGAATGCGGTGGATTGTAGAGAAGCAGCGGAAGCCCTCAGAGCGCGATTCATGGCGTCTTGTAGCGCAAACACGACCACAGACAGGGGTTCGGCGGTGGTTATCAGCTCCGCTGTATCTTAGTTTATATAAAGAAAATTTATTCTCGTATTTCGACAGGGGTGGTGGCGCAGTTGGCTAGCGCGTAGGTCTCATAGCTTAAGAGTTATCCTGAGGTCGAGAGTTCGAGCCTCTCTCACCCCAACAATTGCTTTTAGTACAAGTTCCTTATGGAACTTTATAGGAGTTTATTGATTATGTATTATATTAACTTTTTTAATGATCACAACATGTTTCTTATGTTAATAACTTTATTTGAACATGGTTAAAAAATATTATACCAAAGAAATTGTAGGGCCAATGCAAGCAATCCTGAACCAGGAATGTAGGGTTGGAGCTAGGGATATGCCATATTACTCCGGTGTATCCTGACAATCAAACAGGCCCTATGTATTTGCACTTTAATCCTATTATTGATTTCAATGATCAATCTATGATATAAGCAAGGAATTTTACATCTATCTTCTTGCAACACATGACAATGGTACTTTTTTGCCCCTACATTAGTCATATTTACATTATGGTCCCAGTATAACATCTATCTTTACATGTTTATCCATATCATTAAGAGACGCTATTCAAACGCTAAATTCTACATTGTAAGAACTTAAACATATAAATATATATATTACAAACCCCTATGTAATTCAGATTTTTGATCCCATACCTTTTCTTTTTCTTCATCATATTTTATCAGTATCAACCCATATTTTTTCACTCTTCTTCATCTCCAGCTCTTTCGTATTAACATTATTAACAGAAAAGGATGTACATTATAATAGTGTGGTTTCAACATAAAGGATGACCTCCCTAAAAGCTTCGGACGAGGGAAGGAGCGTAGCTTGTGGCCTAATTGTTACTACGGGTCACAATACCAAGGGGACTGATGGGCAGTGGCCATGTGAAGGAGAGTAGGAGGAGCTCATCATGGAGGAAAGGATGGGAAAAGCTCGTAATAAATGAGAGGAAAGGCTGAGCTTGCTAGTGGGAGGAGGCACGTGACTTGTAGAGAGGGAGGAGCTTATTAAAGGGTGGTTGATGAATAACATATTCATGTTGTCGCTACACTTGAATTAAGCAAAATCTGTGATAAATTCGTTTTATTTCACATTGATTTTGTATATAAAATTGCATTTTCATCTCATCACATCGCATACAAAATCCCCTAAAATGATCATTTGTCATCTAACCAACTCTTATATAGATATCAAATAACATTTTCTTTTAGCCTATAAATAAAAATAAAATAATGATATACCTTAAACTTTAAAACATACATGTTTGTTTCATGTTTTTGAAATGATTTAATAGTCCATTTGAATTTTCTAACCTTTCTCATATTTTATGTAGGAAAAGAAGAAACTTAATCGAGCAAACCCACCTAATCATCTCAAATTCAAACAAAAGAGATGAGAAAGGCAAAACTTCTTCCCCATAAGGGATATCAATCGGCATTGTTGGAGCGCAACACATCCCCACCCCCCTTCAAAATCTCAGCATCTTCATCTCCTCCCTAGCATTGAGTATAAGAGGATGGGGAGGAGAACCCAACTGGGAAACTCATTATTGATCACTAGAGAAAACGAAGACATTGAGCCACAATCGTTAGATTGCCTTCTCCCATCCACGCATGGTACAACTCTCTTGTGATGGAAGCTAGATTCATCACGAGGTTGAGAGCTCCCCATCATGATGACCTCTACCCCTACTACATATGCTATTGATCGCCACATACACTGATAGGCCTTGGTTCTATTTCATCTTTCAACAAGTTTAATGATGAGCATAACGACCCTTTTGTTCCGATGGAGAGAAGGACCTATGATTAGATTTTCGAGAAATTCACAAATGAACAATTTCAATGAAATATTTTAATTTCTTAATTTAGTATGGTCAACTCTATTATTTATCTATCCGTGGAGTACACTGAATGTACAGAAATGGTTATAAAAGAGGTTCTATTATTCGTATTAACAACTACTCTAGGAGGAACGTTTTTATATTATGTTAACGATTCAATAATTATCTTTGTAGCTCTAGAATGTTCAGTTTATGTTCCTACCTATTATCTGGATATACCAAGAGAGATGTACGATCTAATGAGGCTACTTACTAAATATTTACTCATGGGCAGGGAAAGCTCTTCTATTTTGGTTCGTGGTTTCTCTTGGTTATATGATTTATCCTTGGGGGATCGAGCTTCAAGAATAGTGAATGGTCTTATCAATACACAAATGTATAACTCCCTGGAAATTTCAATTGTGCTTATATCCATCACTATAAGAATTGGGTTCAAGCTTTCCTGAGTCCCTTTTCACCAATGGACTCCTAACATATACGAAGGAGTACGGTTCATTCGATAAATTCCTCTACCTCTATATCTATCTCTGAGATGTTTGGATTTTTCAAAACTCCATAGACATGCAGAAGAAAAATTCTATCCCCACTTGGACCAAGCATAACTTTTACCAAAAGTTTATTGTGATCTTTTTGTTCAAACAAAAATTAAGGTGAAGCAGGGTCATGAACAATAAATCTCTTTATCATAAATGGATCCATTTTGCGAATTCGTTATTACAGGTAGTTCATAAAAGGATCGGACTAGTGACATATATAATACTTGAATTGTCGATGTAGATGCTACATAGTTGATTCTCATCCTTCAGAGACAAAGACTATGAGTGTAATAGGAGAATCCGTCGACAAAAGGATCACCCTAAAATGATCATCTCACGAATATGAGAACGAATCAAATCAGATCATTCTATTTTTCAATCTCTTTGACTTGCTCCTATTCAACTAGAGTCGAAAAGATTGAAAAAGTCAATCATTCATAACCGCTGGAGAAGGATTCATCGAAAAATTAAGGATTAGTAATCCTTTTTAGAAATCGAATGGAATTGTGCAAGAAAGATAATTAAAAAGGGAAGATGAGTTCTTCTTTCTTTTATCACTTAGGAGCCATGCAAGATAAAAGTCTCATGCACAATTTTGAATGAGAGAAAGAAGTAAGGGATCCTCTTTTCGAATCTGACTCTCCCACTCCAGTCGTTGCTTTTCTTTCTGTTACCTCAAAAGTAGCTACTTCAACTTCATCCACGCAAATTTTCGACATTCATTTTTGTTTCTCATCAAACGAATAACATCTTCTTTTGGAGACCCGATGAAAAAAATGGGATCACTTCTTATGGATTCGTTGAGAATGATTCTGATTTAGTTCATGGCCTACTAGAAGTAGAAGGTGCTCTGGTGGGATCCTCACGGATAGAAAAAGATTGCAGTCAGTTTGATAATAATCGAGTGACATTTCTTCTTCGGTCTGAACTAAGGAATCGGTTAGATATGATGCAAAATGGATCTTGTCCATCGTTGATCGTAGATTTTTTATATGAAAATTACGAATCGGAGTTTGAAGAAGGAGAAGGGTTGTCGACCCGCAATAGATAGAGGAGGATATGTTAAATCACATAGTTTGTGCTTTGGAGCATCCACGTGTGCTACAACAAGTCCAACTACTGAACTCTGCTTTGCCGGTTATACTTTACATTCGTCCTTGTATCAAAAGGTAGAGCACAACTAGGGATCTTTCGCAATTAGAAGAATCTTGAGTATTTTTAAATACTCTAGACCTATTTCCAATTCTTAAAGTGTATTTTTTGCATGCAATTTTTCCAATTTCTTATTTTTAATAAAATTTACAAGTATAAAATCTAAGTTTATATTAATTACTTTATAGTCCCTTAGGGATATTTTTGCAGTATTAAGATTTCATTTATTTCTTTCATAATTTACCAAAATTTTTATCTAAATAAAATATAAAAAATTGCTATATTATCCAAATGATCTCTATGAATTACAAATAAGTCCCTAACTTTCTCATTTTATTGCATAATGCCCTTGGATCTTTCAAAAATAATAAAAATATCCAAAAATTAAAAAAACCCCGAAAGTTCGTGTGCATGATTATGTTTCATTGCATTTTGAGTTTCTAAGAACCAAAAGAAAAATATGGGAACTTTTCTTATAATAATGTAAATTTCTAAGCAGAATTTTCACCCCAATTTGTGCTAAATTTGTCTTTTCCATATGTTCAACCTATGGACATTTTATTAGGCTTTCTAAGATATTTTCTAACCTATTCAACGTATTATTTATCTGAAAATTATCGAAAATCATGCATGTTCACAATGATACCCTAAAATGCATATTTTAGCGTAACAATTTTCGTGCTTTCATTTTGGCATCATTGTCGCATTAATGGATATGGAAAGATCCTTAAGCGCATCACGAAATTGTGAAGATCACATCATATGTGATCTAGAGGAACTAATCACACTAGTCGCTCGAGGCAGCGGAATTTAAAAAAAACGATGAAACCACATGATCCGAGAACAATTCTTGAATCATTTCATCTAAACCACACGCAGGTATTAAGGTTACCTCTTGAAGCGTGATTGCAATAGAGTCTCTAAACGAAGAGACCTCCTATCTCAAGTTCGATCTAACGGAGAAGACACTTGCGAGTGCGTTGATGAAACGTGTGCTCCTCGCAATCCATGTTGATGATCCAAGTGGCGAATCTCCTAATCCCATCTCACGAGATCCGATGTCTTCTTCACGAGCAATGTGCATCGAAGGAGATGAAGATCCACGAGCAGTTGAAGCGGCGACACAATGGCGTGTTAACAACAGCAACTCTCTAGGGTTTAGGTTGGATGGAAACTCTAAGGAGGAGGAGAGAGAGAGGCTTGGTGTGTAGAGAGAGAGAGCATATAATTTGTATGTTCAAGAAAAAATCTAGGGTTGCCTCTTCTTTTGTAGTATTTTGGGAGTGCATGGACTACGATCCATGTGAAATACAAAATCAATGGTTGAGATTGATTTGTATTTTTATTCAATGGTCACGATTTTGTTGTAAAAAATACAGTAATAATTAATTTAGATTAAATTAAATATATTGAATAATCAATATAATTTGATTTTAAATTAAATTAATTAACATAGAAGGATAAGGAGGGAATCCATCCACCCTCCTAAAGGGAGTGAGGATGGCCTCCCTTGTGACCAAGTCAAGGGGTGGTCATCCACCATCCATTAAATGGATGATGTTGGCCTCTTTAATCTGTCATATATATTTACAACAAATTTTATTGTCAATTAATTCACAAAAATAATTCCAAATTAATTTTACGAATATTGCAATCATGTCATTAAATAATTGTGAATCATATTCCCAAACCAAAATAAAATATAAATTGTATTTACAATTAATTTCCAATGCGAATCTAATTCACGTCAACAATTAATTTGAAGATACTATTTACAATAAGTTCTCTTTAATATATTATAAATCACGTTTATAATATATACAACAATATGGATAGTGTTATCCACATTATTCACATCCTTGATAATTAAATCATATTTAATCATCTTGGACATGTGCCCAAACAACATGAATCACATTCACATTATTTGGATCTTTGATAATTAAACCACATTTAGTCATCTTAGATAACACTCCTTATATGGACAAATAATATGAATCAAATTCATGTTATTCATGGTAATTAAATCGCATTTAATACATGATTCAACAATGGAATTATTCTTGAACTCTTTCAAGAACAATGTGCTTTCTCCACGTATAAGTAGAGATAAGGACATGGCGATTGTACGTTCCATGTATAGTGACTTGGATATTGAGATCACATCTCAAATCCAGATATCGAGGACCTCCCATAGATATTTGATTAAATCAAAGCCGTAAATCTAATCTTCTCATTACATCTGAATCACATTCAAATTACTATCAAACATTTAGACCAAGATTGGATTACTTCTCTAGTGAGAGGAGTCACTAAAATCTAGACCTGTTTCATCACTCCCTCGGAATGGAAGCATCATGGTTATACAATCGTTTATGATCACATCACCCTCAGGTATTCCTAATACGCGTACATCCTGCATACTGGAATACCTAGAATAAACTTGAAGCTTTAGATCTATTTAGATTGTATTCTTCAGGGTTTCATCATTACGTTTCTCATTTGATCATTTGGAGTTGGTATCGATCATATACTTTCCAAAAGCATATATCATACCTAGGTTTTGATGATATACTTTCCAAAATCATATATCAAGCCTACAAATTTAATCTAGCTTCCAAAGCGAGACGACCATGCGCATAATTTGATCCCAAAATCTCATGAGTGAGCTCATGTCTTTCGGTTCAATAATGAATCTTTATGATCCATTTAAGAGATCATATTACTCATGTGACCTTGTATGACACTGGTGCACCGGTGTATAGACCTTGATTAGGCCTCAACCTATCCGTCTTCTAAATGTACATACTCAAACATATAATAACATCCATCTCCAATCAGAGGATGCATGCCTATATCGTGACAACATATGATATAGGACTTTGATTATCTCGATCTTGTTAAGCTAACTCTTTAATCTAACTTATCTAACACCTTCGAATCTCTATTCCTATGCTGAGGACATGCATCAAGAGGTCGGTTAGATATCAACTCATAAGAGAAATGATTGCCGTCTCCTACTCATGTTGGAGATCATCTCTTAATAATCATTTGACGGTGCTTGATGAGCTCTCAATCTAACTCTTTAGATATTCATCCAAGTACTAGCCTCTATGATTCAACAATTGAATCAACAGTTATATGATCATCAAGATGGCCATGGTACATAACCCTAATTGTACTAAGGAACCTATTATGCAAATTAGTTATTCTTAATTTCATATGATAGAATGATATTTGCAATAACATTTACTTCATAATGGCCCGTCATGGGTCCGCATGTCCAACAATCTCCCCTAGCCTAAAGAGTCATTAATAGGTTAATCTTTAAACCCGCAATCATGTGCTAATCATAAGCTATTTTGAAATATAACTAGATAAGATGACTAGTCACTCTGTTCCCGAGAGACTAAGCCAAGTCCTTTTATGGTACTTGCATATCTCCTAGTAACAGTGCTCGCATTGAATGCGAATGTTGCATCTTATGCAACCTATACTCAATTTTGTTAAAGCAGTTGTAGTGTCTTTGACACTATAACTCAATAATCGTTATAACCGATATGTAATTTCTATTATCCTTATCAGAATACCCTTGTTCTAAGAGATCTCTATCTCCTAAGGTATATGTAGTTAAGACCCTTTTAGATCATTATCTATAAAGTGTTATGTTCTTGAAGAGAAGACTTAGAGATCACTATCTCTAAAGTCTTGTCATCTTCGAAGATGTTTTTATTACTGCAATCAAGTGTTTTATCTTCATAGTAGGATTTGTAACAGTTTACTACTCCCACTGCATGACAGACATCTGACTTTTTACAGATCTAGCACACACCAGGCTTCTAGTCACTGATGGACAAGGGCAATCAGTTTCAACATTCACTTCCTCAACTCCTCGAGGTGCTATCCCTTCAGATATATTAGTACCATATCTTAAGGGAAGGAAGCCTTTATTGGGATTTTTCCAAAAAAATGGAATATGTCTAAGATGTACTACTAATGTGGCGGCCCCAACACCCTCTTCTATTTGCTTCTAAACATTTTCAAAACAAAGATATAAGAGGTATCCTAGAGATCTTATCTCAAGTTATGGAACAACCAGATTATAAAATACTTATTCTCATCTTTATATCATTCCAAATGATTAGGATTTCATCTACATTTAGCGTGATGAACGGAATGGCACTCCCATTAAGCTTCACATGGTTCATCAAGATTTTGTATGAAATCACAATTTCATTAAATCTGATGTTCTGACTAATAAAAGCTTATTTGAGTCCATCTATGGAGTTCTCTTATACACTTTATGTTCCTCAACTATGAAGCCCTGGGCCTCTTCATGTGAATATCATCGATGAGGAATTCATAGAGGAATGAAATCTTGACTTCCATCCTGTAGATGTCATAGTCAAGTTGTTAAACTATAGTTAGCAATATTCTGATGAGTTTATACAAGGTCACTGAAGAGCAAGTCTCATCGGAAGCGATGTCTTCTCTTCGTGTGTAGTTTGTGGATACGAGTCATGCTTTAAAGGTCTCTACCTTCTCATCAGGTTCCCTCTTTCTTTTGAAGATCCATTTACACCTCACTGGTCTTACCCTTATAGGTGGATCCTCGAGGGTCCATATACAACACTTGTATATGAAGTATACTTTATACTTTATTGCTAACATCCATCTTTCCATGTCATGATCCTCAAAAGATTCATCATATGAAGTCAGATCATTGTTAGACATAACTGGCACATAGAATCCATCCTCAAACTCATTTGAAGAGGTATGAGTGTTTCATCTTTAATTGTCCTTTTAGTTTCTGATTTTAGGAGCCTCATTATCTTCTCAAGATTCAATGAGATCCTTAACTTCATTTTCATCTTGATTCTCAAGAAAGTCATCCTCTAAGAATCATATCCTTAGAGATGAGATCTTTCAAGAATCTCAAGTTCATAAAGTAGGTATCCAATGCCATCCTTTATTTTTCTAATGAAGTAGTACTCTCTGGTACTAGATTCCAGCTTACTTTTTATACATGACAAAGTTATGGACCAAGCAACCCTAAATCCTCAAGTGTTCAATACTAGGTTAGGTTCTAAACCATAGCTTATGAGGGTTTTCTGGTTTAGATTTGCATGGAATCTTATTAAGGATATATTGTAGTCTCTACTACATATATACCTGGAAACTAAGAGGTGATTATGCTAAGATTCATCATTGATCAAATCAAGTCACACATGATCCAATTGTATCTCCCTACAACTCTACTGAGTTAAGGTGTATCAGGTGGAGTGAGATAGGAATGATATTATTTCTCCATAAGCTATTCCGTGAATTCATCTAATAGGTACTTACTACCTTGATAGATCAAATTCTTTCATCTTCCTTCAAACTTTGGTTCTAAACCAATTGTGAAATCTTTGAACACTTCAAAGATTTCTAAGGTGAAGGGAAGAAATCTCATATCATAACAAACATTAATAGATATCACATATCATTAGTATTTATTATGATATAGATGATCCACATACATCAATATGTATGAGATCTTGAATACCTATGCATCTTACATCATCCCCAGAGAAGGGTGTATTGAACATTTTACTTTGAATCTCTATCCATAAGTATGTAAGGTTTGAACCTTTAGACAATCTAAAGTTCAATAATTTACTAGTCTGTTGATCATATCAACAGACATATGTCCAAGACTCGATGCCAGATCATTGTCAAATGATCTTCATCCTCCTATTAATCTTATAAGGTTTAATTTTCAGTATTTAGAAATATTAGTGAACTATTCATTAATACTCTAATTTAGTAGAGTCCACTAGATGTTAGATTACTATCAGAAATATATCCATCATAACTCTTTAGGATAGGTCTACTCCAGAATACATGTTCATTTCCAACATTTAGAAATAAACAATGAGTGTATTCTAATATTTAGGTCATAGAGACATTCTCTAAGACCAAGGGCTCTCCCACTAAATTATGAAGCATATCTATCCAATGGAGAGTGTTGCAACAATTGCATCAATTCCAATATCGATGACTACTAAACCTTAAAATCAAAATTTCTAATCTTCTAAAACATATGCAACCAATTGCAAGTGTACATCAGAAGAGTGAGATACAATTATCAAACTTTGATCTTAATAAGCAAGTCAATTTCAATGATTATATATAGATGATTTCGATGCACTATATGCGTCCTTCTCTAAGGAACCTAGATAGTCTAGATAGTCATACTATCAGTACATCAGCTTATTGCGGTATTGGCATTCATCCAACTCTTTGGATGTCATATGTATGGAAACCATAGAAGTATATTCAACTCTTTGACTTCCCTTCTAACATAGATCAAACTCATGCTTCCACTATGATTCCTTCATCTATAAACAACTGTTGCTCAAGACAAGGGATTTCTTATGTTGAACTCAAAATATTTCAATATAAGAGTATCTCAACATTTATGCATGCTTCATTCAATTCATACAATATGAATATTATGAAGCTTCATGAATGACTAGAGTATAGATAGAAGAATCATATCTACATCCATCTTAACTCTTAAATACTTTTGATTCGGGCAGGTACTCAAATATTTCAAGTACATCATCTCTTATCGAGCTGCCATTCTGCATAATGCAGTGAACCATGTCATTTATGATTAAATGTTGAGTGCACATATGTATGCCAAAACATCTTCTTAGGTTTTATAAGGATTTTTGATAATTACGATCATCATCGACATGGTACTTCTAAAGTACCTTCGATGAGAGATCAAGATTATAAAGACACACGAACTCTATGTTGTTGTCCTATTGTCTATTTAATTGTCATTCCTCATTATTATGAGGAAACTTGCATATTGCAACCGCATACATTATATATCCAACTGCAAGTACAATATCTTGATCATGGATCCAATCCATGATATTTTACGGGTTATTAATGAGTATAATTTTGAGTAGGTTTAATGTAGGTTATCTGAAATAAGAAATTTGCATATATATATATAACCTTGATTTAGGATTTTTTATATCAAAGTTGTCTTACCTTATCCTCTGAAAGTTCATTCTCTTATTCACTTTCAAAGTAAGAGATATACTTACCATTGTATCCCAAGAAAGATCTGGGATCTTCTTTATAATCTTTATTACATCTCAATAATATGAGAAACTGTAAGTCGGATAAAAAGAAGCGGTAACTCATTCTGCCTTACAAGTCCAAATTGCATTTTTCCAATTCGATTTTAACATCTAGGCCCACTGCCCCTAAGATGATACTGACATGTTGTTAATTGAACCAACTGTCAACATGAATAGCACTCGCTATGCGCAATAAAGTATCGCCCCAATAATATGAGGAATCGATATTGGGGTCACTATGCATACAGCCTTACTCTTTCGAGAAGCAAAGAGCTCGATCTAGATGCACTTGTATGTAGGATTTGTCACTTCAAACAGGTGTTTCCTACATACAATCTCCGACGATGGAACCCTTCGCCTTGACGGAAGACCATGGATGTCACTTATGTGATCCTCCATATCATGTTTGAAATCTAATTAATTATTATAAATCATATTCATATAATTAATCCTTCCAAGAGAAATACTACTCTATTCATAATAGAGAGTTTAATTAGATATAATTCATTTAATCATATTAAATCAATTATCAATCCAATTCAAACAATCAACCAACAATCTTGATTGTTACTTGAAGGATTGTATAATCTCAAAATATATATTATTCAAGTTTTGATAATTAGAAAAATACCCCATGATCATTTCAAGCATTATACTTTCCTTACCCACTATCATGACCAGTACACATAGGATGTGGGACAAACCGCTCACGGAGCAACATGCTTCCCCAACTATCCCCGACTAGACACCATATCCGCCTCAAGTTAGGATAATGTGATTTGCTCATATTGTATTTGAGATGATATTCAGTCTTTCAATAGAATATATATCACATAATACTTATCAAAACTTCTTTGATTAATATTATAAGGAGATTTATTAAACAAATCCCCAATCCTATTCAAGCAACATTGTTGGTTGGAAAGTTCATTATAACAAATTCGATCAAGATCAAATATCTTACCAATGTTGGATATGGTCATTCAAAAATAATTATCATTATTAAATATTTCATAAATATTTAACAACTAATTATTTTAAGAGATTAATCACTAATTTCCATGAATTAAATTAATGGCAATCATAATATTCTTCTCAAATTTGTTAAGTTTCTAGCAGCAACACATGTTTACTAAAACTAACAAATCTTCAGCAAATAAACTCAAAATCAAGCAAATTAAATTTCCTTGATTTGTTAATTTTATTTGCAACAGAATAAAGCGATAGAGATGCATTTCTAAGCGTTTTAAAATTGTGATTATCTCTTGATTACGTCCAAAACCATTATTCCCGTAATAGTGAACACATGTCCACTAAAACGATCTTAACTTGAGCAAAAGGATTCCAAATCACGGAAACTCAAGTCCTACGGTTTGATAATTTAATAGGTAACATAATTCAAATGATAAACTCACATTTTAAGTCACCTAAATAGGGCAAAAAATCGCACAAAATAGGGCTGCGTAAACAAAATGCGATGAAAACCACACAACCAAAAATGCTCATGTCATCTCAGGTTTATGGATCATATCCTAACCTCTGACCAATGGCTCTGATACCACTTGAAGGATATGAAACGATCCTTAAACGCATCACGAAAGTGTGAAGATTTCATCATATGCAATCATGGGAAACTAATCGCACTAGTCGCTCGGGGCAGCGGAATTTAAAATTTTTAAAAAAGATGAAACTATATAACCCGAGAACACTTCTCGGATCATTCATCTAAACCACATTCAAGTATTAAGGTTACCTCTTGAAGTGTAGTTGTGTTCAAGTCTCTAAATGAAGAGACCTCTTGTCTCAAGTTCGATCCAACAGTGGAAACACTTGCAAGCGCGTTGATAAACACACGCTCCTCGCAATCCTTGTTAATGATCCAAGTGACGAATATCCTGATCTCCTCTCACGAGATCCAACGTCTTCTTCACGAGTGAAGTGCATCGAAGGAGACAGAGATCCACGAGCAGTTGAAGCGGTAGCACAACGATGTGGTGACGGCGATGGTCCTCTCTAGGGTTTAGGGTGGATGGCAACTCTAAGAAGGAGAGAGAGAGACTTGGCTTGAAGAGAGAAAGAGAGAGAGAGAGAGATATAGAGAATGTAATTTATATCTTCAACAAGAACTAAGATTACCTCTTCTTTTATAGTATTTTGAGAGCTCATGGATTCCAATCCATGTGACACACAAAATCAATGGTTGAGATTGATTTATGTTTTTATTCAATAGTCATGATTTTGTCGTAAAAAATACAAAAACAATTAATTTAGATTAAATTAAATACATTGAATCATCAACATAATTTAATTTTGAACTAAATTAATTAAAATAGAAGGATAAGGAAGGAAGCCACCCACCCTTCTAAAAAGGGGGACGACCACCCTTGTGGCCAAGTCAAAAGGTGGTCGTTCACGATCCATTAAATGGATGGTGTTGGCTCCTTTAATCCTTCATATATATTTACAACAAATTTTATTGTAAATTAATTCACAAAAATAATTCCGAATTAGTTTTGTGAATATTGCAATCAAATCATTAAATAATTATGAATAATATCCACAATCTAAAATAAAATGTAAATTATATTTCTAATTAATTTACAATATGAATCCAATTCATATCAACAATTAAGTTAAAGAAATTATTTACAATAAACTCCCATTAATGTATTAGAAATCATATTTATAATATATACACAAATCATATGGATAGTGCTATCTACATTATTCATATCCTTGATAAATAAATCATATTTAATCATCTTGGATCTCCATTCTCATGTGCCAAAATAACATGAATCACATTCACATTATTTTCATCTTTGATAATTAAATCACATTTAATCATCTTAGATAACACTCCTTATAGGGACAAATAATGTGAATCAAATTCATATTGTTCATGATAATTAAATCACATTTAATTATTAATATCTCAATGCTCAGATACATGATTCAACAATGGAATTATTCTTGAACTCTTTCAAGAACAATGCACTTACTCCATGGATACTTGGAGATAAGGACACGGCGATTGTGCGTTCCATGTATAGTGACTTTAATATTGAGGCCACATCTCAAATTCAGATCTCAAGGACCTCTCATAGATGTTTGATTAAATCAAAGCCATAAATCTAATCTTCTCATTGCATCTGAATCACATTCAGATCATTGTCCAACATTTGGATCAAGATTAGATTACTTCTCTAGTGAGAGGAGTCACTAAAATCCAGACATATTTCATCACTCCCTCGGAATTGAAACGTCATGGTTATACAATTGTTTGTGATCACATAACACTCGGGTATTCCTAATACCTGTACATCCTGCATATTGGAAGAGCTAGAATAAACTCGAAGTTTTAGATCTATTTCGACTGTTATCTTCAGGGTTTTATCATTAAGTTTCTCATTTGATCATTTGGAGTTGGTATCGATCATATACTTTCCAAAAGCATATATCATACCTAGGTCTTGATCATATACTTTCCAAAAGCATATATCAAGCCTACAAATTTAGTCTAGATTCCAAAGCGAGACAACTGTGCATGGAATTTGATCCCGATATCTCATGCTTGAGCTC
Source organism: Ottelia alismoides (assembly GCA_037367405.1). NCBI lineage: Eukaryota > Viridiplantae > Streptophyta > Magnoliopsida > Alismatales > Hydrocharitaceae > Ottelia > Ottelia alismoides. The sequence goes on from JAZKJV010006494.1 coordinate 1,001,519, forward strand.
ATGTCTTTCAGTTTAGTAATGAACATGTACGATCCCTTTGAGAGATCGTATTATTCATATGCCTTTGTATGCACACCAACGAGCCGGTGTATAGACCTTTATTAGGCCATTAACCTATTGGTCTGCCAAATGTACATACTCAAACATATAGTAACACATTTGTCTTCAGTCAGAGGATGCCTGCCTATATCGTGGCAGCATACGACATAGATCTTTGGTTATCTCGATCTTGTTAAGTCAACTCTTTGAACTAACTTATCTAACATCTCGGATTATGTTCCTATGCAGAGGACCTGCGTCAAGAGGTCAGTTAGATATCAACCTATAAGAGAAAGGATTGTCATCTCCTACTCAGGCTGGAGATCATCTCTTAATAATCATTTAACGGTGCTTGATGAGTCTTCAATCTAACTCTTTAGATATTCATCCAGCACCAGCCTCTATGATTCACCAATTGAATCAACAGTTGTACGATCATCGAGATGGTCATGGTACATAACCCTAATTGTACTAAGGGACCTATTAAGCAAATTAATTATTCTTCATTTCAGATCAGGGAATGATATTTGCAATAACATTTACTTCATAATGGCTCGTCGTGGGCTCGCATGTCCAATAAACATGTAGTATTGTTGATAGTTTTTACTCTAATTTTCTTTTTATGTATCATTTCTTGTTCTTATCTCTTACGTACAACCAAAATTATAAAAGAATGAACATCAACTCTCGATCCCTCTCCCTCCCTCTCATCTCAGCGTGGACCAAGCATTGATCGTGGCTTGCGTAGATTTTCTATATCCACCCTTCCACAAACTGAGTCCATTCTGATCGTAGGCATAGAGGTTGCTTGTATTATGCATGCTAAGGACAAAAACTTGTGAAATGGTTGAAATCTACTTAGTTGCATTTATATCTATGGCTATTTCTCCATCTGATAACCAAAGATAAAGACAAATAATCATAACTAATCACATAAAATTTATGCATCCAGAAGGTGCATTGTTTGGCTCAAACATTAAATGGAATGAAGTGCTTGAAGTGTTGTACATTATACACAACTTCATGTTCATAAACAAATAAACCTAGATCATAGTCCAAATCCATGTGAAATCCTTGACTACCTGGTTTAAAACAAATAGCTACTTTTCATTGAGATAAATATGATCTCCCTAAGCAGATTGAATGGTTAAAGGATAATGTGTAAGACATCATCCTCTAGTAATACGTAACTATTTTACTGTTTGTAGTTATACCAGTAGTGGAAGTAAGTAGGTGAAACTAGTCATACAAATTTGGTGTAGGTATTGTTTCACGCTAAAGTTTATTTAGGTCTATTTGTGATTGTTTAGTGTGTAATTAAAATAAATGTTGAGAAATATAACTACTCTTGTGGCAACTTTTGTGCATTGGTGAACAAATCTTATTTAGTGTTTGTAACTTAGTCTTTGGAAATGGCTCCTCTAGAATAAATTTATATTTACTTGAAGATACATCCAACACAATCATGCAAATTGTACCGCAATGTTCAAACGTCTCTTCACAATATTCACCGTCATAGTACATTGGTTGATGCTCGCTAGGTTGACTCGGGTTAAGGAGTTAATTAATGTGTCGTTGTCCCCTGAATCAACCAAGGTGAAATCAAGAAAATCATATTCAACCGCGAAAATCAAACAAATAAAGCGAGTGGTCTAAGCTACTTTTATTAACCTGATATAGCGACCATGGTCGAACACAAGGAGCACAATCAAACATAGATAGTCAAATAAAGAGATTCAAATTTATTTCTTTTATGATTTTTAGTGATTTTTAATTTTGTAATTTTTAATTTCCAAAAATAAGGTAAATAACGATAATGAATAAAAGACACACACGCTCTCTCTCTCTCTTTGTATTTTTAAATAGGATAAAAATACTCAAAAATATCAAACAAAAACATTTTTGTCACTACAAACTGGACGTCCTTTTGGGACGCTTATTGGGGACGGTCAAGGAGCAACCGTCCCCAATAACAGTATCGGGGACGGTCATTAGCAGACCGTCCCCTCTGTAATGTAATAGCGACGGTTATTACCGACCGTCGCCATTAATTGACCTTTAGGGACGGTTTTATAACCGTCCCTAACTAGGCTAGCCCCAGCTTGGTTTTTTGTCTACCCGGATACTTTATGGGACGGTTATAACCGTCCCCGTTACTCCACTGTGCCCGTCGCTTATACGAAACTATAGGGGACGGTTGTAACCGTCCCCTATAATTGGTTATAGGGGACGGTTGCCAAACTGTCCCCTCTGCCCTTGTAATCGGCAAAATATCTGCACTCAAAGGAACCGGTTCACTTATAACCGTCCCCGATCATTCGTATAGGGGACGGTTGTTTGACCGTCCCCGATGGTCATATACCCCTCCGGCGACTCCATTCCTCATTCTTCACTCGACTCGTGCCTCCTCTCGCCCTCAACTCCTCGTCACCGCCTCCTCCTCCCTCTCGCTGCCGCCCTCCTCCTCCTCCTCCTCCTCCTCCCTCTCGCCGCCGCTGCACTCCTCCTCCTCCTCCCTCTCGCCGCCTCCTCCTCCTCCCTCTCGCCGCCGCCCTCCTCTTCCTCCTCCTCCCTCTTGCTGCCGCCCTCCGCCCGCCGCCTTGTCCTCTGCCCCCCTCGTCCTCAACTCGTGCCTGCCCGCCCGCCGCCTTGTCCGCCGCCTTGCCCGCCGCCCACCTGCCGCCTTGCTCGCCGCATTACTTGGTTGTAAGTTTTGTTATTGTTTTTTATATATTCATCATGCTTATGATTGCATATTTTTTTAATATGCTTATCAGTTTAGTCAAATACTTAAGATAGTAGATTAAAAAATAGTGGATAATCTTGATTATGATTAACTGCTTTTAGTGATAAATGATTATTAATTTAGTTAAATGCTTGTAAGTCTTGTTTTAAAACATAGTTAGATTAGAAACATAGGAGTTAAATGGTTATTAGTTTAGTTTAGATGATTAAAAAATATAACTTACCATACAATATTAAACTTTACTGTAGTTAACTTTGGATGTTACCTATAGGCAATGGACAAAAGTTGGATGAATAAAAGATTTGATGATTATCGGACATATAACAAAGGGGTTATCGGATTCTTAGACTGGGCATTTCGATATGAGTCACTCTATCATATTGTAGGAGGTGAAGGAGATAAGATACATTGTCCGTGCATAAGATGCAAGAACACTCTGACACAAAATCGAACCATGGTTTACGAACATTTGATATTAAATGGTTTTTGGCTCCATTATACAAATTGGACATATCATGGTGAAGGAGTTATTTTGGACGAAGATAATAATGATCAAGTTGATAATGAAAGAGATGTCTCTGAAACACATGACCGTGATGCTATGTTTGAGTTTATAGATAACATTCGAGGACATAACACTGATGAACTGATGGATTCACCTCCGGATTCCTTACTTGAAAAAATACAAGATGCAGAGAAGCCATTATGTGACGGAGTCAAAATGTCTCGGTTGCGTTTTCTTCTGGAAATGTTTAAGATAAAAGTGAAGAATCGGTGTACAGCGGTTACGATGACAGATATCTTACAGTTGATTAGGACCTTATTAAATAATCCAGAAAATTTTCCAAAGGATTTGAAGGACGCTTAATCAAGATTTCGGGCACTTGGATTAAACTACGAGAAAATTGACGCATGTCCGAACGACTGCATTTTATATTGGAAGGATTACTCAAACCTAGATACATGTCCTGACTGCAAAAGTAGCAGATATAAGAATTTGGGCCATGATTCGAAAAGGAAAAAATCGGAGAAGATTTTACGATTCTTTCCTTTGATTCCCCGATTACAGCGATTATATTCATATGAAAGAATAGCTAAAATAATGATATGGCACAGTAATCGGAGAAGATGTTAACGAAGAGGAAGATTACGTAGACAATGACGTTGCATATCAAAGTAACTCAACTGAATTTATTAATGAAGTATTAGACAACGACATTGGCACAAGCAACATGAGGTAATGATTCCTTTTTAGCTAATTTTTATTTCTCTTTAAATAGTTGAATTTATTCGGATATATGTAAATATTTTGTTTAAAATAACCACTTTTGAATTACAGGTATGGCTCCTAGACCTAGACGTGTTCGGGAGGTTCCTGAACCTCCTCAGCAGCCACAGGGAGGTTCTTCTGATGCAGGTAGTGGAGGTACACAGAGACGGCGCGGACCGTCTCAGTGTAGATTCTTGGACCGTCTTGCACCTAGGCAGACGTTACATGTACGCATTATTGGCGGAAATGCGGTAGGAGAGAACTCCACGGAGTTTCAGAGCTACCTTGGCCAGGTTGCCCGTGCGCGCATCCCCATCACTACCCATGACTTCCGACAGCTTCCTTATGTTGTCAAGGCTGCCATACTTTCTGATTTGGAGGTATTCTAAAATCTAAAAACAGTTTTTTTAATTTTATTGAGCTAATCGCTATTATATTTGTTGTATCAGGCTGTATTTACATGGGAACGAAATACCCATATCGATTCTCAGATTCTCTCCCATGCCGCTGAGATGTTGCGTCGATACAAGGGACGCATAAAGGCTAAGATAAAATGTTTATTATATTTTCATATCAAAAGATTTAAATATTGACGATATTTATTTCTCCATTTTTAGTACTTCAACCCCCAGATTCCATATGAGCAGCTTGTGCAGAATGTCCCACCTGGTGTTACACCAGAGCAATGGAGGGAGCTGATTAATTTTTGGTCCAGTGAGGATTTTGCGGTATGTATATTTTTTTATTAATTATTTGTTTTATGTTTATACTGACTTTGTTTAATTTCAGTCGATTTCTTCCAAGAATACGGTGAATCGTTCCAAAGGGTTTAGGTCCACGCATAAGATGGGAAGGAAGAACACCAACCAACTAAAGGATGACTATGTAAGTATTTAAAAAATGTTTAGAACGGTTAAGTTTGAGTCTAAAATTCATTTTAAGATGTTTTTATATTTTTTAAATTGAGGGATAATGAAAGAGAAATGACCCGCATAGAGGTTTTTACTGGGTCAAAGAGCCGAGACTTAGGAGGAGAAGTGTAGTGGGTTGATGACACCTACGCACCAATTCATGTAAGTATAAATGCATTTTTTACTTATAGATTTACTTATGGTAATATATTGAAATTATTTTATATTTTTTTAAATGCAGGAAGAAATGATTAGGCTCTCTTCCACCTCCTCGCTGGATAGCACGGGGACGAGCACTCTCCCATTGTCGGCCGATGATGCCTTCCATCAAGCCACTGGTCCAGAACACAGTGGACGCATCCGATGCGGAGGACGTGGCGAAACGATCCGTACATGGTACGGAATGGGTGGTGCAGGTGGGTCACAGTCTTCCTCGCAAGGAAGCCAGAGAGAAAGAGAGATGGAGAGGGAGCTGCGCGAAGTAAAGGCAAAGATGACTGCACAAGATGCAGATATGGCCAAGATGCGTATGGACATGGCGAATGTCATGTCCTGTATAAGCCGTCTTCAAAGCCAAGCCATGCCCCCTGTACAACCTGCACAACTCGGCGACGATGAGGAGAGTGAGGAGGAGAGCGATGAGAGTGACGAGAGTGACAGGAGTGGCGCATCTGAGTAGATAGCATCGATGTAGTACATCTTAGTTTCTTTTTGATCTTTTTATTGTAATGTATTTTATTAATGCCTAACATTATGTAGACTTCATAACATTTCTTCATAACCATGTGATGTTTAATTATGATATTGAGTGTTGACTTTATGATCTTGAATGTTGAGTTGTTTGGTTCTTGAATGTTGTGTTGTTTGGTTCTTGAATGTTGTGTTTATTGGTTTTGCAGGGGGAGCAGGGAAGACACCATGAATATAGGAATTTTTTTCCTGTCAGGGTGTATTAGGGACGGTCGTAACCGTCCCCTAAAGAGCTACAGAAACGTCCCGCCTGCCCAAACAGTTCACGGGAGACTATTGGGGACGGTTATAACCGTCCCCTATACGCTTCTGTTGGCATCGCTAACAAAGCGCAGATGGGACGGTTTTAACCGTCCCTTATACGCTTCTGTTGGCGTCGCTATAGACGCTATAGTAGAGTGGACGGTTACAACCGTCCCTAATACTCTTCTGTTGGCGTCGCTATAGACTCTTCCAGGCTTCTGTTGGCATCGCAAAAGGCCTGCAAAGTAGAAGGGACAGTCACAACCGTCCTTGAACCCTAAGGTATGCGACGGTTTTAACCGTCCCCAAAGGTTTTCTGTGGCCGTCTCAAAATGTTGTTGACCATTGGGGACGGTTGTTAACCGTCCCCAATATAATAGGTAGTAGGGACGGTCGTAACCGTCCCTAATAGTAATCGTGTAAGGGACGGTTACAACCGTCCCCAATGGTTTATTAAATGAGACGGTTGTCAAAAGCGTCCCATTTAATCAAATGAGATGGTGTCAGAAGGGACGGTTTGTCAACCGTCCCCTTTGATCAGAGGGGACGGTTTTAACTACAAAGAGGACGGTCTTTGACCGTCCCCTTAGACCCACCTGCCTGTAGTGTGTATTTTATAAATTTTATACTATGTTTTTTAATTTTTATTGATTTTTGAAAATTCTATGGAATTTATAAAAATCAAAACTAAGAAAAATACAAACAATGCACAACTAGGATTATTTTTCAAATTAAAAATATCAAATATGCTCAGAACTCCTAGAAACCAATTTTAATAAAAACTATAAGAAAATATCTACAAATAAAAACTGAAATCACAATTTTTGGATTTTTAAAATATTTTAAATGATTTTTATGGTATTTTTAGGATTTTGCAAATTTTTGAAGTTTATAAAAGCAAATAAGATGAAAATTGGAAAGAAAATCAAACAAATGAAACTAAAGCTATTCTATTTTTTTGGAATTTTTAAACCAATTTTAGAATTTTTATAGATTTTCCAAGGCAAACATGGAATTTTTGTGCTATTTTTGAATTTTTAGTAATAATGAAAAAAATAAATTCAACCTAAAAAATCATCACATGAATAACATAATAACATGAGCTACAAAATTTTTTTGTGGAATTTATGCAGCTAATTTAATATTTATTGTAATAAAAAAGACACAAAAAATGTTGGCTTTAGAGGGACCAAAATGCAATTTATTTAAGTTCATGTGCCAAGTAATAAGAAGCTATAAAAATCCAAGGGCCAAAATGCAAACATTCAAGCAAAATCATGTGCTACATGTGACATAGTTTCACAGGGGTATAAATGCAAATGCTAAAAACCTTTTCTAATTCAGATAACAAATGATAACACGGGTTCAGATATGCAAATATCCCTCCAACACACGTGTACTGGCACATGACTTCAACTCAACTGGATTAAAATGCAAATATTAAAGCATGAGATTCCTAACTGCAATTGTTCTTAACTAAATATTACATTTATTTTACTAAATGGAAATAAGAGAAATGACAAGGGTAAAAGGAAAATATACCCATAGCAAGCGTGTGTGACACGTGGCTCTGAAAAGGATCTGACGGTGAGGAGGCGTGGTGCAATCGTACAGCTTTGATGGGATGGGAAAGATCTAATGGTCTAGAGGAATGCCGAGGATGTGCGGCTCAGATCTGGCATACAGGTACGGATCCAACAGTCCTGCAGACTAGCGTTGATGTGTGGCTTATAAATGAGGTAGGGGACTGTTAATATTTGGGTGTGGATGAACGTTCTCGATTAGATCTGGAAGGGTGATGCATCATCCGACGGTTCTGAAGGGTGTTAGACGAACTGTGAAGAAGGGACCGTCAAGACTGCTTCGATCAGTTATATCAGGCACTACAAAGCTCGATGTGGGTCAGCCAAGGGGTCCAGCAAATCGCTGAAGTGTCTGCGTGTCAGACTAGAGCCTCAGATGGCTCAGAGCAGTGCTTGGCATCGATCTAGAAGGTGTACGACCTGGAGCAGCTCCACCTGGTCGGATGAGGGTCGAAATGACCCTCTCGGGCGCACCTGAACCTAGAAAAGGGTGTATGGCTCGGAGATGATACTCCATACGAGGTTATTTGGAAGTGAAAAGCAAAGAAGTCGTGTGGAGGTGAAGAGGACTTACGACATAGGTGGAGGAAGAAGTCCAAGCCTAATCTTTCTCTGATGAGCAAGATTTAGGATGATCAAGTTGCGAGGGAGGATGGATGATGAAATGGGGCATCGATATGAATGGAGGGAAGTGGGGATATGCGTCGCCAACACTCGGGTCGGAGCAATGAGGGTGGACGACGGCTGATGGACGGAATCGAAAAGACACGGTGAAACAAAGACGAGAGAAGGTACATGTAGCTACTGAAGTGGAATGTGGAGTACGATGGAGCAAATGAGGGGAGGGGCCTTGATTCCATTGCGGAAAGTGGAAGAGGCTGAACGTGGCAGAGCTCTCCAACCACGTACGAGCTTCTACTCAACTTAGCACCAAACCGAGCTCCAAGAAAGTCCAGAAGGGTGAGCTCACTATTCTACAAGGTCTCGTGGAGGAAAGGAGGCATGAGGAGCGAGCTGCTCAAGCGATATAGGGGAAGAGAATACTTATAGGGCTCCCTAGGCATTTGGAAGAATCAAGAGATTTCACGTGAATCGAGGTGGATCCGACGAAGCCTAGGGACCCATGAAGATCACGGATCCTAAGGGGACAATCGAGTGCGTGATTTGAGGAAGAAGGTTGTCGGATCCGGGCTAGAGAAAGTGGAGAAAAGAGGTTCGGCGAAGCGAATGGCGGGCGGACCTTGGAGGGGGAAGGGTTGACCCGGGTCAACGGACCTGGGTTGACCAATCTGAAAAAAGGAATTTACAAAATAAAAGAAAATTAATTAAAAAAGTAAATGATTTTAAAATAAAAAGTCAAAAAAAATAATAATGTTAGTTATTTTACAAGTTATTTTTGTGATTTTTAATAATTTTAGTAATATATGTAATAGTATATACATTATATGTTAGTACGTATATGTATAGTATATCTATATATCATATACATATATTTTTGTTTTATTATTTATACAAAAATACATTATATTTTATATTTTATTTAATACAAAGTAATTACACGTGCTAATTAATTAGGTTTATGTACAATATATACATTGTTGGTGCTATTATTTAATGAAGAATTGATTATATTTTTATTTATTTTGTATTTTATGAATTTTATTTTAGTTTTATATAATTATTAGGAATATTTATAAATATTTAAAATACAATAAATACATAGTTTATTCACAAAATAAATAAATAACTAAATACATGTTTAGGTATTGTACAATTGCGCACAATTTATTTTTTATTAGTTAATACACATTTTTATTTACAAATCATTTTGAGACCTTTTTATTGATGAATGGACAGTGATAGAAAAATAAATAAAGAATAAATAATATTAAGAAGATTTTTCTTTGGAATTTATGAACAAATGGATACCCTATCTCTCCCTATTTTATTCCTTGTCGATCAAGGCAATAATTGACCTTCTTTTGAGGTTCGAGTCAGTATGTACTTATTACATAATTACAACCTTCTTTTATTTCTTTAATTTTTCTTTACTTCTTTATTCTTTTGGTTAAAAATAATGTTTAATATACAATATTAACGCAAGCATGCACAATGCTAATTTATTGTATTTAATATATATTTACAGGTATTTACAAAGGGATTTCTGCTAAAATAAAAGAATAAAAGATGTGAATCATGGATTCGTCATTGGTCTACAACTGAAATTGAGGTGTAGCACAACCCCACTTGGGGAAATCACCATGAATTTCGTATCTTAAATGTATACGACCAATCTGATTCCAGGTACGGTTTGACTCCCTCCACCTCTTATCTCATTCCACCATTTCTGCAACCATTCTCCTACCCAAATGTCGAATTTCACCAATATGGGATATACGTACGAACCGACTCTTGTTACAGGGTTGCATTTTCAATCTCTTGCATTCCTACCTCAACTCAACCTCATATCAGCCAAATTCAACTGTTGAACTCTGATGATATCTATGTATACACCATTTTGAATCATATTGTTGAGCTTGTGGATAGGTGACATATCAAAATTCTACCCTTCTTAATTGGTTAGAATTAAATGTGACTTGTAGCCGGGTATAGATCAATCTATCAAAAACTGCACTGAGGGATAATGTGGAAAATTAAATCTCAATGCAGTCGATTTATTTATTATGCTCGGGTAAGTCCCAAGGTTGACATAAGGAGGTAAGGTGAGGGTTGAAGATCAAATCTTAAATAACTAAGATCTATAGGTTTTCAGAAAAGAATTTGCATGTTTCTTTTTTTTGCAATTTTATGTGTTTTAAAATAAAAGATGCATTCAATTGAATCAAATATGTTGTATGAATTTTACAAATATTTTATGCTAGGAAATAATACAATGTAATGTGGGAGAATAAATAAATAATGCAATATTTTTATAATTTTCAAATGATAATGAATGATGCAAGATAAATGCATGGATGATGATGTAGGCAAGAAGGCCCATCAATTTAATTCAATTATCCCTACCCTTTTAATTCTAGAAATAATCAGTCAATTAATCTCAAGCTAAATCCCAAATTAATTTCTCCGAAATAAGTCCCCAATTTTTCGTAATTATTGAGCAATAAAGATCAATATCAGAGAATAAATGTAGTCAATGTAACTAAATAACTTCCTCAAATAATTAATATCAAATAATATCTCCAAATGAATAATCATGTGTCTCAAATGGAAGAGAATTATATAAGCTTTTAAAATGACACCAAGAACGCAAAATTTGTATAAATAATGCTCAAGATATGAAGAAATTATCATTGGGTTATTGACATAGACGGAGATGCAAGGAGGAGATCGTTTGCGCTCACAAGGAGAGCTGCACAATCGCTGAAGTGAGCTCTCGCATAGACCTCCGACTAGATTCAACCATTAATCCACAATATAAAAATCAGTCGATGAAATCTGATGTGAATCAAAATTTATTATAACCCTACAATGAATATGTGTAGTGCACAAGCATGTAAGGGTCGAACTCATGGAACAAGTTGGTGTAGCAAGGAATATTATTTATAAATAAATAATGAATAAGTAATAATTTGTAGATGTACATTGTATACTCACTCAATTAATTAATGTTTTGCAAGTTCTAATTTTATAATATGTATATATTAGATATTTTTTAATATATATATATATATATTAACTTAAAATTTTATAATTTTATTTTCTTTTTATAATTATCTGGTTTTAATTTCCTTTTCTTTTTAATTATATAATAATGGTATATAAGAGTATATATATGTAATATGTATAAGATAGATAATATATAATACAATATATATAATAAAGGGTTTTAATCAGTTGTACCCCTCTGAGATATTTCAATTTCAATTATACCCCTTCCTTTTTTGGAATATCAGTTATGCCCCTTTCTTCTTGAAAAAATTCACAGTTCTACCCTTCTGTTAAGGTAAAGTAAGGGCAAAACTGATATTACAAAAGAGCAGAACTGTGAATTTTGCAAGAAGGTAAGGGCACAACTGATATTTCAAAAAAGGGAGGGGCATAACTGAAATTGCAATATCTCATAGAGGCACAACTGATAAAAACCCTATAATAAATGCATAAAATCAGAAAAATGCCTAAAGAACATTCCTTTTATTTTTTTTAAAGGATTTAAAAATATATTTATATATTTATAATAACTAATAATAATATTAACTATATATAAATATAGATAAGTATATAATACAATATAGGATATTATAATTATAAATATAGTTATATATAATCCAAAATTATAAAATAAAATGTTTTTTATTTTTTATATTGTTCTTCTATTTTTATGATTTTTTTAGATTTTTTTGCTAATGTTTAGATATTTTTAAAGTCCAAAATATACAAAATCATGGGCTTTTTAGATGAGCCAAGTTGTTTTGAGATTTAAAAATACTAAAAACTCAACTTTTCTATTTGAATATATAGTAATATGTATAAATAAAAATATAGGGTAGAAAGCTAATTTTGGGGAGATTTTTGAAAATATTTTGCAAATTTTTAAGGTTAGCTACGATTTGTGATTTTTAGGGGTTTTGTCATTTTTTGTGATTTTTGGTCTAGCTATAAAATACTATAATAAGCATTAGGTATTTTTTGAATTTTTTAAAGAGGATTTGTTTTTTTGTATTTTCCAAGGTAAACAGGGACTCGAACATGCTCTTTTGATTTTTAATAAATAGGAAATGTGTGTGCAATGCAAAAAAAATATAGGGTGTGGAAAAGCAATCAAGCACCTATTCTTATTGTTTCATGTTTTGGGAGCATGGTTACTATTTATGAAAAGTTGGAAAGCAAACACAAAAAATAACTAGGCTGACAGGGGTATTTTGTAATAAACATTAAATACGGGGGTCCATGTGCAAAAATGGTAGAAAGTTTGATTGAGAACTTGATTTTTATACACTAAATTGCAATTTACAAAGCTGCAGGGGTACAAGTGTAAATTACCCAGCTCACGTGGGGGGGGGTGAGCTGTTGATGTTGGACCTATTTGCAAAATACAAAGGGCGAGGGGGCCTTGTTGTAAATATACAATGAAGTTTTAACCTTAGTTCAATATTTACAAGAATTTTTATAAAATACAAAAAGCTTAGGGGGTTCGATGTAAATATATCACTTAAAGCCCGCTGATCGGGTCGTCGAGATTCTACCACGTGGACGATGGGAGGGGGGAGTTGTGTACTGCTTCGCTCGAGATGAACGCTCCAGATTAGATCTAGAGTGTCGATGTGATCATACAACTCGCGATGGCGGATGAAGAATGTTGAAGAATAAGAAGCCGAAGCTCCTTCGATTGCCTCATGCTCCTCCGTCAGGTGTCCATTCCTTGATTTGATGGAGACATCGGCTTGTTGGGACTCCACTGTAGGTGCAGTCAACTCCGATGAAGGTAAGGCATCCCCGATGAAGATCTGGAGCACCCACTTTTTAAGCGTGACCTAGAGCAGATGTAAACCTCGATTCAAGGCTCCAAGTGGTTCCCTCTTCCTGATTCCTGCACCACAAAAAATCTAGATCTCGAGGGGGAATTCCTCAGCCAGAGTATGAAGCTGGAGAGCAAGCGAGATGGGAGTGGGGTGCATCTCTGATGATGGTCAGCAGATGGAGCTCGATTCCCAAATCCACGATGGATCTAGGTTGAATCAGTAGATGGATTCATGGAAAACGTGAAGGGGAAATGATATGGAGCGAAAATGGGGCGTGACATGGTCGAAATGACAGTGATTTGGCTTGGAGAGTTCCAGGTCAAATTAGGGATTCCTAATTAGATTTAAATTATGTGATTAAACATAATAAAGAAATAACTGGGATTGATTTCAACTTTTAAACTTGTATTTACAAAATCAAAGTTTGAAGCTCAGTCGAACCTTTGGATTTTTAGTTTGGTATGAACCTTGTTTGGCAACCAGACTTAAAACACAGCATCATCCAAGAACCACAAAAGTCTGCCCAAGTCTCCTCAAAAGCCAGGTCAGAACAAGTCGATGTCATATGCAGTCCCTTATGACTATGCATTTATCTGGTACAATGTGTGTGATATATAGTTCCTCTCGAATGAAGCAGTAAAAGTCAGGCTTCTCCAACAAGGTGACCCTAATTCCCCAATCCAATAACTCTTTCCTCGAGAAGCAGGCTATTCCCTTCTAAGTTCTAGTGCAACTGACTCAAGAAGAGGAGGTGGAGAAGAGAATAGATGATAGCCAGTGTAGCTACCTATCCTAGGATGCTTGACCAATGTAGCCAAGTCATCCAGTTGCAGGCTCACATACATATTTGACTTTGAAGCTCAAGCTTGCTTATTGAATACATACATGCTCCGACGGGAATTGATTTTTCTTTGACTTTTGTCCGTCTATTTTTTTGGAGGTTTTGATTTTGCATTTTTTATACTATATACAACAACATTCACATATGGACTCTTTCTTCTTGAGCCAATAGACTATCCCTCTTTTGAAGCATTATTGCAACCCACGACATACTGTCATTAGACCTCATGGCTACTAGATCGAGCTGGGCACAATGGTCATGGTATCATGACTTCCGATATTTCCATTGGATTGTATCTCATGCCGGCAAATCCAACCCTCTACCACTTCAACTGAGTTGAGCAGAGTGCAAGGTGCAGGTGTGCAAGTTAGGTCATTGTTGAAAAGAGTCATGTGTGTGTTCTGAAATATTCTACTTAGGCAATCAAGATGACACTTAATCAAGTCTTGCGGTCTCAAAGAATTAAATCCAGTAGATATGAAGTGCCTCAATTCCAGTTCCTTTAAGATTCCTATGATTTAGTGGATTAAGGTCCAACCCAACTCCAATCTTCAGATTTTATTCGAACTTGTCCAATTATTATCATCAACTTGAAAAATGCTAATACTATGCATAATGCCTTATGATGAAATATTATGATATTGAACTTTTATAATTTTTGAAATTTTTTCACATTGTTATGTATTTTTTAAAATCATTTTGCAAATTTTTATGATTTTTGGGTTTTTGTAAATTTTTAGTGATTTTTTTTCAAAAAAACAAAAGTTTTCAGAAAAGAAATATGTGCAGATATTCAAACAAGAGTGTGTTTTGTTATTTATAAGATTCAGGGTTAAAGAATGTACACTAGGTTTTTACAGTCTTAGAGTTAGTTACTATTTACAGATTTATATACTTAGTTTGCAAAGAATTTCTATTTGTTTGAATTATGTCAATGTTTTCAAAATAATTTGAAAAGATTTCGACAAACATTTTGAAAACTTTATTTTGAAAATAATTTGTCAAATAAATTTTGCAAACATTTACAAAATTTGAAAATCATTTGCAAAGATTTTTCAAACAATATGTATAGGTTTCCAAAGTATTTTTGCAACCATTTTCCAAACCATTTGCAAATGGATTTTCAAAACGTTTTATTCACACAAAGAAAATAAATTTCTACAAGCAAAAGATTTTTACAAAGGTTTGAAAATATTTTCCAAAATATTTTTCACATGGTTTTATAAAAAGATTTTTAAAGAATTTTCCAACCATTTTTAAACATTTTGCAAATTGTTTTGAATCGCTTTATTAACCATAATTACAAAGAATTTTACTGTGTTTTAATTTTGTTAATTATTTGTATTATTAAAAATACGAAAGTATGAGTTATGGATAAAGTATATACAATGTATGTATGACCCCCCTATACTTAACTTGAGTTATGTCCTCATAGATCGAAAAGAAAAGGAAGGCATAACTCGTACTAAGTATAGGAAAGTATATACTACAATGACTGAATAAAGAATGAGAAGTCGACCGTCCCCCCTATACTTAGGATCAATTAATACTAAGTATAGCAAACTGTATTCAACATGCAGGGAGGGTCGAGGGCGGGAATGAATAAATCATCGGCTCGGCTTGTCCCCCCTATACTTAGGGTAAAATATCCCTAAATATGGTGAGAAGATCAAAAGTTAAGAGATAGGCAGGGGATCAAAGAATGAACACCCGAATACACTCATCCCCCCTGTACTTAGGATGAAGCATTATCTAAGTATAACATTGATGAATGGGATGAGTGCCATTTTTCGGAAGAATGAAAGAATAAAAAATGAAAAGAAGAAAAGAAGAAAAGAAGAAAATGCTTAACTAATCAAAAATATATTGTTGAGATTATTATTTCCTTTAGGTGTTATTTATGTACTTTCATTTCTTCATGTACCTAACTTGTAATTTACCCAAGGGGTTTTCACCTATATAAGAGAGCTCAAGGGTTCTATGAATATCAAATCATTGTTTTTTCCCAACATGGTATCGAAGCAACGGTCCTAGACCGGGGTTCCTGTATACCACCCTAACCCTACCACTACGTGCCGCCTCCCCCCCGCGTGTCGCTCCCCTCCTCCTTATGGCTGCTCGTGCCTTCCCTACACATGCAACCCCCGTGGTTCCCCCGCCCTGTGCCTGCGACCCCCCTGCAGTCGCCCCCACGACCCGCGGCCCCCAGCATAAGCATGGATTTAGGTAGCCAAGGAGTCCCTAGGTCAGCAGTTTGCGACCAAAGATCTTGGCAATCTCAGATACTTCCTTGGATTAGAATTCGCCAGGAACCAGCATGGTCTTGTGATGACCCAAAGAAAGCTTGTTACTGATCAGGTAGACGCCATTTCCAAACTCGAGCCACCTACAAGTTTGAAGCATGACCGATCATTCCTTGGCCATGTGGGATTCTATCATCGATTCATCAAAGTTTTCGGCAAAATTGCCTGACTGTTGACCAAGCTTCTAGACAAGGAGATTGATTTCATTATCGATGCCAGAGTCCTCCAAGACTACAATTAGTTGAAAGATTTGATCACCCAGCCCCATGTCCTTCAACCATCAGATCGGTCTCTACCATTTAAGATCATGACAGATGCTTCTGACTATGCCATTGGAGCGGTTTTGAGACAACAAAAAAACAATCTACCATTTTTTATTCATTGTGCTAGCAGTACATTAGATGAAGCTAAAAAAACACACTGTTACTGAAAAAAAACTGTTAGCAGTCATCTTCGCCCTGAAAAATTCAGATCCCATTTGCTTGGATCCGAAGTTATTGTGTATACGTACCACTCTACCATCAAGTGCTTGCAAGCCAAGAAGGATGCTAAACCAAGACTCATCAGATGGATCCTTCTGCTCCAGGAATTTGATATTGAAATCCTTGATAAATCTGGAGTTAAAAATTTGGTGGCATATTATTTGTCAAGACTGTCAGAGCCCGACACTCCTGAACAGAACCTGTTACCGATCAATGAAATCTTTCTAGATTAGGTTATTCTGTCAATCACCTCGCTCCCCTGGTTTGA